>CAHIKZ030003987.1:2960000-3025000 GCA_903632075.3 Acanthosepion pharaonis
ACATTCATCGAGTGGTTAGTGGGTTACTGCATTTTTAAAATTTAGTTAGCGAAGTGATTTTGTCATTTTATCTCATTAACTTTACTAATTTACTTTTTGTATGAATGATTCGTTGCAATATATATATATATATATATATATATATATATATATATATATATATAAGATATCGCACCTAGAGTGCTAGTGTTAATAAAATAGTGCTCGATGTAATATAAGAGAGCTATTAAGTATATATAAATAAATATACATATTATCCCTCACTGGTAGCACGACTCTGAGTTTCATGCACAACGCAATCTTCAGGTGCTGGGTGGAGACTGACCCTTTACGTAATTTAAATTTTAATAAAAAATATCTGGTTAATGCAATCCTGGCGCAGTCCATACATTCTACAAGGATACGGTTTTTCATTTTCAAAATATATATTGCCTTTAAAATAGACGCGATTTTTATTTTATATTTAAAATAAACAGGGATTAATATTTTATTATATATTTAAAATAAACAGGGATTAACAGTATTTTTTAAACAATATATTAAAATAGTCGGACCTAAAACTATATGTAAAAATTATTTAAAGTCGGGATTATTATTTTATATTAAACATGAAGGGGGATTACTGATTTTCTTTTAATTATTTATAAAAAAAATATATATATATATATAAAGATAAACGGACCTATAGACCATAACTATAATAACATAAAAAAGGGAATAATTTAAAAAAAAATGATCTGGATCAACGTATTTGAACTGATATTTTTTGTTATACCTACATGTAACCATCAATTCATTTGTCTTGTTCAATAAGTTGGGCTTATTAAGTGTTTTATGATAAGCAATTTTTCTACAAGGCTTAAATTACACCTATTGCCTTTCTCATTGTAAGATTTAGTTTTTGCTACAGTATCCCACGTTATAGTTGGTGTATTACCACCATTCTTTAATTGCCATAAATGTTTGGAGAAATTGCGCTATGCATGAAACTCCGAGTCGTACTATCCGTGAGGGGAATATATATATATATATATATATATATATATACATATATGATTATTGTTAATTGCCTTTAGAACTAATTGATATAACATTTCCTGAAACACATTCAACATATCATTTTCTTTCAATTCCCTAGTGTAATGTGATTTCCTTGCATACCAAACTAGTTATGTGGAAACAGGAAATAATGTAAGGCGCTTCAAAATATGCCGTCCGCTTGATTCTCCCCCCAAGTGCCACCAACTGCCATTTATAAGAACATTCTGACATCCTCTGCTCTACTGCCCTCAAATAAGAAACTCTCAAGGGAGAGGCATTCACTTGTTAGGCTCAGCGGTTAGGCTGCGGGTGCAAGAGTTGGAGGGTCCTGGCAAATTGTTGACTTGTATTTCTTTCGTCTTCAGGCTTGTTGTTTTCTTTAGTTTATCGCAACTCCGCAGAGTGTCACTCTACGACCGTAATTAAACAAGGGTCGGAAAGAAAGAAATGCTATAGAAGGAAGGTTGCTGGGGGAGGGGGAATGTGTTTCCAGGGGAACAGTTTACCTGTTTCGAATTTCATCTGAACCTATTTCTCTATATCTTCCTTATTTGCATTGTTTACCAATAAACATAGGCGACCTGAGCAGTTAGGATAATGAACAAATAAATTAAGAAAGTCAGTAGTGGTTGATTTCGCTACATTTGCAATATTCAAATAATATTGCATCTAATATTACTAGTGTAAATAACGCAAAAAAATAAAATAAAATAAAACGAAAAATACTCGTAAATATTAAAAATAACAGAAAATAATTCATCTAAGAAATTCAAATGATATTACATCTAATACAACCAGTTTAATTAAAACAAGAACATTACGATGAAAGAAAGCTTAGTCAAAACAATTTGTGTGCAGCAGCTTTTTCCAGTCATAGTGTTTCTATCCTTCTTTACGGCAGCGAATGTTGTACGATTTCCTCAAAGTTGAAGAAAAGATTTAAGTCGACAGAGATGTAGTTCTACAGAAGGATGCTAAGGATATCATGGACCGAGCGTGTGAGCAACGATGAGGTCTTGGAGAGGATGCAAACAAGGAGGAGGCTTATACTTAACATCAGGAAGAGGCAGCTGAAGTTTCTGGGACACATAATGAAGAAGGAAGGCCTGGAGAATCTGATACACACGGGTCGAATAGAAGGAAAGAGAGACAAGGGGAACCAAAGCGTGACGTACCTGGCGGGCTTAAGCAAGTGGATGACAGAACGTGGTCTGGGGGAGGAAGCTGAGGGAAAGAACTTGGTGAGAGCTGCAAAGGGATAGAAGGAGGTGGAGAGCCATGATCGCCTACATCCTGAAAGGACATGGCACATAAAAGGAAAGAAAGGAAAGATAAACAAGGGAATGACATACCTAGGAAACTTAAGCAAGTGGATGACAGAACGAGATCTGGGAGAGGAAGCTGGGGGAAGGAACTTGTTGAGAGCTGCAAGGTATAGAAGGAGGTGGAGAGCCATGATCGCCTACATCCTACAAAAGGACATAGCACATAAAAGGAAAAGAAGGAAAGAGAAACAAGGGAATGACATACCTAGGAGACTTAAGCAAGTGGATGACAGAACGAGATCTGGGGAGAGGAAGCTGGGGGAAGGAACTTGTTGAGAGCTGCAAGGGATAGAAGGAGGTGGAGAGCCATGATCGCCTACGTCCTGAAAGGACATGGTATATAATAAGAAAAAAAAGAAAGAGCTGTCTCAGAATGGAGCTATTTTGAAACGAAAGTTTTGGGACACCTGGACTGAAAAGAATTATCAACAACGAAATCCCCATAGCATGGAAATAGAATACGTTCAATTAATCCCAGTGGATTAATGAAGGGGTTGTGTTTATACAGTACGATGCAGGTGGTCAGGGAATATAATGGCCAAAACATTGTATGTATAGCAAACAAAACAAGGATGGTTGTCTAAATATAAATGTATAGTATATTAACTTACATCTTAATACTTTAGATATTTCTTATTTCAAATTTTAGTCAAACCGACAATTTTACAGTAGTAAACAAACATCAAGAATCGGTAAAAAAAAAGATGTTCTCCCTGGGATTTGAAATTAAATTCTTTTTGCTTCAGGGAAGCCTGGGAAGGAAAATCTGTTTTACTACCATCTGACGAGAATTTGACGAAAATCTGACGAGTCTTTGATGAGAATCTGACGAGAATTTGAGCAGAATCTGACGAGACTTTGATGAGAATCTGACGAGACTTTGATGAGCATCTGACGAGACTTTGACGAGAATCTAACGAGACTTTGATGAGAATCTGACGAGACTTTGACGAGATTCTGACGAGACGTTGATGAGAATCTAACGAGACTTTGATGAGAATCTGACGAGAATTTTACAGTTTTGGAGAAGAAAAACTCTAACCCAAATTACTCTTTGATTTCTTACGAGGCCCTGTAGGTGATTAATTATTTTCCTTCCTACAACCATATTCCAACAGACAATATGTTGCCAGACTCTCACTATTCTGTCACTATTTCCATGGTAAATTTTCAGACGAGCTAGGTTAGTTCCACAAGTTCAAACCTTCACAAGTAAGGCCCGTCATATCATGTAGATGGCATCATCTCGGTCACATTCCCTTCATATTTCATTGATTAGTAGGAAGTTTCACTCAGACAGTTCCTTCTCCAGAACTGTCACTTTTTCAAACAGATTTCTGAGAAGATGCTTTTCTGGCCACTACAATCTTAACCACTTCAATGCAATCGTTATCTATCCTACATATCCTCATAATATGCATATTTCTTACGTCTTCCCTTTACGTCCACACCCTTGCAACATCCTCATTCAGTAACCATCTATTTTGGACTTGTATTGGGTGAGCAAGAGCATAAATATTGTTCTTTACGTTTCCTCAGATCGATAGTTAAAAATAGCTTCGAGCGAATGTGTAGGCTTCAGCGAGAGCCATTTTCCCTCAAACTTTGTGGACTGACGCTACATAATCGCAAACATAGAACTGTACCAAATAACAGATACCACACCATTTGAAGACTTTCAACAACAGCAACGACTAAAACGGATAGCAGGTTTAACTTGAAGGGAAAATAATGATTTAATCTAGATGCTGGCGTTCCACAGTACCTCAAACAAAAGAAAAATGATTGATTGATTGATTCATTTTTTACGGTTTATATTTTTAAACTGTAAGAATGTTTTTTAGATAATAATGATTTAGTGATAGAAGTCTTACTAATTAATCTATAGCTAGGTATAGAGGAGTTAGATTCATGCCTTTCTCAGGGGTACTTACGTGAATATAAAAGTGAAAATAACGAACCCAACTAGAATTGGAACTCGGCTCTCCGATTAAAAATTCCGAATCATTATCCATTACGCCACGCACATATCCAAGCTAAAACACGCGGTATTCCCAAGCGGTAATCCATCAAGATACTGACCAGGCTCGACGTTGCTTAACTTCGATGATCGTACGAGACAACAAAAGACAAGGAAGGAAGCCCACATCTATACTAGAAAAGGGATTAACAGCTCCTGGACATAGTAAACATATTTTCCCGAAAAATTAGTTTAATAGAAAGATTTTATTATTATTATTATTATTATTATTATTATTATTATTATTATTATTATTATTTCACCCCAAGCAAGACAATAAAGCCACTAAGACGTAAGGGGTTACTGAGTGTTAGGGAATATTAAGAAAAAAATAATATTAAGAAGACAAGATAAGGATTGACATTGCGTTTAAATTTTTGAAGTTCACTAGGAAGCCAGAAACCGAAAGATAGTTCTACAAGCGAGAGATGCCAAAGAAGAATCTGTTAGCTTAGAACTTACGGTTACATTTAGCTGAGATCTTGACGCCAATCTAGTACTGCACTTAAATTCATGAAGTCTAGATACCATAGAGGAAAGTAATATTTGTTTTGATATAATGCAAAAATGTGGCACAAGGCCAAGGAGGGGGAGAACTGGTCTTCAATCTGTCTTATCTTAAATTTAACTATCCACAGTTACTTACCCAAACATACCACAGTATTCCACAATGGAAAGTCCATCAGAACAATTAACATGAAAGTATTTATAGAAAAGGCACAGGGAAGCTACGTTAGTTAGGTGGGAAAGAGACTGAAGCCAAGATGCCAGGTCAGAACCAATAACATTGCAGATTTTTCTTCGGATTTTATCGAGAATCTCTAAATATATGGCAAAAGCAGCAGACCAGATATGGCAGTATTATTCAAAGCAAGGAAGAATGGTAGACTTATAAATATGTAAGCTAGATTCTGTCGAGAAAAATTGTCTAGCATGACACAGTGAACCAATTTTCTTAGCTGCAATTCATTCAGTATACACTCTCCATGTGTTACGATGATTCATTTCTATAGTAAGGGATTCTACCGAGTCCTACTTGTTAATACAAAAATGTTTTCATTCATGAAGTAGTTGTAAAATAGAGAAATTAGAAATAGAATGTTTGGAAGATTCTAGATCATTCTAGTATATTCGAGAAAAATTTAGATGATTCGAGAAACATCTAGAAAAATGCTAATTAGGTGCTAGCCCCAATAAAAATACGTTTTTGGAAAAGGATTGTCAGTTGGTAAAAAGACTGCCAGTATAAATTCCAGTTTTTTGATTCGAGGATTATTATATCCAGCCGAAAGAATCTCTATGAAAAGTTGCCGACCAACAAAAAGCCCAAAAGAGAACCCCTTGGAACAAATCTGGTAAATAGAGTTTTTACTATTTTCATTGACCAAACTACCAATTATTCAATATATACTCACATTTGTGGATTTCCAGTTAGCACTTAGATTACTTCGCTAGCCCTAACGTGGTAAAGATACTTGATTCATCTTCCTTCTCCCTCGTAACACTTCGCCAGTAACTCTGTGTTTTCTGTTTTGTAGGCCACAATTGTTTATCTTGTATATAGTTTATGTTGGGTTTTAGAAAATTAAATATTTGTTTGTGATTTAGCTCTGTGTTTTGGTAAATCATTTTTTCTTCCTTTGTTACAATTTCCAACACGTAACACATGTCAACTGAAAACGTGAGTCCAAGAAGTCGCAATGAGTCACTCTTCTGGAGGTTAGCATCAGCCATGCTGGTGGAAGGTAAAAACAGTTCCTTCAGATGATTAAAAGTTTTTGGGATGTTGAAATTAACAAACCACTCCTTGCCTCATTTAACAACTGATTGTAGCTTATCTTTTAGATCAACAGCTAATTTGAACTTATCAACCGAAAGCAGCACTGGATGCTCGACCAATGAATGCTGAATATTTCCTGCAGTTGACCGAGAGAAGAGAAAGCAATCTTGTTTGTCTGAAAGAAGACCTTGCGAGGTGAGATGTTTTGGCTAATAGGCCGGTAGTTAGAAAAATCAGATAATTCTCCTGGGTTCTTAAATACTGGAACTACAGATAAGGATTTCCAAGAATCAGGAGGGCAAGAAACAGCAAGGCATTTAATGTAGAGTTTAGAGAGAACAGGAGTCAGTTCAGGAGCACATTTCTTAAGTACTATTGCACAATTCGTTTTCTATGGCTTATCAAACGGCTAAGACTACCATTACTATTTGTTGTGGAGTGATTTCACAGTGGAGGCTAGTATTTGTACTAAGTCGGTCCTAAAATAGGTTCGACGTACAAAACGTTAGGAACTTGATATAATAGGTATAACGCAGAGTAATCTAGTTGTGGTCGCTGATACTTTAGTATTCGACTAACTGTCGTCCGACATCGACTGACTAACTGACCGACTGACCCACCCCCACGTTACTCTTACTACTCGTACTTATTATAGGTGGGAGAGTCTATTAACTATAGAATAGGTGTGTTCCACTATAACACTATTTAAGGACATTATTTAAGATATCCCTTCATAACTTCCTGTTTTGTTGCTCAAAGTAATTATTAATACATTACCATTCCTTGAGTCCACTCTTCTTTCTGTTCACATAAACTCGTTAAGCACGTTTCTCTCTGATTTCCCAATGTTTCTATTGCCTTCAATACGTTCTGTGAGTTCCTACCCCCTTTTTTTCCTTATGTGTTCCAAAATAATTCAGATGTTTCTTTCGGCTTGTATATTCCATTGGAGTTTCGATTTTCCTTAAGACTTTTTCACTGCTCACAGGTTCGTTTTATGATATGCTTAGCATTTATCAGTAGAACTATCTCTCTCTTACTTCAATTCCCTTCTTCATATATGACGAAATTGTCCAGAACACACTGCCATATAGAACATTAGATATTATATAGCAGTTTAGCGCTTTTTGTCTGTAACAATATTTTCCTGTCTTGATACTTTGCTTAGTTGCGAGAAGACATCTTTTTCTAATCCTATGTTCCTTCGGCCTTCTAGCTCACATTTTCCGTTGTCTTCTACTACATTACCGGGTAACTTACATTTCTATACCTGCAGGATTTTGGCGTCCCTAATACGGAACTCGCACCTTGGGCTGTCACTTTAACTGACGACAATGCATTCTGTCTTCAGATAGTTAATAGATAGTCCTTTCTTCATGCTTTCCATTACAACAGTTCTTTTACAAGATTTCTTTCAGTTTCCTTTCTGAGCCTTCCATCCACCCAGTGTTATCTGGGCATCAGATGTTCTTAAGAATATCCATCGATTACAAATCTAATGGAAATGTTGACATTCTGTGAACGGACAACAGAAAATTGTCCCACAGAACAATAGCCTAGAGGATTAAAGCATTGGTTGGTGAATTTGTTGACATAATATGAGTTCAATCCTTGAGTCGGGCGGTTGTCTACTTGAAACAGGAGAGCAATAACTAAACAGTACTAAAAATAAAAACTAGAACAGATATCTTTTGACACGGACAGTGGAACGAGAATAGGCTGCCCCCATAGATTAAATAAAGTTTTTTTTTCAGAATTCCGTATAGTTTACCTAGATCGGTATACGCCTGATGAAGACCGGAGAACACAACGACCGAAAAGATATCTTTTTTATGTGTCATGTCCCCTTAGGACATCGGCGATCATAACTCTCCACAATTTCTTCTCCTTTGTAGATCGTAATAAATTTTGTCTTTCTGTTATTTCTCATCAATTTTTTCTGCTTTTACTAAAGCTCACTGTCAGGCGTTGTTTTCCTCTGTCCCTCTTGCTTTCAATCTGTTCTATGAGTATCAGATTTTCCAAGCCCACTTTCCTCATTATGTGCCCTAGAAAACTCAACTGTCTTTTCCTGATATTAAATATTAGTTTCCTTTTCTCTAAATCTTCGTCGGTGATCCCATGTTTATCCCAGGGTATCTTCGGTATAACCACATTTCCGTTGCTTGAAGTCTCTTCTTCAATTTTGATGAGATCCTCCAGCATTCACTGCCATACTCTTTTCCTTGTTTCTAGCGATTTTTTTTCTATTTCTTAGTACTCTGCTTAGCTTTTGGAATGCTTACTTGGCTACCCAAATACGCCTTCGGATTTTAGTGTCACACTTTCTGTCCTCTGTTAAAACACGTCTCAGTTATTTACATCTTTGTACTTGTTTGATTTTGGTATCTCCGATTTACAATTCGAACTTTGGACTAATCTTTTTGCTAACAACCATGCATTCTCTCTTGTTGCAGTTGATGTTTAGTCCTTTCTTCTTGCTTTCCTTCACTATCTTCTGGAGGAGTTCTTGTAGCTTTCCTTTCCATGTCTGCATATCCTATGTTGTCGCAAATGATGAATCCTAGTAGGACTTCTAGTTTTCTCAAAATCGCCTCGTTGTATAGGCTGAATAAATCCGGTGAGAAGACACCTCCTTGTCTTACACCCGTTTCTATTTTTATATATTTGCTGATCTCATTTTCTACCCGTATGCATTTTTATAGTTTGTTGTATATTGTTAGATTACGGCTACCTGACGATAATCAATGACAGAGAGATCTTTAAAATCCTCTTTCTTTCACTTGCGAAGCGACAAACCACGTTTTTTTCTCTCGTTCTAACGCGTGACATGTAAGTACTTCAGAAACACTGACTAAAGATTGTGCGAACTCTTCATGCTGTTAAGTATCAGTTTTCCCTTTTGTTTCCATTTTCAAAGCTTCGTCATTACTCATATGTTCCATCTACAGTATCCTCAGCATCCTTCTGTAAAACAACATTTCTATTGCTTCACATTGCTGCCATACAGGAGGACAGATGCCACATAACGGTTTAGTAATATTTTCCTTGTTTCTAGCGATTATTTTTCTATTTCTTAGTACTCTGCTTAGCTTTTGGAATGCTTCCTTGGCTATCCAAATACGCCTTCGGATTTCAGTGTCACACTTTCTGTCCTCTGTTAAAATACGTCTCAGTTATTTACATTTTTATACTTGTTTGATTTTGGTATCTCTGATTTACAATTCGAACTTTGGACTCATTTTTTTGCTAACAACCATGCATTCTGTCTTGTTGCAGTTGATGTTTAGTCCTTTCTTCTTGCTTTCCTTCACTATCTTCTGGAGGAGTTTTTGTAGCTTTCCTTTCCATGTCTGCATATCCTATGTTGTCGCCAATGATGAATCCTAGTAGGACTTCTAGTTTTCTCTAAATCGCCTCGCTGTATAGGTTGAAAAAGTCCGATGTAAAGACACACCCTTGTTTTACACCCCTTTCTACTTTTGTATATTATAACTCATTTTTATATGTATGCAGATGGTTTGCTGCCAGTATACGTTCTGGATTATTCTAATATCCGTCCCATATATATCAAGGTTTCTGAGCATTTCCAACAGATCTTTGTGGCGTACTTTATCGAACGCCTTTGCGTAATCTATAAAACACAGGTACACGTCCTTCTGTATTTGTATTACTCTTTCTTGTCTCACATCTTTTTCTATTTTTGTATATTTTTGCATATCTGCTGAACTTATTTTCTACCCGTATGCAGGCTTCCAGTAAATGAGGATAACAAATCTAGTTATCTTAGGATTGCCTCTATGCATAGGTTGAATAAGTCTGGTGAGAAGGCATATCCTTGTCTTACTATTCTTCCTTTATTTGCGTATTCACTGAACACGTCCTCTCGCCGCATGCAGGCTTTTTGTTTTTAGTGATAGAAAAGACAATTGATTACCATAATTACGGAAACTAGACCTCATGGGAAGATTTTTAAAAAGGATTTTTTCAGATTTTTTCTCTTATTATGAGCCGTAAATTGTCATGTCTACTTACGAAAGATAATGGTGTCGCACCCTGTAATCTTCTCCACAATGTTGAATTTAGCGTTTTCTTTCTTCTAGACTGTCTGTCACTCAAGGCTAGAGAGCCCAGTCTACCCTGCTATTTAACCTATTAGTGAAATGTGTTTGAGGGAGAAGAGTTGAATTTATGCCTTTCCCGAGGGCAATAGTGCGGAAATGATTGCTATACTATGTCTGTCGAATCTATAGAGCTTCTTTCGAGTCTAGAGCGACAACCTCACTATGTTAAGCGGCGCTGCTCTGGTTTTCAGTACTAAATAAGTTTTACGGGGTAGAGTTGCTAGCTTCACTCCCCAACCGATTTTTGACTAGAGAGTTGACTGCCTCCTAGCTTGATTGATATTCACGGCTAGATCATGCAGTCTATCATAGCCCCAGTGGGTAGAGATAGAGTTATGCCTTTACAAGGGGTATTAGGGAGAAAGTGAACACAACAGATTGAACTGGTATTTGAACTCGGTTGCCTGTAGCCGTTACACTGCCTTCACGGCCTCTTTGAGAGTATAAGCTTTCTAACATCGATTTTAAAACTATACATCTTTGAATCGTTAATTTCCCTTCTTCTATGCGCCATGTCTCCACAGCGTCTTCTCTTTTGTAACTCTTCGGTGCTGATAGCAGACACGGAAAGGCAATTACAAAAACCTCCTACAGAAGGTAGCAAGAAGAAGGGACTAAGCATAAACTACAAGAAGACAAAATGTTTGGTCCTCAGTAAAGAGATGAGACCAAAATGTAATTTAAAGGTCGTGGACGCTAAAATCAAGCAGGCGCGGAAATTTAACAAAAAAGAGTACTGAACTGCTACGTGATATCAGTCCTCCTTTACGGCAACAAATGTTGGACGGTCTCTTCAAAGATGAAGAAGAGACTCGAGGCAATAGGGGTATGGTTCTACAGAAGGATACTCAGAATATCATGGATCAAACATGTGAGCAACGATGAGGTTTTGGAGAGCATGCTAACAGGGAGGAAGCTTATACTTAACACCAAGTAGAGGCAGCCGAAATTTCTGGGCTACGTAATGAGAAGGGACGGCTTGGAGAATTTCATACTCACAGGGCGGATTGAGGGAAAGAGAGACAAGGGAAAGCAACGCGTGACATACCTAGCGGACTTAAGCAAGTGGATGACAAGAAGAGGGCCTGGGAGAAGTAGCACAAGGACAAACATATCGAGAACTACGAGGGATAGGGTGAAGTGAGAGAGCCCTGATCGCCTACGTCCTGAAGGAACACTGAACATAGAAGAAGAATAGATTTTGTGTTTTTGTTATCTCTCCGAGACAATTATTCCGTCATCCATTTACTCAAGTTCGCTAGGTAGGTTAATAACTGTACAACATTTAGCTCAATAGCTTAATAGCTAAATTTTTATAAAGTGTATTCGAGCAAATGTGTTTGTTTTAGAGTTTTCAGAGATAAACTGAAATTACCTGCTCTAAAATAACAAGACAGAAATCGAGGTCACCAAAAACCAAATAACCGTGACCTATTCTAGGATTTCATGTTCCTGTTCACCTGCTTCCGGTTTGTTTAGTTTAGTACAAACTTTTGACGTATGTCAACAATGGCTTTGAGCAAAAAAAAAAAAAAAAAAAGTAATCGTCCTCGTTTTAAACAGAATACTTGATTTGGGGTCTGGAAATGTCCAGTAAGTTACTCTGATAGATCATTCAGAGAGGAGGGTGTTTGATTTTATTAAGGGCCTCCATCATGATGATCTTGTGCCATACTAGATTGTGCTAAATCGATGTCAGTGAGGAACTGCAAACCGTCTACTTCGATGTGCCGTGTGTCCCTTCAAGACGCTGGTGATCGTGGCTCTCCACAATTTCCTGTCTTTTGTAGCTCTCAAAATCATAAATTTTGTCTTTTTTGCTATCTCTCCTAAACCCTATTCTGCCATCAAATTACTCAAGCTCATTCTTCTTCTTCTATGTGACGTGTCTCATCAGGACGTTGGCGATCATGGCTTTCCACACTTTCCTGTCCTTTGTAGCGCTTAATAAATTTTGTCTTTATGCTATCTCTCCTAAACCCAGTTCTGCCATCCATTTACTGAAGCTCATTCTTCTTCTTCTATGTGTCATGTCTTTTCAGGACGTTGGTGATTATGGATCTCCACAATTTCCTATCCTTTGTATCGCTTAATAAATTTTGTTTTTGTTATCTCTCCTAAACGTTGTTCCGCCATCCATTTACTCAACCTCATTCTTCTTCTTCCATGTGCCGTGTCCCTTCAGGACGTAGGCATTCATGGCTCCCCACAATTTCCTGTACTTTGCAGCTCTTAATAAATTTTGTCTTTTTGTTATCTCTCCTAGACCCTGTTCCGACAAACGTTTACTGGAGCTAGCTAGGTAGATTATACGTTATATTCCTCTGTCCCTCTTGCTTTCAATATGACATGTGAAGATTATATTTTCCAAGCCTCTTTTCCTCATTTTATGCCCCAGAAATTCTCTTCCCGATGTTATGTATGAGTGTCACTTTTGTTTCCATTTTTCTCTACAGCTTTGTCATTGCTCACATGCTTGGTCTATAGTATTCTCAGCATCCTTCTGTAGAATCACATTTCTGTTGCTTCAACTGGCTACATCTCTAAGGAGATTGTCCAGCATTCACTCCCATATAGGAGGACTGATATTACGTAAGAGGTCCAGTATTCTTTTCCTTGTTTCTAACGGAATTTTTCTGCTATACATTGAATAGCTTTTCGAAGGCACCTTCTACGGTGCCAATACGCCTTCGCATTTCACTGTCGTATTTTCCGTCCTCTGTTAAAATGTTTCCCAGATATTTAAATTTTTCTAATTATCTCCATTTTGTAACGATATCAGAAAGAGCAATGCAAATGTAGAAAGATGCCTAAACAATGTTTCTTAAATGCGTTTGGCAAATTACGCCAAAGGAAAATGTTGGAATTGCTAGGTAACCATGACAAATTTTGGAAAGATATTAGAACAATCCAGAAAGTATACTGGCAACAAATCGTCTGAATACGGATAGAAAATGAATTCAGTAAATATAAAAATATAGAAAGGGGCATAAGACAAGGATGTGTCTTCTCACCGGACTTATTTAACCTATACAGTGGGGCAATTCTGAGAGAGAAATCCTACCAGAATTCCTAACTGGCGGCCAAAATGTTGACATAAAATATGCAGAAAACATAGTGTCGATAGCAGACACAGAACGGAAACTACCAGAACTCCAATAGAAGGTAGTGAACGAAAGCAAGAAGAAAGGATTAAATAACATTTTCAGGAAGACAGAATACATGGTTGTTAGATATAAGATGAGTCCAAAGTGCGAATTTGTTGTGGTGTGATTTCACAGTAGAGGCTTGTATTTGTACTAAATCGGTCCGAAATAGTTCGACGTACAAAATGTTAGGAACTTGATATAATAGGTATTACGCAGAGTAATCTTGTTATGGTCGCTGACTACTTTCGTATTCGACTGTCGACTATTGTCGTCCGACATCGACTGACCCTCGTTTCTCTTACTACACCTACTTATATTAGGTGGGAGAGTCTATTAACTATAGAATCGGTGTGTTTCACCATAACAGAATTGCAAATCGGAGGTACCAAAATCAGTACAAAGATGTAAATATCTAAACGGAAAGTGTGACATTCAAATCGGAAGCCATATAGGATAGCCAAAGATGCCTTCCAAAAGTTAAGCAAAATACTAAGAAAAACTTCGGTAGGATTAAGGAAAAGAGTGCTAAACTGTTATAAATCTGTCCTCCTGTATGACACTGAGTGCTGGACGATATTTTCAAATATGAAGAGACTTGAAACAACAGAAATGCAGATCTACAGAAGGATGCCGTGGATATGGACCTAACATGTGAGCAACAACGAAGTTTTGGAGAAAATGGAAAACAAAAAGGAAACTTATACTTAGCATCAGGAAGAAACAGTTGAAATGTCTAGGGCACACATTGAAGTTTCTAGCAAAAGAAATAGTCCAACTGCCAACCGTAGGCCGATTAGTTTCAGGGTTTTCATATTTGCTCGTCAGCAGTTTACGTTTGTTTTCTGCCTAAAGTTAATGCAACAGAAAGGGAAAATATTTTTAAAAAAATTTCCTCTCGGTCTCTGTTCTAATCGACGTTTCGAAGTTGTTCCATTCAGAGTCAACATAATGTCTAACAAAAGGTCCTGCTTGCAAAAGCTAGCAACAAATGTCTGTAAATGATACGGTTAGTGGGCTTTATTTAAATTCGCCAAGCACCACACTTCCTGCTCTAGATTGTGTATTTTTTTTTTTACTATTGTTCACCCAATACAAAGCCCAGAAGCCACTCAAGGTAGAAGATTACTAAATAGGGTTGGGTTAGGCTGTAGAAAGAGGGAGTAAGGGCTGCATATTATGAGGATATGTAGGATAGATAAAGGTTGAGTTTAAGAGATTACGATCATAGAAGCATCCGCTCGGGAGTCTGTTCAACAATGCACCATTTCTGGGTAAGAATTTGTTTCAATGGGAATTCCTTCTCACCAATGGAATCTGAAGGGATTGAAAATGAGTCGATACAGTGTATGTGACAGGGTGGTTCCTGGCTGTGAAGGTCTGGACAGGCGGAACCAAGGAAAGTGCTTCGTTCGAACATCTGTCAAGAAATGAGCGATAGACTAGGGGGACGCTAGTAACATTACAAAAGGGCTGTAGGGTGCAAAAGATTTCATCACCCACAAGGCCGCGCAAATCTTTTTAACTCTGTCGAGGCTGGAAGTATCGATATAGACCGAAATTATTAAAATCGCCTTTAAAACTTATAAAATATTGGTTTGATGATAGGGTTTGTCGTGAAAACTGACAGTAATACCTGGAATCTTGTAAACACCGGAGTTTTAAACGTTTTAATAACCTTTTTTAATAACATCGGTTTCCATCGAACTTTGGAGTAACTCTAGTTTTGATAGTGAGCACTTTTAAAAAGAACGTTAATTTGTATCTCTTATTACTAATAGGTATATATATATATATATATATATATATATATATATATATATATATATATATATGTACGTTTTACCAGTTTGTTACTGGAAGGGATAATTCTGAGGAGGATATAAGTCTAGGGAGAACTCTCTCTCTCTCTCTCTATATATATATATATATATATATATATATGTGTGTGTGTGTGTGTGCGTGAAAAATTTTCTCAGAGTTAACCTGTAGAAAAATCCAAATATTATATTAATATTTATATATTATTATTAGGTTGGTACAAAAATAATGACGTAATAATGTCGTTTTTGACGTTAAAACATACGTCAAAAAAACGACATTATTATCGTCATTATTTTTGCACCAACCTAATAAATTAACCAAATATTAATCTACGCCCAGGTTATCAATTGTAGCGTAATTTTTAGTAGATATTCCTATTTGATTAGACGCTCCGTTTAGTTATTAAACAGTATATTTATTTATTTTCGTCTATCAGCATAAATATTCAAGAAATCTTATTAAGGAAAACTATGCGCTCCGCATAGGATTCTAACCTGCGTTCCCCTGATCAAAAGGAAACGTCGTTAGATCCGACGTGCTTTAATCGTATCGGCCACAACGGCGGGACAGAGACTTAAAGTGAAATCCTTCTTTCATAGACACTCGAAATTTCATATCTGCTCAGTTTCATATCTAAACGCAAACAAAGCAATTTCTAAAAAAAAAAAATTGTAATAGATTTTTTTATTTATTGATCCAACAGATTTGATCACTTTAAACGTTATTTTCGGCTGCAAACCATTACACGATTCATTAAAAATTTAATTTTTTTTTCTATTCGGATATGGGTCATGCCACCAATCCTTTGTTAAGCCAGTCGGCCTTATAACACTCAGACCACAGCTCCATAATGATCCATTTTAACCAACATGAAAACTAAGTTCGATATGAAACATACTCATCGAAAACATAAAGTGCAGTTCTCTGACGGTAAAAAAAAAGTCTAAAAATAATAGCAGGCTACAGCATAAAAAAACAAAACTCAATCCTTGACAATATCAACTACATTAAAATTATGTCAACCTTTCAACATTTTAAGCAACATTTGAAAGAGTACAGTCAAAATCCTTGAAAAAGGTAATAGATGCAATCGCTCGGAACGAGCAATAATTTTGACAATCTCTGCATACGCTAGGACCCACACCCTAAAATACAATAAATATATATATATATATATATATATATATAACTTACATCCTACCAGACATCAGTATGCGTTACTCCTTAGCGAGATCATATCTATTATTTGACTGAAGAATCCCTCGATGGCGTCATTTGAACAATGGAAATCTTTTCGGATCGTTTACTTCCGTTGAAGCTAATAATAATTAAAAAAAAAAACAAAAAAAAAAACAATATTTTTTATGAGACTCTATAAATATTATCCCAAAGAATCCTTTTTCTTTTGTTATGGTTCAAGGCTCTCTCTGATTATTTTCTATTTGTGGCCCAACCCATAAGTTTAGGGGTCTTGAGATTTCCTTGTAGATTCAGCTGTTCAAAAACTTTAGAGGGAGAGAGAGAGAGAGAGAGAGAGAGAGAGAGAGAGAGAGAGAGAGAAACAAAAAAAAACAATGTTTTTGTTGCCAAAGACTTGCTTGCTTAGGTGGTGCCTGTTTTTGAAAATGAAAAACAAAGTCACAAACACAATATATATATATATATATATATATATATATATATATATATATATATATATACGATAGATAAAGTTTGCTATTTTCATATTACTAATTCCAGTGGGTGAAGCACTTATGACGAATTCAGCTGTCAGACGAAACACGGCACAGTTTGATATAAGGTCCTTTTTTTTTTCTTCACAAATTTGAAGCAAGTTATGAAATTCTTTAAATCACTGTTACCGTAAGCAAAACAAAATATGTGAAATCCGGTTCCCGTAGGATCACCGAAGTTAAGCAACGTCGAACCTGGTCAGTAACTTGATGGATGACCGCTTGGGAATACCAGGTGCTGTAAGCATGAATGGGCGATTGGTTTAATGGATAACGCCTAGGAATTGAAAATCATGGAGCCGAGTTATAATTCTTGTTGAGTCCATTATATTCACTTACGGGCAAATATGCTTGCGACAGATATGAATCCACCGCTTCTCTTCCCCAGCTCGTCCTGGGCATGACGATAAACTACATCCACGTCCTGGGTAAAGCGATAAACTACATCCACGTCCTGGGTAAAACGATAAACTACATCCACGTCCTGGGTAAGACGAAAAACTACGTCCAACTCCAAGGCCCCTGATCAGGAAGTTTTGAGGAGCATGGAACCACCTCTTAATTGCTGGTGTTCCCATGTCCACCCTGACCCGGGGTGGTAGCACCTGTTAGGGTCCCAGCTATGGGAAAATAGTTACTGAGGTAAAAAGCATTATAAAGGTGTTAAAAAGTGTATAAATAGGTTTTAATACCAGAAATACTTTGTAAAAAATTTTTTTGAAGAAAAATAATAAAGTAAACTGGAAATAAAAAAAATACGAAAATTATAACAGATGCAGTCAAAGTAAAATAAATGTAATCAAAATAACTTTAAAAAAAAAAAATCTTTGCAGTCTTTGAAAAAAATACGAGTTGTAGTGTACACGAGACTTAATCGCTCGCTTTATTTGACTAATTCAGCTTTAGGGCTGAAAACGTCTATTTTATTATATTGGATGGTTACATACGAGAGGGGAGATGGGATGTGCTTATTTTATTACCACAATGAGGAAAAACATTAGATGGCGACTCTGAATAAGGGAAGAATTGGGATAGATAATTTAATAGTAGGAGGAAGATTTGGGTTCATGCTTTTCCAAGGTGAATTCGAGCAAAAATGAAGAAAACACTCAAGTAAAATTTAAACTCAGCTTGATGCTTCGATTATCAATGTCAATAACCATTATGCCATCTGTATTTCTAGATTTAAACCATGAATCCTTAAACAGGAAGCACTTCGCTACCCAAGGGAGGAATTTGAGTCAGAGGAGGCACTACTAAATTTGGATAAAAATTTACTCTTTTTATTAATTTTTTTTTTACTTGCTTTTAATTGTGTTGTAAGTGTTTAATTTTTTCTTTTCTTATTCTTTAACCCTTTCATCTTTAAGCCTAAGTTTTTCCATTTTATTTCCCAGTTTAATTTTTAGTTTTTTATACGCTAGATTTGTTTGTCGAATTTATTTTTATTTTTATTTTGGCCATTTTGTTTTCTTTGAAATGTTTTTTACAGTCTTACTTGTTAAATATTTTGCATTGATTTTGTTTTTATTTGTTTAATTTAAAAAAAAAAAACAACTCCATTTGCGTTGTTTTATTGTTTATGTCCTTGAGGAAAATTCCTTTTTTTTTTTCACTCGTTGAACTTTTTTGTATTTTCATTCGTCTGCTTGTAAACCGACTTTTTGTCTTTCGACTTTAGTTTTTCATTGTTACTATACATTAAGCTATTTTTATTTTTATTTTCCCCCACCCTTTGTAGAAATATTTTAATTTTTGTCTTATTTACTTTTTACTATTTCTTTTTTTCGTATTGTCAATTATTTATTTTTTTTAAGAATCCCTAGTTTTGCCGATAAGAAAAAAAGTAACAATCTGTAAAAAAGAAAATGGCCGACAGAAGTCGGTTAGTTAAGAAGAATCCGTTTGGTCAAAAAAAGACACCACCTGATAAAAAAAAAACAAAAAAACAAAAACAGAAGACATTAACAGCGACGATCAAAAGAAAAATGAACCAAATATGGTGGCCTCAAATAGCCTAAATTCCGAAAACGGAAAAAGTAACTCGACCGAAGACGAGTCGAATAAGAATGTGAAGGACAGTAACATAGACAACAACAAAAGCAACAAAGATAATGTAGTGGCCGAGTAATCGCGCTCCTGCTGGAATCCTCCACCCCGAAGTCCATAATCAACATAATCACCGATTTCCTGCTGAGAGTTAAATGTTACGAACATCTTATCAAAGAAGATGGGCTCTTGGTAGACTCAAGGAATTACATAGGATTGAGAAAAGAATTGTGTCAGTCTTTATAGTCGACAAGCGTTCGCACAAAATTTATCGCTCCACAAAAGACACCGTGACAAAATCCTTGACGTCCTTGGGGGTTAAACCCCAATGAGTGATCAAGGCCTGAGTTTATTTTATGTGGAACGTACTGTTAACCCCACCTGCCGACTGTGTGGATCCTTTCAATCGAGTTCTCATCACAAAAGACCTCATAATCGGCATGGTATATAAGGGAAGATGAAGGACCCTTATCAGTATACGAGGTTCCTTCTCATATCTTAGGAGGGCACTTTTTATCTTGTCCGGTATGGTCAGATACTCTACCTTCGACGACTTAAACGGGGGGGGGGGAATAATGCTGGATCGAAAAACCTTCATCTCCGTCCCCAATTATCTGGATAGAGAGGGCCATAAAATGCCGGTCATTGTGATCGGCCGTAAATCAACCTGATGAAACTGTGGAGAAACTGACTACTTCTCTTCTTCCTGCTCAGAAAAGAAGGCGTCTGAAGTTCTGACCCCCGCCGACCCAAATCCCCCTCTGGTCGAGTCATTTTCGTCTCGCCTATGATGGGCATGCCAACGATTAGGACTGGTGTGGTAAAACCCCCGGTTGGGTCCAATGCACAGCTCCATTCCTCGAAAATCCTTTGCAAGCCGCTTGTGCGGCCACGGTGAAGGAAAAGTGGAAATGGCTGGTCGTTGGAAAGACCATAGAGAAGCTCCAGACAGTGGGATCTCAGTCCCAGCAAGCCCCCCCCCCTCGAGTAAAGAGACGTACAGTCCCATTTCAACTACCAGTTCCAAGAGCGATGTTCTGGCCAGCCACGCAGAAACACTCAAGAATAAACCTCTCAAGTACGAGACCGGTTTTAGCGAAATTAAGTGTCTAAATAATAAAAATCTATTAAACAATAGACATGAGTTAACGGGTTTTTGCCGACATTATCAAATTTTTGCATTGAATAATTAGCATAATAACAAACAAACAGTAAAATAAATTTTATAATCGATAGCCCTAATAAATAGTTTAAATACCCTACAAAAAAAGATAACCCTTTATGAAGTCGTCAAAAAACAAATGTTACGGCAGTTTTTTATATACACAAAACCCTTTCAGAAAGAAATAAAATAAAATAAAAATAAATCTCCATAGACACGTAAACCAGACTAGGCGAAATCATCTTCCGTTTTAAATTTAGACGCCACAACCTTACCCTGACTTGACATCTATGAATGTAACTCTATACTGATACAAATTATTAACACCCTACACCCCTTCCTATTTAAACAATCGCTCTAGCCGTTACCATAGAAATTTTGATTTCAATAATGAATATGCTATTAAAACACGTAAATTTCAGAAATAAGTTATTCCCAAAAAAATTTTGCTTGAAGATGGAACAGAGCTTACTTTAATTCAATTTAATTCAAATAATTATATTGAAGTTTTCGGCTCTTGTTTTGAAACATGAGACCTCTTATGTAGCGTGTTGGAATCATATTTTTAAATAAATAATTATATATATATATATATATATATTATGAAATGGACAAAGTCCGACATTTTAAGATATTTCTATGACAATTTCTCGGACATTCAGGCCGGTAAATGTTGTCAATACTGTTTATTATAAACAGAGCATTTACTAAAATATTTGTATCTATAAAAAAAGAATGTATAAACATAAAAATGTCTTCATATATATATATATATATATATATATATATATATATATATATATATATATATCGCACGATACTAACAGGGTATGCGATATTTATTACATATGAATAATAATAGTTTTATTCATCTTGTATCTCGTGACTGGGGTTCCTGAGGGTTGGCAAACTCCTCTTAACAATTTGACCTTCAAGTGTTAAGATGCAGTATGATTTTTTCGGACAATTTTCAGGGAGAAAATGCGTATTAGTATATTGATTTTTTTCTAATAATTCGATAGATTTTATCAGTTTAAGATATTTTAAGTGGATACTGATATTTTATTACACTCTTCATTAATTAAACAGTGTATTGATCGAAAAGTATATTTATTAAACAGTGTATTGATCGAAAAGTATTCAGAATATAATTTCGGTAATTTCCCTTATGAGATAACACTTGATATCAGATGACATATTCTCCAAAAAGTATGATTTAAACTACTTATTTTGCATAACTTATAAAATATTTATTCGACATTATTTACGGTTTACTAGTTAATCAATTTATTCGGCACCAGAAAAAGCTTAACAAAAGGCATTCCCCCTCTCTGTTCTATTGAATAAAACACGTTTAAACAAATGATTACGACCTAATTAAATTAAGATTAATAACTCTCTGTTTCTCTTTCTCCCTCTCTCTCTTTCTCTCTCTAGAAGAATAGTGCTGCCCTGGGTCAACAGGGTGGCTGCTGGAAGACCCTTTGTCAATCAAAAGGACTTTACAACATGCCACACAAGCAGGAGAACCCAGTCATGGCTACCAGAAAATTTCTGCGACTACATCATCCCTTACATCCGTAATCCCCTTGATTATTATATGTGGGAAGTAGTTGAGCTAGGGACCAAGAAAATTCCTTGTAATACCAAAGATGAACTAAAGGCAAGGATTATGGCAGTATTCACTAACTTAAACAAGGAAACCGTTCAGAAGAGACGCAAGAGATTCCAAAGTCGTTTGGAGGCTGTGGTTGAAGCCAATGGGCGATTTTATTGAAGAAATTTACTCTTTAGTATTTTAAGACATTTTTGTGTAATTTTGAGTAATATAACCGTTAAATGGGATATAAGTGTAATATTTTTGTGTAATTTCGAAGACAATTTATCCATCGCACCCTATATATATATATATATATATATATATATATATATATATATATATATATATACAGTGTAACCCGGATATAAGAGAGTTGTCGGGATCGGAGAAGAAGTCTCTTATATCCGGGTTTCTCTTATATCCGGGTTTGGTCTATTTTATATCCATTAACACAGGCTCTAATGTGGGGCCAGAGAAAATCTCTCTTATATCCGGGTTTCTCTTATATCCGGGTTACACTGTATATACATAGACATGACAGAATTGAATAGACGCTCACAGAAACCGTTTATTTTATTAAACAAGTAATTTATACAAATGAAGTAATTATAAATGGTCATAAATTTAATAACTAATACTTGGTTGACATTCCTTTTGCTTTTTTTAATGCAAGGACACTTCCAGGCATGCTAGCGATGAGTTCACGAATATCATCTTCAGGGATTTCTTGCCATGTTTGACGCAATAATCCTAAAAGTTCGGGCTTAGAAGATGGCTTCCTGTTCTTTTTGCGGAGTTTTCAATCTAATATCCCCCAAAGGTGTTCAATAGGGTTAATATCCGGGGACTGACTTGGCCATGGAAGTTTATTGATCCCATTTTGTCTCAACCAATGTTGCGTTGCTTGAGCAGTGTGACATGGAGCTTCATTTTCCATAAATAGGGAATCAACTTTGCTCATTCTACTACTTGAGAATATTGGAAGGAACCCTTTCTTTAATATAGAAACATATTTGGTTGAATTACTGTTTCCTTCACACTCCACAAGCTCTGAGCGACCATCACTCCAAATTGCACCCCATACCATTACTGAAAGGCCCCCATGTTTCACCGTTGACTGTAGTTTTTTTCAATCAAACTCTTGACTACAGAGTCTCCATACCCATACTCTTCCACTGTCGGAAAATAATGCAAATCTTGACTCATCAGAGAAAATGACAGTAGTCCAAAAGGTCACAGGTCTCTCCACCATCTCATGAGCCCAATCCTTTCTGCGTTTGATATTGGCTGGACGGAGAAGTGGTTTCCTTCTCGCAGCTCTGCTATAGTAGCCCAGCTTGTGAAGATACCTGACAGCTGTTTTGGGACTGACATCAACTTGTGTTGCTATGTCAGAGGCCTTGCAACGTGGATCCTGTTCAACATTTCTTTCGACAAGACGCATGGTTCTTTCAGAGGGCCCAGGGCGGCGTGGATGAGGTTTTGTGCACTTCTTGCCCTCTGGTGAATTGTACAATCACTCTATTAACAGTAGAAAGGGGTATTGAAAGATTTTCAGCTATTTTTCTTTGACTAAGTCCACCTTAATGTTGGCCCTCGATACGTTCTCGCTGAAATTCGGATAGGTCTGATGCTGCTTTGCTTCGTGGCATGTTTCAGTATTGTTATCTGCAATTTTAATCAAATAACCTAAGTTAATTTATCTTGGTTATTAAAAAAAAATCAGAAATAAAATTTATCTTGGTGCCTATTCAATTCCGTCATGTCATATATATATGTATGTATAAATATAAAAGTGAACATAGAAGTCAACACTTAGAGGCGACAGTCTGTTTCATGCTAGACGCAATGACGATTGCATCTAGCATGAAACAGACTGTCACCTCTAAGTGTTGACTTCTATGTCCACTTTTATATTTATACACACACACACACACACACACACACACACACACACATATATATATATATATATATATATATATATATATATTATAAAAAAATGAATTAAGTCCGACAATTATTTTAATATATTTCGTTTATACGTTATTTTTATTGATATAATTTATTTAATTAAATGGTCTGGTTTTAATTAAACAGTGTTAATTACATTTACCAGCCTAAATGTTCGAGAAATTCCGTAGAAAAAATATATATTTCTCAGGAATCAATTAATTATTTATCTGACATTATTCTCTCTATATATATATCCATCATTATTTCATATATATATATATAGGATTGGTGTATACGGAATAAATTCCAATAACCAACAAATGCAGCGTTTCCTCTAGCGAGGGGTGTTTGACTGATTTGAACCTTTTAAAACCCTTTATTCTACATTCAACATCATCACTTGATAAGTCACCAGAGGTGTTGAAACAAAATGGCTATTTTTGTAGTGATTTTATAACATTTTTATGTTTATAATTTTCGAATAAATGATTATATATATATATATATATATATATATATATATATATATATGAAGTAATGTGGGATTATATATACATTGATTCCTTAAAATTTACTTTGTTTACGTTTCAAAAATACAAAATTAAATTGAGCAGATATAGGCTTTCGAGATCTGAACGAGTGTAGGTACGTTTTTCAAAAGATTCCTTGAAACTTTGCTGTGGTGGGACACTTTCTTTTGGTAACCGGTCTAAAGCATGCCGCATGAAACCCAGGGGAGCACATTTTCTTTATTAGGTGTCTCGAATGCAATGACCGGTAGCCGTAATATACACTGTTGATAAAAAAAAAACAGGGCGTCTACTGAAACATGAGTTTTCAAAAATAACTTTTGGAATAATATCAAATAAAATATCCAAAAGCTCTATTCACGATATTGAGCACTATTCACTCTGTATAACGCATTTTCAATATTAGTATATATATATGTATATATATATATATATGTTGTTGTAGGATCCACCTAATTTGCATAGTGGAGTACCGACCATATATATATGGTTGGTACCGGGAAGAGAGGAAGGAATCAAGAGATTCAACCAGAGACTCTGCCCGACTGCGACTCCAGGAACGGTCTTACCAGGAATATACAAAAGACTATATGTAAATATTGTGTACACTTTCTTGTTTTAATACATTTTGTTCTAAGTACATTTTGTGTTGCATTATTATTCCATGCATTAGTCAAGTTTCAACAATATATATATATATATATATATATATATATATATATATATACAGTAGAAGTCCTCGCGAACTTCTCAGTGTTGCCATTTAGATGTTGTAGGAAAATGATACATTTTAATATTTTTCTTTTCTTTGCAGATTGTAACTTGAAATTTCTCAACCCGTAATGTCTTGCACAGTCGAAACTTCAAGTGGAAGAAAAAGGAAAAGAAATTATTCACGTTATATCAGAAATTAGGGATTATTGAAAACATGGACGAAGCTCCTAATTCGTTGAATTTGCAAATTAACAAACAAGGATTGCAGAGTCTGAATAAAACACATTTGCGGTTGAAGATGATACACTGAATACTCTCACTTCGGATGATTTAAAAGAATGGACAAATGAAGACCCTAATGAATTACAAAAAATCAATGCTAGAATTTCTTCAAAATGATTTGGATTGTTAAGAAATAGAAGTATCAAATTGTTCTGCTAATGATGAAAATAGGAAGGATGATGAAGATGACTGAGACACAATAGAGAAAACTATTGATGAGGTCATCAAATTCTGGAGAAAAAATTCTTGTTCAGTGGTACAGAATGTAGAAGTGAACGTAATTTGCAGAAATGTCGTACTTTTAAAAAAAAAACTAGAACAGCGAAAAGTAAGTGAAATGAGAAAAGAAATAAGAAAGACAATTGAAAATAAAACTTATTGAGTATTATACATTGCAAATTAATATTTACTTTCATGAGACACTTAATTTTTCATATACAAGTATACCTCACCTTATGTCGGTAATTTGTTAAGTCGAATTTACTTGTCTCCAAATTTACTTGTTACTAGCTAAACCACAAATAATCATTCCCTGTTCTGTATTTTATTTATAAATGAGTTTTTAATAATATATGATCAAAAAGAACCTATTTTACGCTTACAGACAAATAAATTTAGTTTTTAATATAGTACAGAAAAAAAAGTAATCCAAATTTACAAATACACGTACATACATACTTGTAAATGTAGATGATAACAATTTGGTGATTTTTACAGTACATCGCGGACTCTTTGTGAATGTGCTTTGCTCTAAGATATTATAAAATAATATTCAGCTCTTAAAAACCATTAAATAAGACGACAACTCAGAGTCACAGATGTTTTCATTTCGTTCTCTAGGATTTATGATGATTATATTGATATTTACTGTTAATGTACGTATTTTAAGATGATTTTATAAACTTTTCTTATTATTTATTGTACAGTAACATGATTTTTTTTTGCTTTTAACGCTTTTCTAGAGATATTACGACTTCAGTAGTTGTGACTGACAGACTTAGGTTGAATAAATTGACTTAAACTTGATTTTTATTTTTCCATATATTATTTTGATAAACGGCGTATAAACGAGAACGACATAACTCCAACTGACGTAACCCGAGGTATACCTGTATTGCGATAAGTTGTATTTTGTTAAGTTATAGTTATATTAGACATTCCACATCATATCCGTCCTCACATCCTCACAAGTCTGAAAATCGGATTTGATATATATATATATAATATCATTTGATAATCCGTATGAATAATTCCAAAGAGGATATAAATCCAAAAAGAGCTCAATGTAAGAACAGAGCAAATGATAAGAATTGGAAGAAATTAGGAAGAATCGGTTTTGCGAAATAAAATATTACCATGGGTTCCTAAAGTCTCTGTTTACATAATTATATGTAAGATTTTTGTATAATTTGTATTTTACTTTTCTTATGTATATATGAGTGCTTTATTTGAAATACTTTTAAAATAGCTTTTTTGGACACATGAAAATAACTACTTACATTATTTACATTATTCAAACTGTTATTCTGATCTTCACTGGCATATTCACAACGTTTTGACTGTTGTACGCTCCTGCTTACAAGAAGGCTGGAGCATACAATGGACGAAACGTTGTGAATATGGTAATGAAGATGAGAATAACAATCCAAATAATGTAAATAATGTAAGTAATCATAATACCTAATCTCAGAGATATAAACAGACATAAAAATAACATTTTTGATTATATACCCAATAATAGACCTTTTTTATGCAGTGCCATTTTCAAATTTGGACATTAACACCAATGAACTAATAAAAAAAAAGGAGTAAAATTATTTCGAACTGTCAGCAAAATGAAACATTTCTTTTGAAAAATGTATAAAAGGACTCTAGGGATTGGCAATGGTCACGGATAACAAATCACATTTTGAAAACCACACTGTGAAATAGTCTGTTAATTGGTATGTAATCAAAACATACCATTCATATATATATATATATATATATATATATATATATATATATATATATGGCACGAACTAAATAGTTCAATAAGTAGAGTAATGTTTCAGTTGTTATCCCGAAAATCGGATCAGTTCTTTTAAATCAAATATGTGGTGCAGTTCAATTTATATTACAATGAATTATTCATACAAAAAGTAAATTAGTAAAGTTAATGATGTAAAATGGTGAAATCCCTTCGCTAACAAATTTTAAAGATTCATTAAACTATCAACCACTCGATGAGTGTTATTATCCTTGTTTTTTTTTTAAATTATAAAGTGTATTAGGTCTTCCTTAAATACGCAAGTACTTTCGACTGTGCGTTCAGTCATCTTCAGGCATGGATATTATTTTGTTTTTGGTAAAATTCAGGTAGCATCCGAGACGAAAAATATAATGCGAATCAAAATATGCTTATTTTTTTTATTTGTTAGCGAAGGGATTTCGCCATTTTATATCATTAACTTTAATAATTTACTTTTTGTATGAAATATTCATTGTAATATAAATTGAACTGCCCCATATATTTGATTTAAAAGAACTGATCCGAAGTTCAAATTTTCGGGATAGAAACTGAGACATTACTCTATTTATTGAACTATTTAGCTTATGAAACATTGACTGATAAACTCCTACAAGAAAAAATTTCATATATATATATATATATATATATATATATATATATATATATATATATATTATGCAGCGTGGGACTGAGAGATAGTGTGTTTGGTGTACATTCTTTCTCACTCTGGAATTTCTCCTCAGACTGAAATTCCTCCCTAGTTTCTTCCCTTAAATTCGAAATTTTTCCTCTGGGAGTACCACCCATTTTAGAATTACTGATCTAGAACTTTATAAAGGGTGTGTCAGTTGGCTTGACTCATGACTGAGATGAATATCCCAGCTATCTGGTTTTTTGATTCAAGATCCCCACTCCAGGTGCTTTTCAGCTGTCTTCATTTTTATGTCGGGTGTTCTAGGTTAGGGATTGTCATGTGATGATGTTTTCCGGCTTTCGTTTGCCCAATTCCGTCTTGTTGTCTCTTCATGACCTCATGCTCGACAGGGAGCTGATTTATTTGCTGTCAAAAGTCGTCAGTTCTGATGGAGGCTGGGCAATTCTTCTGGCATGATCGCAAACCCCTGATAGCACAACACTTCATTGTATTGAAATATCATTAAAACAGACCGATGATTTTTTAATCACTTTACACACATAGATAAATGACTGCTGAGAGAATATAATAAACACACACACACACATATATATATATATAGGGTACGATGAATAAATTGTTGTCCAAATTACGCAGAAATGAAAATAATACGGTCATCTCATTTTAAGTTATATCTACAAAAATTACCCCAAATATCTTGAAATAATAAAGAGTAAATTTATTCAATAAAATCGCCGTCAGCTTCTAGACTCCTGAAAATCTTCTGGACGGTCTCCTTGTTTAAGTTGGTGAATGCTGCCATAATCCTTGCCTTTAGTTCATCTTTCGTGTTACAAAGAGTTTTGGTG
Source organism: Acanthosepion pharaonis (assembly GCA_903632075.3). Lineage (NCBI taxonomy): Eukaryota > Metazoa > Mollusca > Cephalopoda > Sepiida > Sepiidae > Acanthosepion > Acanthosepion pharaonis. Next base: position 2,988,801 of record CAHIKZ030003987.1, read on the forward strand.
GTCTCACACTCTACTGTGTTTCACACATAATAATCAAGGGGTTGCAGTCTAGTAGGGTTTGGTGGCCAGATATAAGGGGTAATGTGGTCGTAGAAATTGCCTGAAAGTCATGAATGGGTTTTCCTGCTTGTGTGGCATGGTGCAGAGTCCTGTTGTCAGACCCAGGGTCTTCCAGCATCCCTACTCTTGACCCAGGGCAGAACTACCTTCTCAAGGCACTTGATATAGACCTCCGTGTTGACTCTGAGGTCCTCACCAACAAATTCAGGAGTTTTTTCTTATCAAAATGAGTGAATTTTTCGAGCTCTCGTACCTTCGTAATCACCATTAAACTCCTCGAACTCTTTCCGAATCATCTGCACTGTCCTCAGATTGACAGGCAAGCACTCTGAAATGCACTTTTTTTCCCTCACAGACCGAGCCCAATTGACCCTACTATACTGTACAGTCGAAAAAACTCAAAAACAAACAATGCGCATGCGTGAAATTAAAAATGCAACATGGCGACAATTTGCCGTTTGCACCTTGTATGTGCGTGTTTGTATAGAGTGAGTGAATGAGAGAGGGAGGCTAGAAAGAAGCTTGGTTTGAAGATCACATTGAAGCATTCACTTTTGATTCATATATCGCCCCAACCCCTTTCTCTCCCCCATATATATCTATATATGCGAGACGGTGTTGAGATATTCTAGGCTAACACAGAACGGAGTCAAAACTTGTTTTTCGGTCATTTGGACAGATTTTGGGGAGGGATCGAATCAATATGCACACCACTGTGCATATATATATATATATATATATATATATATATATATATATATATATATATATACTTACACACATACATACAAACAAAAACATATTTATCTATAATGTCATCCACATACTTCACCCGATTGCTTCAAAACGGTATCAGAGTTTCTACTCTGAGCTATCAGCGCACAGCAGAGGGAAAGAGAAATTCTAGCATATTATTTTTTTTTACGTATGTAAACAAAGGCCAGAAAATTCATTTTCAATGAAGACCGATGCGTTAGCCGAGACGGCTGTTAGTTAGAATTACCCTATCTCTCAACAGAGCTCAACCGAAATTTTTTCAAGAGCATAATAATGTCATCCACATACAGGCCTGGTTTGCTGTATCACAGCTCATCAGTGACTAGACATCCGATCGCTTCAAGCCGGGATCAAAACCCGACCGATTTGGCATCAGTAAAAAAGGAAAGAACAGTAAGATATATAATCCGGCGTTCGCACTGATATTTTTATTCTTACAAAACAGTGCTCAGTGTAAATTTACAAAGCAGAAATATTATAAATTAATTGATTTAAAAATATGGTTCCATCGCTTCACAGTAATTACTATGTTTCGAAAACAGAAACTAACAACTTCAAATTCAATTATATAATTAAATTAAAAAAGCTGTTTCATTTTCAAGCAAATTTTGGAATTCAAAATTCACTTGAAAATGAAACAGAACTAGTGCTTTTAATTTGTCTGAAGTCATGCGTAAAAGCATTCAATATCTGTGATAGAGCGTGCGTAAATATGAAAGTCAAAAAGTATGTTTCATGCTTTCATTCTAGCAGCGTGTGTTGTGTTTTGGCTCAACTATTAATATATAACGATCAATGGTGCATTATGAGTAAGTGCATAACCTTACCGATTACTGGATGGGCGGTATATGTGTGTGTGTGTGTGTGTGTGTGTGTGTGTGTGACCCTGAGGTCAACTCCGAGCAGCTACAGTCTGTTATATGCTTGAACGCAATCTTCATGGCCTAAAGATCGCGTTCAAACCTGAAACCAAGTAATCTCTTGATAAATATAATAGCTTAAATAGTTAATTTTTAAATCAATTATAATGGAGCAGGCTCATACGTGTTTAAAATGATAGTAACGCGCGTTTCATGCGCATTTACAAATAATTCACAATTATCAATTACATTAATTTTTTGTCTTAGCAATTAACCACTGAAGATGATCTTGGATGAGATCGAAAATACTTGGGAAAATAAAAGAAGTGAAAAAAATCTACGGCGCCTTTCTTAATGAATTTAATATCAACATTAAGAAGTTGATTTATGAATTTCAGAGGATTAAAATTAAAATAAATAGGTATAATATGTCCAGATTATTCAACCAAACATACTTGAATGTTACCCCGGAAAAACAATTAATTCTATCGAGCACTGTGGGAAAAAAGCGCTAATTTATAAACAGTGCTTATTACTGCTGATAGTGCAAGACTCTCCAGTCGGATTGAGTTCTCTAGGTCATTGGCGTGCTTATGAAAATATAAGGACGCAAAAATTATCCTTTCTCTCTACCGGTCGCCGATAGTCTGGGGGAGAATCTCTGACTGATGCCAAATCGGTTGGGGTTTCGGTCCCGGCTTGAAGCGATCGGATGTCTAGTCACACTGATGTACCGTGAAACTGTCTGTCTAAGGATGACTATATATATATATATATATATATATATATATATATATATATATATATGGGCAGGAATATGTGATTTGTACATGTTTCTTTGAATGTGTCAAAGAAAGAAAATATATACATTATATATATATATATATATATATAATTTTTCTTTTATGCGGATTAAAGGAATGTAGAAAGTGTGCCTAGTTATTAATGTCTCAAGCACTTTCGGTCTATTCATTATCATCCACAAGGGGTTCGTTGTTAGTATATTTATCTATGTTTGTGTTCTAAGCTATATTTAAAATTTACAAACTTTTACCGTTTATATCCATGGAGAAAGAGTAATTAATATCGTAGAGAAGAGCTTTGTAGATTTTACATGGGGTTATAGAAATCATCACTGCTTGGTAATTGTCAGCTTTGGTCATGAATCGAAAATAACACTAACCACAGTCCTCATGACTGCAAAATTCCCAAGAATGGACACCATAAGTTACCCCTACACGAAGCAACAAATGTCCTGAGAAATGAAGACTGTCCTTTATCGTTTATTGTTCTGTGAAAAAAAAAAAAAAAACGTTATCGGCTCAGCAGCCCTTTTCCCGAAAAAGTAACTTTGTAAGCCATTGCTAGCCTATCGCTATTTCCATGGCAAATATTCAGACGAGCTATATTCTTTACTTCCACCAGTTCAGACCTTTATTGCTAAGCCTCTCGCTTCTCTCTCTCTATTTCCATGGCAAATGTTTTGACGGGATGCATTCTTTAGTTCCACTAGTTCAGACCTTTACAGCTAAGCCTCTCTCTGTTCTATCGCTATTTCCATGGCAGATGTTCTGATGAGCTGCTTTCTTTAGTTCCAGCAGTGAAGACCATTACAGCTAGGATACGACATGCAGCTTCTACCGATCAGTCGAAAGAGCCTCATTTCCTCCAGAAGATGAAAATAAATAAATGCTTGTGGAAACGATTACGAACTTCTCTGAACACTATAATCTCAATCCTGACCTTTTCAAGTCAGGTGTCAAATCGCTCTCCATCTTCATAATTTTCACTTCCTGCCGCTTTCATTTATATAACATAGCTCAATCATAATTACCACTTTAACAGAAACAAATGAGTGATTCTTCGCCCTTATATCGGATAAAATTTTGTTAAAAAATAATCGTTTACAAGTCTACAAAAGAGTCGAGAGGTAAAATAACCCCATAAAGAAGACAATCCTTTGTGTTAACGATTACGATCGGTGTGGAAGCTATAGATCAGTTAGATAGAGAAGAATAAAAGAAAGAGATAGAAAGGAAAACTTAAATAGGACCTTCGTATTCTGCGGTATTGACTTCTACCAGAAAACAGCAGAAACTGCTAGCAAGCAAACATAACCACAGACACTGTCCGGACATCCATGGTTCACCTAAACAGAGGGACGCTATAGAAAAAATATTTAAAAAGAACTGCATCACTTGTTGCTCTGACATCGACGATGATTGGTACAGAGGTTGCTGACGGTAAAATATAACGATGGGCAATCTTCCAGGTTGTCCACGAACCAGTCTAACAAATGCTACAGAAGAGGCACGTCAGACCAAACGGGGTACTGCTTCTATATCTGGGCTGGAGATGCGAGGGATGATTTATTTTCCACCCTACATCCATTTTCACACAGACGAAACGTCGCAAGCTTGCTATTGGGCAAATGTTTTAAGAAGCCATATTTCTTAGTCTCACCAGTTAGGACATTCGCAACTAAGACCCATGCCATGCAAAAAAGGGGTGAAATATTCCATTTGTATTCCATTAGTAAGAAAGAGGTTCTATTCGGATAGCTTCTTAACAATGACAGCTTACTTTGTGCAACAGACTCCCGAGTGGAGGCTTACTCGAACACTAAAATCTTTAACTCTTCAACTCCTAGGGCCAATTATTATGTTTGCTACAAATCCTCTCTATCTGCACTTCTTATCTATTCTCTTTCATTAATACCAATCTTATTCAGTAGTCCTCTTGAGAGTCCTAGGGTCAATTGTTATGTTTGTTTATCTATCATTCTCTTTCATTAATACAACAATCTTATTCAGTAGTCCTCCAGCTTGAGAGTCCTAGGGTCAATTGTTATGTTTGTTACAATGTCTCACTATCTGTACTTCTTATCTCATTCTCTTTCATTAATACAACAATCTTATTCAGTAGTCCTCCAGCTTGAGAGTCCTAGGGTCAATTGTTATGTTTGTTACAATGTCTCACTATCTGTTTCTTATCTCATTCTCTTTCATTAATACATCTTATTCAGTAGTCCTCCAGCTTGAGAGTCCTAGGGTCAATTGTTATGTTTGTTACAATGTCTCACTATCACTTCTTATCTCATTCTCTTTCATTAATACAACAATCTTATTCAGTAGTCCTCCAGCTTGAGAGTCCTAGGGTCAATTGTTATGTTTGTTACAATGTCTCACTATCTGTACTTCTTATCTCATTCTCTTTCATTAATACAACAATCTTATTCAGTAGTCCTCCAGGGCAATTGTTATGTTTGTTTGAGAGTCCATTAATACAACAAGGGTCAATTAGGGTTATTGTTATTTTGTTACAATGTCTCACTATCTGTACTTCTTATCTCATTCTCTTTCATTAATACAACAATCTTATTCAGTAGTCCTCCAGCTTGAGAGTCCTAGGGTCAATTGTTATGTTTGTTACAATGTCTCACTATCTGTACTTCTTATCTCATTCTCTTTCATTAATACAACAATCTTATTCAGTAGTCCTCCAGCTTGAGAGTCCTAGGGTCAATTGTTATGTTTGTTACAATGTCTCACTATCTGTACTTCTTATCTCATTCTCTTTCATTAATACAACAATCTTATTCAGTAGTCCTCCAGCTTGAGAGTCCTAGGGTCAATTGTTATGTTTGTTACAATGTCTCACTATCTGTACTTCTTATCTCATTCTCTTTCATTAATACAACAATCTTATTCAGTAGTCCTCCAGCTTGAGAGTCCTAGTAGGGTCAATTGTTATGTTTGTTACAATGTCTCACTTATCTTATTCAGTAGTGCTTAGTCCTAGGGTCAATTGTTATGTTTTCAATGTCTCACTATCTCATTCTCATTTTCATTAATACAACAATCTTATTCAGTAGTCCTCCAGCTTGAGAGTCCTAGGTCCAATTGGGTCAATCTGTACTTCTTATCTCATTCTCTTTCATTAATACAACAATGTCCTCCAGCTTGAGAGTCACAATTGTTATATTTGTTACAATGTCTTATCTCATTCTCTCTTCATTAATACAACAATCTTATTCAGTAGTCCTCCAGCTTGAGAGTCCTAGGGTCAATTGTTATGTTTGTTACAATGTCTCACTATCTGTACTTCTTATCTCATTCTCTTTTCATTAATACAACAATCTTATTCAGTAGTCCTCCAGCTTGAGAGTCCTAGGGTCAATTGTTATGTTTGTTACAATGTCTCACTATCTGTACTTCTTATCTATCCTCTTTCATTAATACAACAATCTTATTCAGTAGTCCTCCAGCTTGAGAGTCCTAGGGTCAATTGTTATGTTTGTTACAATGTCTCACTATCTGTACTTCTTATCTCATTCTCTTTCATTAATACAACAATCTTATTCAGTAGTCCTCCAGCTTGAGAGTCCTAGGGTCAATTGTTATGTTTGTTACAATGTCTCACTATCTGTACTTCTTATCTCATTCTCTTTCATTAATACAACAATCTTATTCAGTAGTCCTCCAGCTTGAGAGATTCTTGGGCCTTATATTGAGTGAACAAATAATTTTAAAAGAATATGTTCCATGCTATTCGTGGTTCAGTAAAACAGATGAGCGTCTCAGAATTACAAAATCTTCTTAAAAAAGGCATTCATCACTTGTCGCGTTGGTTCCCACCAGTGGGTAACAAACTGCTGACCGAATAATATGACGACAATGTGCCATGTTGTCCATGATTCAGCCAAACAGAATGTTACAGAAGAAGGCAAAAAACTCCTTAAAGAAGAACTTGGCTTCCTGTGTCATTGACTTCCGCTAGTGAGCAAGACTAGTTGTAAACAGGAAAACACAAATGTCACGCCTCCAGGTTATCTACCTTTTACTTTTAGAAAATCACCAGAAAGGAAACAAAATTCGAATTTCATCCTCGTGTTATTTTGTAAAGCTTTCTGTACAGACCTGACAAGTTATCATCAAGCCTGAATAAAATATGTAATTCATTTGTAGATATTCAAGTAGCCATAAAAGACAACATATGTCGTCATACTTGTGTATAGTATCATAGAAACGGAGAGGCAGGCTTATTCTTCTATGTGTTGTGTCCCTTCAGAACCTGTGTTGGTTCCAATTCTGCATTGGAATATCTGTAGAAACGTAACCCTCCCCATGTTTAGTGGCAAAACACACAGATGCATGCTGGGATTTCTCCCTAGCCAATAAGATAGGCCGCTGCTAGTGTGTAAATTACTCTTTCGAGTAGTTTCTAACACATCTATTTATCATCTCCCAGTTGCGTCTCTAACTTTGGGCAGAGTGCACTAAGTGGCGACTCCGTCAAAGGACAGAGTGGCAACTGAGGAAAATTATACTGAGAGGTGTCGGCCCTGGAGAACAGCTGCCCGAGGCCGCGCCTCCTCATTGCCCTATAGAGAAGGATCGGCTCACGCACCGTGGCCAGCGCAACCGGCGGTTGCCTGGGCTCGGGGAACTTTTGTTCCTTGCCCGGGTGTACACACTCGGGCTCCCCACATTAAACCAGACCTTGTGCTACAACCTGACCTCGTGGGAAGGTTGAGTAAATACAAATAAGATAGGCCGCTTCTCGGAATCATCAGGCTTAGTTCTGTTCTTTCTTGTCTTAAAGCGAGAAATCTGCGATTGCTTGTCTGTATCCCTTTTTGTGTGTTAACAGTATCTTTTTAGTTTGTGAACATTTTGCCTTATCACTGATGCTTTGCCTTATTGTTGTTGTTTTACTTTGCATGCTCAATATTAATTTTTTTGCCCTGATCTTCACTATTCTTTGCCTTGTTATTGTTTATTACAGAAGTTTGTTTGGTATTTCTGCCTATTACGTTTAACTATGGCCAATTAATCTACAACCTGAGCAATCATAGCTTTCTTTTTTTATAGCTCTACGTTTCGAATTCAAAAGAGTCGAATGCATGTGAAACCTGATTAACCAATGAAAATCAAACAATACAAAAGTAAAAATACCAGAAATTCTTTGTTCTTTTTCTCCATATCTCATTCTCTGATGAAGCTTTCATAAAAGCGAAACATGTTAGAGTGGTGACAAAGTTTAACTATTTGTTCTTTATCATATCTTTCCGTCGGATTCCGATCAATATTTGATAGCAATATATATATATATATATATGTGTGTGTGTGTGTGTGTGTGTATTAAAAAATGACATATATTTTGTTTCGATTAATTTTAATGATCGACTTTTCCAAGTTACGAATAATCTTTCTCAGTGAAAGAGGAACTTTTGGAAAAAAAATGTACAGGGAATGTGGGCCAAGATTCCGACTTACTTATGTCGTCATCAGGGTAAGTAGAGAGAATTGGGGAGTTTAGTAAAATTTTGAAATGATGGAACAACGCTATTTTTGAAATTTACTAAACTCACTAATTGTATATATATATATATATATATATATATATATATATATATATATATATATATATATAATTATATAGATAACTAGACTCGTTTCGAAAAACCCTCGAATTTTTGATTTGCTAATAATCAAATCAATCTCGAGGGAAAAAAAGGTTTTAAAAAAAAAGAAAGAGTTACGAACATGGACTTCTGTCGACAAAAATCGCACAGATGCAGGTCTGAAGCCCAAAAAAAAAACCGATACGAGTAAACAACTAACTAACAAAAGCGCTCAATACAACCGTAGAGCAGACCTAGATACACCTAGTGAGCCAGACAAACCGACTTAGGTTTCACCTAAACGGATCGTCGGGGAAAGTAAGGCCTTACTTTCCCTGACGATCTGTTTAGGTGAAAAAATAGGTTTGTCTGGCTCACTAAATCTATCTATCTATCTATCTATCTATCTATCTATATCTATATCTATATATATATATATATATATATATATATATATATATATATATATAAAGAGAGAGAGAGAGAGAGAGAGAGAGAGAGAGAGAGAGGTGGGGAGAGGGTACGATGAATAAATTATAGTTTAAATTGCCCAAAAATGAAAATAACACAGACATCTCATTTTACCAGATATATTTACCAAAATTACATAAGAATATCTTGAAATACTAAAGAATAAATTTCTTCATTAAAATCAGAATTGGCTTCCAGACAACTTCGGAATCTCCTGCATCTCTTCTGGACGGTCTCCTTGTTTAAGTTGGTGAATGCTGCTATAATCCTTACCTTCAGTTCATCTTTGATGTTAGAAGGAGTTTTGTTGATCTCACGCTCCACTGTGCTCCACACATAATAATGTAGTCGCAGAAATTATCTGACAGCCATGACTGGCTTCTGCTGCTTGTGTATTTTAGTGCAGAGCTCTATTGCTAGACATAAGGTCTTCCAGAAGCAACCTATTGACCTAGTGCAGCACAAGCTCCGCAAAGCTAAGCTCTTGATGTAGGCCTCGGTGTTGAGACTGAAGCCCTGTGGGAAGATAAATGGAGCCATAAGTTCGTCATCGCTAGATGTCACAGCAAACACCTTCATAATCACTTTTAGTCTTATCCAACTCTTTTCGAACCCTCTGCACTGTTCTCAGACTGGCAGCCAAAGACACTGAAATGTTGGTATCGTAGCTTCCGCTGCGAATGCCAAGCAGTACAGCGTTTCATAATTTTTGGCCGATTGAATTGCGTAATGGCACTCTTTTTTTCTCACAGACGGTGCCCAACTGACCCTACTATGCTGTGCGAAATTAAATATATAAATGGCTACAATTTACCTATCGCACACTGTACACACACACACACACACACACACATATATATATATATATATATATATATATATATATATATATATATATATACACTTTCTAAAGCATACATACACACACACATACACACTCTCTCTCTCTTACACACACGTACATACCTATGTATACGCCATCACTGATGGCGTATACATAAGTATGTACTATGCTGTGCAATCGATAAAATTAAAAACAACGTGCGTGTGCGAAATTAAAAATATAAATGGCTACAATTTACCTATCGCACACTGTATATATATATATACAGACTTTCTCTCTCTGAAGCATACACACACACACACACTCTCTCTCTCTCTCTCTTACACACACGTACATATATATACACGCCATCACTGATGAAGTGAAATACTACATTGTAAAATTGGATAATTTACTTGCCTAATCATTGCCAAAATTAAAAACGGAAAAAAGGAACAATTAAATCAATTAAAAAATAAATAGGAAATTGAATCATTTTGAAAAATATAATTAAAACTGTAGAATATCATTTAAATTTTTCAGATTATCCAATTATTTAATGCATTTTAAAAGAATATTTAAATTAACATTTGAATAATAAAGGGTGTCCCAAAAAATTTGACATCATTTCGCAGGCCAATAATATTGGCAATTCTTGTTGAAATAACCTCAAATTTTCACAGAATGTATAGAAACAGATCGAGATTTTATATTTAATGTTCTATTTTTGTTATCTCAATGAGAATCTGCCAGAGAGATGGATCGGTTGTGATGGAGATGAAAACAGTTTTCTGATGAAATGGCAGCCGCGGTCACCGGTCCTATCCCCGTGTGATTTCTTTTTATGGGGGTATGTGAAGGGACGGGTCTATGCCCCTCATTCTTCCTGCTAGCATTGATGAACTCAAGCAGAGAATCATTTCTGCACTGGATAATGTTACAGGAGACATGCTACAACGTGTTTGGCAAGAGCTTAACTACCGACTTGACGTATGCCGTGTCACAGGCGGTGCACATATTGAACACTTATGAAATCGGTCCCCTTGATGTTCAACACCTAAACTGTTCAATTTCATTGAGCTAGACTTAGTAGTTTTCAAGATAATTGCTTTTAAATGATGTCAAGTGTTTGGGACACGATGTATAATGAAAAATATGCATAATCAGGAAAAATGTAATTTGAAAAATTAAATATATTATTAAATTAATTTTTCGTTTTACTGGGATATAAAATTTATTAATCCATGCGTTTCCGTTGTTATTTTGTTTCTCTCTGTGAAATCTCTCCAATACGTAGGCGTTATTCCTTGAATCGCATTTATTATTTCTAACAGCAGGGCGTGGTTAATGTAATCCTATCTTTTATTTAAACATTGCTTTCTTTGAGATTTCACTTATTCTATTTTTTCTTCACTCTGAGAATTTAACTGGAGGAGGGGTGCATATCCTTGGGTAAACTGCTTATTCTACGACTTCAGTCTTTCGTGTAAACAACAAAGGCAACAAAATAACAAGAAGTTTAGTCTAGCGACGAAGGATCCATCCTTCAGGCTGTATCTTCTCGTTGTGATAAGAGAGATTTATGGCGTAATGTTTGCGGCTCGTATCCTGGTGATATTTGTGTAAGACTCAAGCAAGAAAAAATTACATTATGCTACGTGAAGGGTTCATTCAATCACATTTGGTTATTAAAATCGACGTACCATAGAGCTTTCCCCTATAGTACCCCAAATTTACGAATTTCGTCGCAGTACGAAATTGGCATTTAGGTCTCATGATTTTTCAGTTGAACTGGTTAGATGCAACCGTAAGTTCTATGCTAATAGTTTCTTCTCTCGCACTTCTAACTTGCGGAACTCTTTTCCAGTTTCTTCATTTCCAATCGATTTGATGTTCAAAAATTTAAATGCAATGTCAATCGTTATCTTCTGTCTTGATTCCTCTTCTTTTATTGTTCTTTCTCCTTAATAATGTTTCTTTTCTTTTTTTTCTCTCTCATATGTATTCACACTCAATAACCACCTTACGACTTAATGGCTTTATTGCCTTGCCCAGGATGGAATAAATTTAAAAAAACAAAATCTCGATGTGCGGGTGGTATAATGCATAACGATTCGGATTGGGAAATAGAAGATCTGAGTTCATTCCATTCACTAACACGGAAACACCCTTGGAGAAGGCATGAATCTGTATCTTCTTTTTCTCCAACTATGGGTTAAATAGCAGGACAGATTGGGCTCTCGAGCAGTGATTGGAACCAGTCTACGAGAAGGACGACTATGAATTGGAAAGTGTAACAATTGTCCATGGTCCCCGATCATCAGCGATGATTGCGGGAAGAAACAAAAAAATATGAAGTGAGAATGTGCAACGAATATCAAACTTGACGACCGATTCGGTTTTTAATTGAATTTGTCATTTGAACACGTATCTCAAACATCTCAATGAACCTCTAAAGTCGGAATAGAGCTTTTGATACACAACACCAAGAAGGAGGGAAAAAGCAAAACATACACATTTACTTTGCTTATTATGAATATGTGACGAACAGATGGACGAGGGACGGTAGAGTAATGGATAGAGGCTCACATTGAGGAATCAGAGAGCCGGGTTCGAATCCCAATCGAATCCATTCATTTACGTGCTAACACCCTTGGGAAAGGTATGAATCTCCTTCTTCTCCCCCCCCCAGCTATGGGTAAATAGTAGAGCAGACCGGGTTCTATAGGATGGCAACTGGTCTATCGCAGAAAGAAATGGCAACCTACTGCGGGAAAAAAAATCTACCTCATCAGTTATATATCGAAAGAGACATGATCGCCTAAGCGTGTATCACGTATGGCACATAACGGATGAACGGATATTTTAACGCGAACAAGATCGTTCTTTATTTTAAAATATATTCAGGAATGATATATGAAATCTTTTTATACTGAATTTTGTTAATGATTGATACGATTATAATGAAGTAAACATTTTGCAAATATCTATTCCTGAATATAAGTTAAAGATAAAATACAGATCAAACATGGATCGTCCCGACTGGATGATAAGCTGAACGAACAAACCGGAAACGTTTATCAATCTAACATGTTTCACTTTTTCAATCAGTGATTCCGAGAAAAGCGACAGAATGTAACTGTTTTCTCTCAAACAGGCAAATGTTTCTGTTTTTTTTTTTTCAAGCGAGAATAATAAAAGTATCGTTAGTAACGTTATACTCGTTGCGCATACGTGTACAGCCATAAACAATCGAACGAGAAACAGCGAAACTAAACGTAAACAATCGAAAAGATGCATATTGGCTATGTTTGTATTTTATAATTGTCATGGGTCTTTACCTATAACTACAGAATGAACTCTTCCTAACACTATGTATACTACGCCTCTCAAGAGAGAGGGTCGAATCGAGTCGAGCCGATAGTAATTCACTCCAAACTAGACTGACAGTCATACTAACACCTTCCACATCTTGTATTATTATTTCGTGTAATATACCTTCGTTATTTCTACTCTTGTGTTCCTGTTGTTCTTCTTTGGTCCTAACCTGGACCATAACAATAATACGATATTAATATGTGAATATTACATGCATTATTATTGGATACAGTTAAGTAAGACATTAGTTTAATCAAAAACATACTTATTTTGAATACAGCTGTACTTTTTGACTACAGCAAATGGATAGTTTGGTCAACGGCGTAACCAGAGCCAGCAGTACAGACGCTAAGTTTATATATCGTGTATGATGCTACCCCCTTAAAATTAGCTTCAAAATTAAGTCTTCGAAGGTCGCATGATACGCGTGTATGTGTGTGTGTGTGTGTGTGTAAAGAGAGAAAGAAAAAGAGAGAGGGAGGGTTATTGATATTTCTTTTATAATTTCAGGTATATGAAGACTGTCATGAGTTTAAAGAATGATATATCCTCAAAGAAGAAAGAAAATATTCTAAAGCTATTGAGTGATTAATGAAATAGCTCTCAGTCTCCCCGGATATTCATCAAATAAAAAAAGAACCTTGTATTCCATCGTTAATATAAGAATGGAAACCAACATTACATCAAAGATTTCCGTGCAGCAATAAGGTCAAAATTGAAACAGTAGAAAAGTTCACAAATTCAGTGAATAAATCATTAACAAAGGTCATAAAATACCAATGCAAACCAATATTAACATGTGACGTAATGAAATAATTTATTGATTTAGGTTTATAGATTATTGTGCGGATTAAATATACTTTGTGATTTATATCTTATGGATTTATTCATGAATAAAAATTAAATTTTGTTGCTCTTTGTTTGCGCCGTAAAAAAATCTAACATCTCACAAATGAGTTATAATCAATATTTTAAGAGAAGGATGTATAACACAAACTGGATCTCATCTCTCGATATAAAACAGTGGATGTCTGTCTGTGTGATATCTTTTCATACAAGATCAATCTAACCGATTTTGATCAAATTTGGCACATACATTGTACTGTATAAGAGATAGGTTCTTAGCGTAAGAAGTCGATAATTTTTAAATAATCAATAATCTATAAAGCCGATAAAAAATCGATAAATTCAACTTTTTTTCCTCCGATTTTGTTCAAACTCGGTATGCTGGTTATTTACATCATGGCGAGCTGAACGATACCTCATTTTTATTTCTACGCCACTACGTCTAGCGAAAAACCGTAAAAAACGAAAAATCGATTTCAATACAAGTCGATTTCAGCACAATTTTTAAACTAAAAAGTCCCTCCATTTTCAAGCAATCTAATACAAACTTCACTCAATTGTAGCCAACAATAAGTTGATTGTTTAACAGTCATTTAACTTGATAATGGAGTCTACCCATATAGTGAATATCCGCGTAAATAGCGAAAATGGCGATTTTTACTTGTTTCTTTCTTATTTTTCGTTCATCTTGCAACCAATTTTCATCAAACTTAACAATTGCTTTATAAATGTATCCTTTACATTTTACATCCCTGGTAGCACACTGACAAATTAAATTTCAAAAACTCCAAAATAATTGTGGTCTGCAGGGGGTGTTCATGTGACCTGTTTTACCCTTTCATATCCTCGGTTAACTTTGATTGAATAAATACAGACTACTTCTGTTATATCAGTAACTGCATTAATTCAAAATGTCTTTTAATGAAAGTACTTTAAAGTAACTGAGGGTGATAGACTCTGTTACATCTCAATAGGATGTTGTTTTTGCTCCATTCTAATTGAACGCTTTTTCAGATCGACCAGCTGGGTTCTGCTAGTATACATATTCTTCATGAAAGTATATACTGAAAATTTTCTCAACATCGGTTGGTTAATACTTCTTCTATGTGCCGTGTCTCTTCAAGACGTGAACAATCGTGGCTCTCCACAACTTCATGTCCTTTGTAGCCCTTAATAAAGTTTATTTTATACTATATCTCCTAATCCCTGTTCTGCCAATCGTTTACACAAGCTCGTTGTTTAGATTATGAGCTGATTTCCTCGATCCCACTTACCTTCAATATGCCTTGTGAGTTTCAAACTTTATAAGCCATCTTTCCTTATTATAAGCCCTAGAAATTCTAGTTTGTCTCTTTTTGATGCTACCTATTTCTCTTTTGGTTTCAATATTTTTAAAATATTGGCTTACATAATATATTCTGATACAGTGTATACCTCTAAATCGATCATCTCGAACTCAGTATTTGTATAGATTCTTTTATCTTTTTAAAATTATATGTTCGAGACTTTTAAAATATTTAAGATGTTAAACCCTTTGTCCAGCTGTACTAGCATACGCCTGTAAAACCACATTTCGTCAAGTCTCCTATTCAATTTCTTCACGGATAAAGACGAGAAATGAGGCCACACAGATGTGTTTCGACAGAAGGATTATGCAGTTATGTTATAATTTGTTTGCGCCATAAGATCGTAACCACCCCCATAAGAAGTTATTATCATTGTTTTTAGTATTATGAACTAAAACTTATAGAATAGACTGTCCGTCAAAGCATATCTTGAAAATTTTACTAACATCAATTGGTTGGTACTGATTTAATTGTGAAATTTTTACGATAAAGATACAATTTGAGAACGTGCACATAAGAATCAGTCGACCATTTGAATATTTTCACGTAATGTTCATTCAGTGACCAATTAAGTCTTCCGTTGTGAGTAAAATTTTAAGTCATAATTCCTCTTCCCTCATGAAAGCACTACTTTGTGTGACGCATCATGGCCCCTTAGTGAGGAAACGCAAGTCCTCCAAAAACGATAGCGTCCCCTCCTACAGAGAACATACTCATAAAAGCAACGTACCTAAAACATATGCCCTAATTACGTCATGATGACGTCAAACCTCAATAAGGAGGTCGATGAATAATACTGGTCGAGTCATACGGGATGTTAAATTGACATACGCACACCATTACCCATATATTTCCACATACATTTTTTTTAAATTTCTTTTTTTTTTTTTATATTACCAAAGAGTCATTTTTGCTAACTTTGCTTAATCTAAGCACAAAAAAAGCCTTTGCCGTTAATTTCTGTTTGTTTTGCCAGATTAGGATAAATTTCGAAAGCCCAGCGCTATTAAAGTTAGAATTTGATTAGTTCTAGGTTACTTATTAAAAATAAGGAGAACAAACTTGGTTTAATAAATGAAGAGAATATCAGTCCGAAATTTAGTAGCACTTGAAATTTGAGGATATTAAAATAATCCAGAATCTATATTAGCAACATACGAATAGAAAATGAATTTAGTAAATATGTTGCGAATTTAAATCAATTCACAACAAAGTAAAAGGCAAAAAAGATGTTTACATATAAAATATTTTTTATTTTTTGTGTTTTTTGTAACTAAATTGATCTTATCCTCTATGAGTGTTATAGTTCTTACAGTCATTCTTCGTAAGTTGAAAAGAAATGGGATTTCTTCGTGTGTATGTGTACAAAAAAAAAACAGTCAAAGAAGAAAGTGAGGAAGAAAGTGTAAGTGTCCCGTAGCTTGGTGAGGAAGATGGGTGAATGTGTAAGGGAATTCCTTTTAAATTGAGCGTCTTTGCCTGTTGCCGGTGTCTCTTCTTCTGATTTGTCCGTCTAGAAACTTTGTTTAAATGCCCATAAAAAGGATCAGGAAGCGTGTTTTTTTTTTACGCGACCCATTGGTTGGAAAATGTTAAATATTTATTTTCAAAGGATTAATTTATTCACCGGAAGGATGCGCAAATCCTCTGACTCAGAAACCATTTTTTTTTTTGTCACTTGGTGTTTGATTATCTAGGTGTTTATTTCCGCCTTTGCTCCACAAATATCCAAAAACAGAAAGAGCCATAAGACAAGGATGTGTCTTCTTACCGGACTTCTACTAGGATTCATTACTGGTAGCCACAATACTTTTGATGGGCATTTAAGCAAAATTTCTAGACGGACAAATCAGAAGAAGAGACACCGGCAACAGGTAACGACGCTCAATTTAAAAGGAATAACAACATAAGATATTCAGATGACACAGTGTTGATAACAGACACGGAAAAGAAAATGCAAGAGCTCCTACAGAATGTAGTGAAGGAAAGCAAGAAGAAAGGACTAAACAAGGAGACTGAATGCATAGTTGTTAGAAGAATGAACAGCCCAGCAGACGAATTATGAATTATAGTCACCAGAATCAAACAGGTACAAAAATTTAATTATCTGTGAAGTGTTTTGAACATAGGACGAAGGTGTACTGGGATAGCGAAATATGACACTCAAAGGTTAAGCAAAGTATTAGAAAAACAAAGAAATGAGTACTGAACTGTCATGTAATATCAGTTCTCTTTTATAGTAGAGAATATTGTAGAATGTCTTCACTGATGAAGAAGACACTAAAAACAACAGAAATGTGGAAGGATGCTGACAATACCATGGACCGAAGAAGATTTAGAGAGAATGGAAATAAAAAGTACACTTATACTTAACAGCAGGAAAGGACAGTTGAAATCTCTAGAACATGTAATGAGGAAAGAGGAAAATATGATACTCACAGGGCATATCGAAGTCAAAAGGGACAGAGGAAAACAAAGCATAACCTACCTAGCGAACTTTAGTAAATGGAAGGTGGAAAAAGGTTTAGACGAGATAACAAAAAAAGCTAAATTTATTAAGAGCTACAAAGGACAAGATATTGTGGAAGGCCATGACCTTCAACGTCCTAAAAAAATCATAGTCTGCGTTTATTTATTAAACAGAATATATGGCTTCTTCTTCTTCGATGTGCCGTGACGGCACAAAGAAGAAGAACAAGAACAAGAAGAACAAGAACAAGAACAAGATTTAAGAAGCCATATATACTGTTTAATAAATAAACGCCGATTCTATGATTTCCGAGATGTCAAAAGCACATCGGAACTAAGAACATTTTCCATTGTCTTGGTTAAGGCATTTTCCAATTCTACCGGAGAGTGCATATTTTTCTTTAATAAGATTTCTCGAATATTCAGGACGTTAGACGAAAATAAATAAATATATTGTTAAGTAATAAAACCCGTCAGATTAATGAATGAAAAAAATTCAGGACTTCTTTAGAAAATACTTTGTTTACGTTGCGATACGAAACTGAGCAGATATTTTGAGAGTTCGGAATGATTTTCGTTTAAAAGCACTATTCTACTTTGCTTAAGACACACACACACACACACACACACACACACACACACACACACATATATATATATATATACACACACACACACACACACACATATATATATATATATATATATACATAATTAAAATATAAAATCAGTTACCTCCCTTACATATTTTTACCATTAATTTTTAAATTGTCTATAACGGAGCGCGTTTCATGCGCATTTACAAAAAAATTCACAACTATCAATAACATTATTTTTTTGTCTTAGCAATTAATCCTTGAAGATGATCTTGGATGAGATTGAAAGTACTTGGGAGAATAAAAGAAATAGCCAAAACTACGGCGTCTTTCTGTTTTGTAACAACAATAAGATATTGAAGTGTGAATTTGATAGGATAAAAATAAAAATAGATAGACATGATGTGTCTAGATTATTCAACCGAATATGACTGAATGAACATATGCTGCGTATATATATATATATATATATATATATATATATATATATATATATTTCAGAACAATTTATTTTATCTATGCCACGCGTTTCATCTTTGATGAAATCCTAAAGGACGGAACATAATGTTTTCCGTATATATATATATATATATATATATATATATATATATATATATATACAAATATATATAGTTAGCTAAAAGCATATCACTTTTTAATGAAAACAACACCAAATCCACGTCATATCAATATTGTTTAATTGATGTCCCGCCAGAAGCCTTCATGAAATCCCATGGGCCCATGTTTCTTAATATTTGTTGCTTGTCAATTTAATTACGTCAAAACCTCGCTCGTAGCCGGCATCAAATGCTGGTGTTCTCTGGGCAAATATTTCCAACATGTTTCTTTACGATAGTGCCACAATTCTCAGCAGAACTGAGGTCAGGGGAATTTCCTGACAACCTGCCAAATTCATTCTTCTATGCGTGAGAAGGGGGATCAAAGTTTTTGAAAGTCGATCTGTTTCTTCATCTGCAAATCAACCGTCAAATTTAACCAAACAGAGGCATATAGTGAGGTTTGTGCACAGCACGTGTCGTGTTCAAAACTATCAAGAAAAGTCAGAAAGCACATCTGCTCGATGGATTCTATCAAATGGTGTGTAAAACGTAGCTGAACAAAAAAGGCTTATTTTGGCACACACACACGCACACACACACACACACACACACATACATATATATATATATATATATATATATGTAAACAAATATATGCATATAAATCCGACAGCATGAAGAAAAATATATACGGAAAAAACAAACAAAAATTCTTACATACAACTATGTTGTTCCAATGTTAATATGTCAACATGTTGTGTTGATAATGTTATAATTTGTGAATGTGTCCTGAACATGGTTTGTTGGACCGAAGCGTCCGACGTTGACATATTAACATTGGAACAACATAGTTGTATGTAAGGATTTTTGTTTGTTTTTTCCGTATATATTTTTCTTCATATATATATATATATATATATATATATATATATATATATATATTGTTCTGACGGTTGTCCTCTTCTTTATTGCTATATTCACGTTTCGGCCGTTGTACGCTCCGGCTTTCTTTAGGTGATTGGAATTTCGCACAGAACCCTTTATTTCGTCCATAGGGTTAGATTGTTCCACGTTTCTCCAGGATGTCGTAGTTATCCCCCTTTAAGATAACTCTCCAAATTTTTTTTTTCATCAGTGCAGTAGTCACGACTCGTTGGGTCAAATCACTGGGTCCAACCAACGCTTTTATCCACTGGGCCCTGTGTCCTTGAGGACACCAGTTCATGAATTTTTGGACTTATAAGCTTAATGCCACTATAATCAATTTTTTTTTTGTTACCAAATCTCATACTGCAACTTTTGTTGCTATTATTGCTTTTCTCTAGCACTCCGTATTACTGGTCATGAATATGGCAATAAAGATGAAGACAACAGTCCGAACAATATAAATAATTATAATACTTCATTTCAGAAATATATATATATATATATATATATATGTGTGTGTGTGTGTGTGTACCTCTACTGAAACGCGATACTTAAGGTTTAAAATGAATCTTTAAAAATAAAAAATAGTTTTTGAAGCTTTTTATTTTTAATATTTCCACCGAGCAAAATACTTTACTGTATTTCAAAATTAATTTAATTGACTGGAAGGAATTTTTGTATTGAAATAATTAAACACATTTTAGCGCCAATTTTAGACATCTGTTATCACAATGTAATTCTCTTTATAAAAGAATCTTTCAAAAATAAAATGTGCTCATCTGAAACGTTATTTGAAGAATATTAGCTGATTTAAAGTTTAATTAATCTGATTTGAAACAAATATTACTTTTAGTTTAAAATATCGTAGAAATGCATTTTTTTAACACGGAGGTAATTATTTATTTAAAGTGTTGACAGTTTGACAGCTTGACCGACAGGTGGAAATTTGTCTATTTTTTTATGCAGTGGACATATCTTTAAAAATTACTTGAATATAACGTGAGCGCCTTTTTATATAATTTTTTAACTACACAGTATTTTTTAAAATGTAGGGACATATTCTCCCTTATTTAATGTTTTATTAAATTTTAGCTACTTTGGCTTTAACTTTACTATTGCTATTGCTCTTATTTTCTGATAATGTCGTGTATGGACATCCGTATTTACAAAAATCGGCACGTTTACACACTCACACACACATACATGCATATACAAAAATAATCAAAATTCTTTTAAAAATATTAGGGGTCAATCTTTTCCATTTATGATTAGGAAATATAATTTTTACTTTTTTTTAATCACCTAATCAGTACAAATTAAAATTTTAAAAAAATAAAGAAAACAGTTTTTTGTAAAAATTCATTATTCATCGGAAAAACAATTCTTAAAACAAATTGTCCATATCTTATTCATAAAAAGCAATTAAAAGCTTTTCTAATTAAATAATCTCTTAGTTTTATTGCACGATTTTATTTTACGATTCAGAGATTTTCGGTAACTGGGGGTCTTGTTTTACAAAAAAAAAAAAAAGAAAAAAAGGTGATTTAAATTCTCCAAGAAGTTCTGTGTCTAACTGAAACAAACATTAAGTGGTACAAAATTTAAACACTTGAAAATTCACACACACACACACACACACACATACGCGCGCACACACGCGCGCACACACGCGCGCACACACGCACACTCACACTCACACACACACACATATATATATATATATATATATATATATATATATATATATATATATATAGATATAGATATAATGCTTAGAACACTACCTAGAAACTTAAACGAGCGTTTAGGGAGAATTGGAATTGAGACCAAATTTTTAGATCGCGAGCATTTACTTTGCGAGGATTCTGCGAATATCTCTTGAGCTGTGACGTGTCTTGTTGTCACAATTCCTCAAGAACAGAACTTCCATTATCAACTTCAATATAAGACACCAACCAAAATAATCGCTCCTATTGAAATACGTATAATTTTGTAACTGAAAACATGCCAAGGTGAGTAGAAAGTTCTCAGTAAGAGCCCTCAATACATCTAGAGCGACAATTATTAGCAATAAATAAAATAATAAGTATCCAGAATACACACTCACACATATATATGTACAAGAAAATGACGAAAAAAAGGAAATACGCATATTTAACACATGTAAACATGCATACACATGCACTCCAATGCACACACAAAGAAAAAAAATCAACCAGCAACAGTAGCATCTTAATTATCGTACAATTTAATTACGCCATGATTAGCATAAAAATAATGAAATATGAGAAAACCAGTAGTCAATCGTTGAAAGCCGTTAATGAACTTCGTATTTGAGGTGCTGAATAGAATACCAGTCTAGATACTCGAAAAAAATTATGAAAAAAGAAAATGCGCCTTCCTCTCGAAATTTTCTTTAAGATTTCTCGAGTGTACAGGCCGGTAGACAAAATAAAATGCTGTTTAAAATAAACGGAGCGTCTACTCAAATACGGGCATCCACTAAAACTAACGTTTGTTCTCGGATTAAAAAAATCATTAATCATATATAAAAACACATATTAATTATATATATATATATATATATATATATATATATATATGGTAATACTCGTTTGGTAAACCTAGGATAGGTCAACTTGTAAGAGAACAAGTCGGTACCAGAGGAAAAAATTGGAAATAAAAAAGAAAGAACCAAGAAAATTATCACAATACGAAACCAATCGTCAAGTGCATATGGTCCAAGTCCCAAGTAAAAAAATACTCCAAACAAGTAAAAAGACTAAAACGTAGAGTGCTCAATACGCTAAGTAGAGCGATAAAGTGTTCCGTTATTTTACTTTTTAGCCAGTTTTACCCTGAAGATCCGTTTATTTGAAAGCTAGGTAGGTTTGCCTGGCTTCTTAGGATTATTCTAATATATATATATATATATATATATATATATATATATATATATATATATATATATATATATGAATACTAGACCTGGTTTCTTAAATATTTCCCCTTTTTTAGCGAGATTGATGCTCGACAAGCATACACATAAAATTTTAGAACCTAATAGAATTCTTTTCATTTTCTTTTCATTTCAAAATAATCACAAACTTTTAGGAATACGTTATGAAAGCGTCGCCCATGTGACGACGGCGTGGCCATGTTAGACGGAAGGGTGATCATTTTAAAAATTTTCAGATATCTGTTCTGAATAAGACTTGTGTTTTTATGTCCATCGTATTTGTCATATTGAACTGAATTGTATTTTGATGAATATTGTCTTGAAAAAGGTTTATTAAACCGAAACGTCAGACGTCGACATTTCTTTCATTTTAACTACATTTAAGGATTTTTGTTTGTTTTTTCAAAATTTCTTCATTCTGTCGGATTTATATCCATTTACACTTGCTTATATATATATATATATATATATATATATATATATATAAACAGCCGAGCGGATTCGTCCTCACTCAATAGAGCTGGAATCGAGAGAATAAATATCACAATATAAAAAATAAGACATAATGTGCAATATTAAAGGCGGGAAACTAGACTGAAATAACGTTAAGACCTAACAGACACCCTCTCTGTTTACAGAGGGAGGGCTGTCCAGACCTGACATATAATATTTCTAATGCCTTCAAATGTAAAAGTGACTCAAGATGGTGAAAGAGCAAGTGTTGTAATTGATGACACAATTGAGACTTTTTATGAAGTGTTCTGTAATGGCAGAACCATACGTATTGTTGACAACCTCACTCAATTGGAATGTACCATTCCTAATTTTAATACATACGTACATATATATATGTTAGCTCTATCTCTGATATTGTGCGCTTTCTAATAAGAACCGCGCATATAATATATAAATAATTATACATATATATATATATACATATATTTATTTATATTTATATACACTTTTCACACACACACACACACACACACACACACACATATATATATATATATATATTTAAGCGTTTCACCCCAAGCAAGGCGGGAAGCCACTAGGACGCAAGGGGTTACAGAAGATTTGGAGCAAGATCAGATAGGAGTGATAGAAGAAAGGATGAGGAGAAGGATAGTGGATAGATCAAGGCAACTTGAGATGTCAATTGACATTACATTTGAATAGTTGGAGATTATAGCTCTCAGGGAAACTGGAATAGGGAAGGGAGTTCCACAGGCGAGAGGTGCGAGACATGAAGCTATTGGAGTAGAAGAGGCAGCTACATTTAGTAGTTTCCACAGTGAAAGGGTAAGAGCGGGATGCCAGCCTCGTAGGGCGCTTGAATTCATGAAGTCTGCGAACCAGCGAATGCAGCTCCTCGGAGCAATTACCATGAAAGTATTTGTAAAAAAGACAGAGAGAGGCGACAGTGCGTCTTTGAGAAAGTGACTGTAGACGAGATGCCAGAACAGGGCCAATTATATTGCATATCCGCCTCAGGAGCTTATCAAGAACCCCGAAGCAAACAGAAGGTGCTCCAGACCATATATGGCAGCAATACTCCATGCAAGGGCGAATTGTTGATTTGTAGATCTGAAGGATCGATTCCGGGGAGAAAAATTTCCTGACGCGGCACAGGGGCCAATTTTCCTTGCGATGGACGAAGCATATATATATATATATATATATATATATATATATATATATATAAATTCAGGTTTAGGGTGAACTTGAGATCCAATGGTATAGAATATGACAGACAAGAAAAATTTGATTAATTTTTGTATTGTTTTTTTTTTTTTCTGGCATTCTTAAATTTTTCCGTTTGGTGGGGATAAGGGCGTGGCAAAATTGTCCGTAGTACCTATGCTCCCTAGCGCTGTCAGTCAGTTCTTTATCCATTTTCAAGGGGTTTGTTGTTAAAAAAAATAATGGCTAGAGAAGTCGTCAGAGGCCCTTGGAACAATAGAAACTAAGAACAATTTTCAACGAAACATGTTTGAAAGAAAGGTTGTTGATCAAATATAGTTATATACATATATATCCAACTATTTTAGGTTCAGTCATAAATGGTATCTGTCTATATTTCTGAGATGAGATATTATGTATGCATTATTCGGACTATTGTTCTCATCTTTGTCGCCATATTTATTACAACGTTTCGGGCGTTGTCCGCTTCGGCCTTCTTCGTGTGGTTGGAATGTCGAACTGAACACTTTTATTTCAAGTACACATGGCACAGTGCATAAAGACGTTGATCCAGTGACAGGACCCAAAGAGTGTGAGTTCAATACACGGTTAAGGCAGTGGAGAACTTGCAGAGGGAAAATTAACAGGATATAACTGATAACTGACATCCATTAAACATGGCACGTGGAACTAGAACAGTCTACGCCAGTGAGCGAAATAAAGGGTTCAGTTCGACGTTCCAACCACCTGAAGAAGGCCGGGGCGTACAACGGCCGAAACGTTGTAATAAATATGGCGACAAAGATGAGGATAATAGTCCGAATAATGTAAATAATGAGTCATAAATAGTTTAGTTTATCAGCTTTTTTCTTCAAACGAAAATTACTTATGACTCAACCTAATACACACACACACAATATATATATATATATATACATGTATATATATGTATGTGTGTATGCATATATATATATATATATATATATATATATATATGGTGTGCGAGCTACTTGAAAACAGGCTTCCATCACGCTCTAAAACGATGACTAATAAACGTAATCTTACGAAGCATCTGTGAAATTTTGACATTTTCATTTATCTTTGAAATGTATCGAGAGAATTAAAATGGCAGCTTTCCAATCTGACACAGGAAATGATAAAGAAAAAATAGCTGGCAACTTTAGTGACACGGCGATAGTCGGCATTTTGAAATCACCATGTGAACAGGCGGTTCGACTGGTAGATATACGTAGACTTCACAGAGGTGCCCACACTAATGCGCACAGATTTCACTTCGTTTGCGATGCCCTTATAGTTTGTGAGCAAAGATGGTAATGTCGTTCCAATTCTTCCAGCAGGGCCTCAAGATCAATGGAACTGCCTTTATCCAGGTGCTGAATATCTGAGCCATTGTCAACAGACACCAAACTGCATCAACAATTCAAATACTCCTGTTCAAAAAACTGTGGAGGACAGTGAACCGGACGATAGGCGAAGTAATCTATTCGTATTGATAAAAATAAATGAGTAAATAATAAATAATATTTCAGAGCTGAAGTAGAGACTTTAGAAATATAGACTTGAAGATTTTAATCATGCCCCCGCATGCAAGGAATAAAGCCACTAAGATACAAGGGGTTCCAGAGTGTGAAAGAATAAGAAAAAATATAAACATTAGTAAGGAGAGAGAGAGAGAGAGAGAGAGAGAGAGAGAGAGAGAGAGCAATAAAAGAATAATCAAGAAGACAGAAGATAATGTTTGACATTGCATTTAAGTTTTTGAAGATCAAATTTGGTTAAAAAGCATAGAGATGGAAGAGAGTTCCACAAGCGAGAAGTGCGAGAAAAGAAACTCTTAGCATAGATCTAACGTTGACATCTAGCGAATTCAACTGTCAATTGATGAGACCTTACCGCCAATCTAGTAATGCGCTCAAATTCATAAAGTATAGGTACCACAAGGAAGAATTGATCCAAACAATTACCATGGAATTATTTATAGAAAAGGCACAGCGAAGATACGGTCGAAAAGTGACTGAAGCCGAAACGCCAGGTTAGGACCAATAATATTGCTGATTCTTTTTTTTGAATTTTATCAACAATCTCTAAATATACAGCAGGTGTGTCGAATCATATGTCACAGTAATATTCAAATCATGGACGAATGGTAGACTTATGAATATGGAAGACAGATTCAGGAGAGAAAGATTGTTTAGCACAACTCTAGCAACCCTAGCAATGGAATCATGTAGTAGTATGACCAACATTATGCCTATCTCTACGACTCACGTTACACCTACCCGACCATAGCTCAATTAGGACTCATTTAAACACACACGAAAACCTACTAAACTCCATCCGAATCATACTAGTAGAAAATACAAGTATAATAGCCTCATCCACTTGTAAAAAAAGATTAAAAAATATGGAAGCCCTTATAATAGAAAAAGGAAAAGCCAACATACAATAACATTAGCTACAAACACGGCCACAATGTGGCGTGTTTGGAAAATAAAACATTCCTATTACTTCAGTCCTATATATATATATATTTAAAAAAATACATTCAGTTAAAAATCAAAATAAAAAATCGCCCTTAATAATAGGTAAAAGAATAGCCGAAAGCTCTCAGATATGGGCTGTGGTATGCATTTGGACAGTGTTTACACACTTTGTGTCTAGAAAAGAAAACACATGTACGAACACAAGAAAAATTAAATAAAAAAACTTAATTGCAGTAACTTGGCAGTCGTCTTTAAGAAAACCTGTATAAAAAGGGATTGCTGCCCAAATATATATATATATATGTTAAGAAAGAGAAAGAACAGAAGGAGTTAAAATTCCCAGTTCTTAGCAT
Organism: Acanthosepion pharaonis; assembly: GCA_903632075.3. NCBI lineage: Eukaryota > Metazoa > Mollusca > Cephalopoda > Sepiida > Sepiidae > Acanthosepion > Acanthosepion pharaonis. Next base: position 3,015,819 of record CAHIKZ030003987.1, read on the forward strand.
TTACTTTTTTTTTTTAAAGTGCTCAATACAATGTAGAGCAAAATATTGTTAAAATATTTTTATTAGATTAGATTACAATAAAAACATTTTACATCGCTACACAAAAACTTTCATGTTTCGGAACTATAATCGTTCCTCTTCAGGCGATGGTAGATAACATATAATAAAAATAGCTTATTTGGGATATTTGAAAATAAATCGTTACCTCTTTTGAAAGTTAAAAAGCGAGAGCCTAATATCAGAATTAAAACTTATATTTGTGGGTATATCTGGATTGACCAGTTAAAAGTCAGATCAATGCTAAAATAGAAAAATGAAAAATGAGGCCAGTTTGGAGGGAGGTGGGTTATAAAATCATTTCTTGCTACATTTACATTCTAGACATATCAGTGTCGAACATCATGTAGCAAAATACAAAGTCCGGATTTGGTGAAGTAGACATAGAGTTAACTTGAACAAAAAATTATTTTTTAAGAATCTTTCCAAATTTTTTTTTATACAGACGGAAACTTAAAGTGACCGAATTGGTAAAGTTAAAAGAAATTTGTCATGGAACTTTAATACACGATGCTAATTATATTGAATGGGTAGTAAAACAAAGCAATATTAAAGCTGAAAAATCAAATAAAAATTGTGAACCATTATATACCTATAAAATAATGGCTATGTAATTGCAATTTATGAAAAATTCTTTTAACTATATTTTAATTTAAAATTCATACAATGCCTACATAACAGGGTTAATTCATTTCTTTGGTTTAGCAAAACTTTATTTTTAGGAAACTTTATAATATGCAGCTTTTCTTGTGTTAAACTTTGTGTAATAAAATTACGAAATTTTCTGTTACTTCTATATCTTTCTTAGATGCTTCTTATTGAATAGTTTATGCAAACAAACACACATATACATACATACATACATACATATATATATATATATATATATATATATATATATATATATATATATATATATATATATATATATATGTACAGACTGGGTTCTATAGCCTTGGAGGGCAACTGGTCTAGGAGAAGGACAACTCTGAATTCAAAACCTGCGGAGGGTTGTTTGGGAACCTTGTGGCACTTAGTGCACCAGGTCTCTGTATTCGGCCCTTCAAAAAGTGTGGAGGCTCCTGTAAGAAACCTTGACCACTATAATCAAATCTCATGTGCCGGTGTCGGGCTGTCAGTTTCTGGAAACTGATCTGCTTGACCCTCAAACGTCGAACCCGACGGGAGAATCGATTTATATATATATATATATATATATATATAAGTGTGTGTGTATGTGTGCGTGTTTGGGGACTTACTAATAACATAATGTAATTAACGGACTCTGTGAACTGCAGTGCTTATGAATTAACAAGGCTACAAAACTCTACAACACATGCGTTTGCAGACAGTCTTTTAGTCTAACCTACAAGAAGTCATTATAACAGAAGCAGAATGAATGAACGGATCAAATTACATTTCTTAACTTCTCCGTTCTCTTTCTCTCATGCACACATAATTTGGGAAATACATAGACACACACACACACACACACACACACACACACACACACACACACACACACACATATATATATATATATCTTCATGCAACACAACGTACATAAACAGTAGTATCAAACAGACTATCGCTACTGGGTGCTGACCACAATATTTATCCCCATATATATATATATATATATATATATATATATATATATATATATATATATATATATATGTGTGTGTGTTTGTGTGTGTGTGTGTGTGTGTGTGTGTTTGTCCAACCAAGTTTGCTTTAAAAAAGAACCGAAAAGGTTTGTCTGTTTAATTTTATTATATTTTTCCAATTTTTCGGATAAGTTGTTGAGTATTGGGCTAGAAGTTGTGTAAAAAACAATTATAGCACATTATACGAGTTAGTAGAGGAAGAAAACAGAGATCTACTGAGTGTGGGCTGATTAAAAATCCAACAAACACCAACGGTTCTAAAAAAAAAAAAACGAGAATTTTCATTTTTAAAGGATATGTGTGATGCTTATTTTGGCTTTAATTATATACAAAAACCATAAAAATGATATTTTAACGCATTTTGTTAAAATAAAATTTCAAAAGAACGTGTGATAAACGAAATGTCGGATTCCTAAAATCTAATATTGTTCAAATATGTTGCTCCTGGAAGTATTCATTGTATAATGAAATTGTCACTACTTTTCGCCTCTTTTCACTTTGAGAAATAAGCATGCGGGTATGGATTACGACCATATCACTTTGAAATATCTGTTCCCGTACGATCACAGAAGATAAGCAATGTCGATCTTGGTCAATACCTAGAAAGGTAACCGTTTGGAAGTACCAAGTGCTGTAAGCTTGGATGTGCGGATGGTGCAATGGATAATGTCTTGGGATTGTTAATCGGAGAGCCGAGTTCCAATTTCTGTTAGCTTCCTTATATTCACTTACGCGCAAATACCTTTGGCCTCTTCTTCAGTCAGGTATAGGTTAATTAGTAAGATTTTTATCACTAGACCATTATTATCTACAAAAAAATGAAAATTGTGTACAAAATATGTAGATTTCGGCATTAAATAACCTATAGAGGTGTTGATATTCCACTAAACAAAACCAACCAACCAACCAACCTGTTATAGTGGAACATACCTATTCTATTGTTAATAGACTCTCTCACCTATAATAAGTAGGAGTAGTAGCAGTCGCCAGTGAGCTCAGAGAGTTGCTCAGTCAGTCTATGTCGGACATTAAAGTATCAGCCTCCACAACTAGATTGCTGCGTCATTAACTATTATATCAAGTTCCTAACTTTTTTTTACGTCGAACCTATTCTAGGACCGACTTAGTGAAATACAAGCCTCCACTGTGAAACTATAACACAACCAAAACAAATCAACTGTCTCTTTCTGTTTCTCTGTACAAGTTTCATTTTTATTTCTATTTTCTTTAAAACTTTCTAATTGCTGACATGTTCCGTCCATGGTATTCTCAACATCCTTCTGTAGAACCACATCTCTGTTGTCTCAAGTCTCATTTTGCTGATATCACATGCCACATCATGTTGAAACATCAGTTCCTGTACAATCATCAAAGTTAAGCAATGCCGAGCTTGGTCAATACCTAGATGGATGACCGTTTGGGAATACCTGTAAGCTTGGATGTGCGGCTGGTGTAATGGATAATGACTCAGAATTGTTAATCGGAGAACCGAGTTCCAATTCTCGTGATGTTACTTATATTCACTTACGTACAAATACCCTTAGGAAGGGTGTAAATCCACCTCTTCTTTCCTCAGGTATGGATTAATTACGGTGGAGTAACATATTGAGTAACCCATATTGAGGAATCGGGTTGTCGAGTTCGAATTACAGTCGAATCCATTATATTCACTTACGTGCTAATACCCTTGGGAAAGGTATGAATCCTCTTCTTCTCCCCCCAGCTATGGGTAACTAGTAGAACAGACTGGGTTCTATAGCCTTGGATGGCAACTGGTCTACTGCAGAAAGGAATGGCAACCTACTGTAGGAAAATATCTGCCTTGTCAGTCATGTATCGAAAGATACATGATCGCGTAAGCGTGTATCACGCATGGCACATAACTGACTGTGTCACTAAACCATGATCATTTAAAAAAATTCGTACAATCTAAAAAATAATCTGACTTTAAAATAACCTGCAAAGGGTTGATAAGCTGTAAAAAACGAACCAGTCAATCAATCAAGTCTCCACGTCATCTGTGAAGAATTCTACTCCAGATTACTTCAAAACGACTCTTTGTACTTGACCCCATTCTTCTGCTTGGTGAACGTTGGCCCGAATTCAATGGGTAAATCAAATGATCTGTGATTATCGTCTAAAAGACAGCGATGGCTTCCCTGTCAGGTCGCTACAATTTAGTCATACGAGAAGAACAACGCATACATACGTCCACCGAAATTTAAAGATAACAGTGAACAAAGTCAAAATTCTGTACCATACGACGTCTGACCCAGACTGCAGATGGCTTGTTAAATTAGCGTGAGAATAAATATCTGGGTCTGGTAGAAGCTCAGTCAAATAATTCTTTCCTCGAGGAGCCATTTACATTTGGCTCTTGCCACATCTAAATAAACACAACATCGTTTCTGTTACTTGGTAATAAGTAGGACTTAGAAGCAACGCTATTGAATTAGAGTTATCATACCGGTCTCTCAAGCCACAAATATAGACATTCCAGTGCCGTGAGAGTAGCTTCCGAGCTAATATTCAATGGTGTGTGACCAAAGGGATATTTATTTGTAGATGGATCACTTCCTAATATCTCGTATACCACATTGCTTTTCAGATGATCGGTGATATGATGGTGATATTTGTGCGTATGGTCCTGGTCTTAGGTTTTAGCGCACTTCCAATTCATATATATATATATATATATATATATATATATATATATATATATACCAGCCGAGTGAAACCAAAAAAGTGTGTATATATATATATATATATATATATATATATGTGTGTGTATGTGTGTGTTTATATATATATTAAGTCGAAACTACCTTCTGATTGCTATTGTATCTAAAATAAATAGGTCATTTTCTCTCTCATTTTTCTTTTTCTTTCTCCTCTGATCACCTCTCATATCCAGACTTACACTACTTCCTTTTTTCTTATTTGTTCCCTTCCTTCTTTGCCTTTCCTTATCTTCTCTCTCTCTTTTTTTCATTTTCTTTCTTTCTTTCTTACTTCTGGCCATTTGGTTAGCAAGGTCGAATTACTGCTTTTAAATATTTCATAATATATAACGTCATTTGTTTACGTTAAGATACGCTTGCAGCAGATATGAACATCCGAGAGAAATCATGGGAAATTTTTAGTTTAAAAGCAGTAATTCGACCTTGCTAACCACACGCTTCCTCTGTAGCTAAATGGTATACCATGTCAGGCTATATGAAGGTTTCGTGAGGGATACAGGTTCGATTCCTATCAGAGGACAAATAGTTTCTATGAAATTTCTCAGACATTCAGGGCGCCAAATTTGAAAGTGGTAAGGGCCTACTTGTCGGGAGTTATTAGGCATAGTTTAGCACGTTACAAGACTAAATGGAGCTAAACTAGAAAATGGAAGATTATGTCAGGTCGGAAATCTAAGTGGCGAGGTCCTGCCTGTTCATATTTACTTAGTGTAGTTTAATACAGTGCACGACCACATTGGTCCAATGTTACGCAAATCTGAGAAGGTTTTTTTATGTTGGCTTTAATAGTGATCTGTGATACCGGTACACCATACAAAACTATTTCTGCCACGAAGCATAGCACGAAGTACACATCATCTAGTGGAAATAGACAAACAGAATTCCTGGTCATTAGCTAAAGATACAGCCCACGATGCGAATTACAACTTGAAGACGTCAAAATCAAACCAGTACAGAAATTTAAGTATCTGAGAAGTGTTTTTTATGCTGAAACCCGTAGGCGTGTTGAAGTAGCGAAAGATGCCTTACAAAAGCTAAACAAAATATTAAGAAACGGGAAAATTTCCATAGAAAATGAAGAAAAGAGTAATGAACTATTATGGATTAGCAATCCTTCTATAAGAGAGTGTTTATTTTGAAATTTAAATTTCATGTGGCACAAGAGCAAAGGGAAACTGGGGAAAGGCTGGTCGTCACTATCCTAAACTAGCTAATCTGATTCAAGACCCAATCATTCTTACAATTGATTCAATCTCCACAAGAAATTATTCATCACCATTCCATCCAACATGTATCACAATACATGATTTTCTAAGCGTAGCTTAGATCTGGCACAAGGCTGAAAGTCTAGAGCACCCAGTGAGAATCAAACACACGACTCACTAATTGGTCTAGTGAGACAAGCTTGCTAACCAATACACCAGGCCGAAGTGCCCTCCTCCTGTAATAAAGTGAATGCTAGACATTTTTTTCTGGCGGATGAAGGGGCTTGAAGCGAAAGAGATGTGGTTTTACAGTATTATACCGAGAAGAACATTTTTTACTAAGGTTCAAGAGCCACTCAAAGAAGTGGGTTACTGTGTGGTGTTGTATGAACGTAAAGAAAGAACATGAAGTAAAGTTCTTGCGTCTATGCTGGAATGATAACGGCTAACTCTAGTGTTGTGGATTCCGAGATGAAATTCGGTCTCCAATGAATGACAAACGCAGGAATGAAATATAACAAATAAATGTATTTACACAATAATACAATTGGTAATACGGTTAGTAGATCCAGAAACACGTTTAGTAGCAATAATAATATATATACAGTCTGGTCTCGAAGCAGGATTTCCTTAGAGTCTACGTGCTTGTAACTGACTTCTACAAGCGGTTACCTCACACTATTACTCTACCTCCAACTCAATCACAATCTCAATCTCTCTACTCTGACTGACTCTGGGTATTTAACGGCAGCAGTCCAAGTACTGATCTTGGAGAAGCCTCTATTGTCTGGAATCTTTTTCATACTGCCCGCTTAAAACCTCCACAGTCTCTTTTAATCAGGCAGTTATCATCTTGCAAAAAAAGAGTTCATTTGCTGGGGCAATCAGTAGGGACGCTATAACTTTCTCTGGCAGGGTATTTCCAAAGAAATCCTTTGTGGAGGCAAAAATGGACATATGGTTCTTTGTGAGTACCTTTACATTTTCAATGACTCCCTTGACGATGTTCATAGTGTTAGTGGGGTCTTTTTGGTTATTGACACTAGTATAGAAGGTACTCATCGTAGGTCCTGATAGCATCTTCCCTATGATTCCCAGCACTTGCATCTGTACGATAGCAGCTTCTTTCGTTATTATTTCCTGCAGATTTCGAACAGTTTTATCTGTTGAGCAAAGTCCCAAGACAAATTGCCTACAATGAGCGAAAATGGGAAAGTAAGTTGCACCTAGATGGAAAATTACATGCAAACGATTCCCTTGGAATCTAGTGATATCGGACCATGGAACACCTTGTTGTTCAATAAAGGTCTTCATTTTTGGAATAAGGTCCAATTTATCACTATATCTAAAGGAATTGAATGCTGCAAGAATTCGCCATGCTAGGCACTCACTCACATTCGTATTTTCCTCGCAATCCCTCAGGACCTTCCTCGTATTTGATGCAACTGTCTCCAATGGGTGCAAATTACAGTGGTGTTCTACCAACCTCACCTGCCACTCCTTTTCCAATAACGAAACTGTTGAATAGTTAACAGGAGCCCGGTCTGTCAAGCAGCATTTAATTTTCGAAAGTATGATTTTCAAACTGGCATCAACACTTATGCCAGTAGACGATGAGCCTCGTTTAGCTAAGTTGTTGATGCAGTCACAAATATGCTGCTTGTAGTCCATTGTAGTCCCTCCAGGAAGACGTTCCAGTGATAAAAGATGGGAGGATGATGGAGTTGTCAATAACACATAGTTCACGTGTTTGGCATCTTGTGTTGTGGAGTCGAAAACTAAAGTGCAGTTTTCTGCACTTTGCGCTGCAAGGAACGTCTTTCATCTGAAAGGAAGCCAAGCTCCCCCACCATTCTATAAACTGTTGTGGAACTTTTTTTCGAAAGAGCAGTGTTCCATGGATAATGTTCTTGAAACTGCTGTAACAACATTAGAAATATGAGAAGCAGGAACTCCATTCAAAAGACGAAAGAATTGGAAATTTTCTTTTTTTTTTCAAGTTCACGTATTTTTTTTTTTTTTTGCCATTGATGAGATTTTTTGATTTTTTGATTTTTTTAACAATGATTTCCGAAAAGTTATAATTTTGCTATATTTGGATAAAGGAATGGCAGATGTTTCACAACACTGGTCAGAACTTTTAGATGATGGTTTTGCAGTTGCAGCAGACAGGTTTGCAGTTGCAGCAGACAGGTTTGCAGTTACAACAGACAGGTTTGAAGTTGCAGCAGACAGGATTGAGGTTGCAGCAGAAAGGTTAGACCTTGCAGCAGACAGGGTTGAAGCTGCAGCAGACAGGGTTGTACTGGCAGAAGTCACGGTTGAAGTTGCAACTGGGGTGGCGGTAGAAGAGGCAATGGAAGATGTGGCAGTAGAAGAATGAATAGCAGAATGGGCCACCATTTCACATTTTTTTTCGAAATCAGAGAAATTATTTCCCATATTTCTTTTTTTTTGTAACATTCAGAAAGTCTCGTGACTCAATGTATCGAAATAGGAGGGAAACCATTTTAGGAATTTTGCTTGGTGGCCCATTCTGCAATCTTCGAGAAAGATCCATATTTACCCAAAAATTTCTTAAAAATATGGCCACACTGCTCTCCTGTGTTAATGCAGTCATAAATTTGCAAAATTTCTTGTTTTTGTCACCATCTAAAAAGTAAAAAATTAAATACAGTTAAGCAAAGAAAACATTGATTTGGAAATTTTTTTTATAATAATTAAATTATTCTGTAATCTTACTATTAACGAATTACTAAACAATTGCTAAAACATTTAATTAACAATTTCTTAAATAATTAACGCTCAGTCAATTTTGGCACATTAAGCATACATAAATTTTATATTCTTCAATACAAGAAGAAATCGTACATTGTTTACATTATTCAGACTACTGTCCTCATCTTTGTCGTCATATTTATTACAACGTTTCGGCCGTTGTACGCTGCGGCCTTCTTCAGGTGGTTGAAATGTCAGTTGATCGAAAAAATTTTATTTTTTCACAAAATAATGTCCTTAATATAACGTATTTACAAAAAAAGCAAGTCAAAACTTTTCTAATTAATTAATTAGATAGTTTTTTACATTTTTTTTATAATTCAGAGGAGGTTTTCTATGAAACGGGTAACTGTTTTACAAGAAAAAAAAAACAAAAAAACTGGGGATTTACTTTCTATAAAGAGTCCTGTTTTTAACTAATAAAACAAATCCCGTGTTTAAAGATTTAATTTCTCGAAATTTCATGAAAATATGTAAGGGGTAGAAACATGCTAAAAAAAATATCGTTTTAATAAGACTTTCTAAAAAGAAACTTCAAAAATAATTTCATTCATTTCTGAATAAGTCCTGAAAATTTCATTAAAATCCGACGATTATTTGATTTTTGTAAGAATTTCCAAATCAACGTGTGTTTTCCTCGGGAAAAAGCGCAAAATAAAAATGAATTTTTTTTTCTATTACTGCGCTGTCGTAAAAAAAAAAAAACAACATTTTTAAAGAAAATTTTCTCG
>CAHIKZ030003987.1:3030000-3112500 GCA_903632075.3 Acanthosepion pharaonis
TTCCTTTCTTTCATTGCTCTAAATAATACACTTTTTTATGATTTCTCTTTACTTTGAAATAATTGTTCGACTCGTCAAGCAGGTCATTCGTTATTTTTTTTGTCGATCATGGATCTCCTCGCCTTCCTTTCTTTTGTTGCTTAAAGTAATGCTTTCACCTTTATGGACTTTCTTTGTCCTTATGAGCTGTGTTCTGTCATCCATATTATCAGACTTTTCAAGTTATTTATTTGTCTTTCCTGATTAAGAAGTATATAGAAGAAAATTAAATTCTTCAAGCCTTCTTTTCCCATTCTATGGCGATCATAAGAAGAAGACCCTCCTTTGAAGTTGAAGAAGGAAGATTCTTACAAGAAGAAGGCCATTCTTTGTCTTTGTGGTTTTTGTTATTTCATCCATTTACTCAGACATGTCAAGTAGGTTATTTGTTGTTTCCCCCGTGTGTGTTAAATTTTCCAAGCCTTCTTTTCTTATAATTTGTCTTCCAAAATTTCAACTATTTCTTTTGAATTATTCGCAACAATTTCTTTGTAGTTCTTAATCCTGTAATTATTATTATTATTATTATTATTATTATTATTATTATTTCCTTTGATTTCTGGCGTTTACACATTTCTTTCCGTAGAAGGGACCTAAGGAAGAAATAGCATCATGACATTTACACTGAAAAAAAAAAAAAAAAAAAATTACATAAAATTGGGCTGAACTTGTCAGAACAATTTTTTTTGAAGAAGAAGCATGGACTTGCAGAAGAAGAAGAAGAAGAACTGGGTCTTTTTCAACCAATCATAGGGCTCAACTAAAACAAGATTGTTGATATTCCCCATATGCCAGAAGAAAGATTTGTATTTCAAGGTCTATGGCCGGAGCATGTGAATAGCGAGTAAGTTTCAAGTAAAAGGGAGACAGAAATGATATTGTACTTAGAATTGAAATTTGTAGAAAGAGGGCATGGAGAATTTAAGACTGACAAGAAGAGCAAAGGAAAACAGTGAATAAGAGAGAGCATGTCACAGGCCATAGCAAAAAAAAAATGTGTAGAAGTATATATAGATGTATATATGAATATGTGTGTACAAGTATGCATATAAAAAACCACTATGATGTATATATGTGTGCGGGGTGTGTATGTATGTATGCATGCACAGGTATATACCGAGGATACATGGTATACTTAACATTCGTCGGTAAAAGTACTTCTTGTTTGCCACACATGTATGCGTACATGTATGAAACTAACGAAGGGATTCAATATATGTATATGCCTATGTGGATGTGGATGTGGATGTGGATGTATGCACATGTGTGTAAAAGTATATATATATATATATATATATATATATATATATATATATATATATATATACTAGCAGCATGGCCCGGCGTTACCCGTGCTTGATTCAAAAATCGTACGACTCATACAGCAATCCTTTATCACTTGACTTAAAATATTTTTGCCCTTCCTTGCCTTTAAATGAGTGCCCTTTGCCGTGCTGATGTTGCTACATGCCTTACTTCTCACACTGCAAATTTTTTCTAAGCTCTATACTAAACATTAAATCTGTTGCCAAAAAAGAACTAAACAAAATGAACACAAAACGATCAGCTTTAAAAAAGGATTCGTAACTGGAAAAACCGAATGAAAAAAGAATGTTAACAACAAATACTTTTTCACACCCAACCTTAGTTCTGCGGAATCAAAATCAACGTTGAGTTTAAGCAAGCGAATGAGCCAATTGAAGTAAAGTGCCATGCAGATTTAAATTTTTTCCAGCTATCGATTTTTTTGCATGCTAGCATGCTAGTTAACATTCGTGTCAGTCAGCTGTTGGCTCTCACGCTGGCCAATAGAATCTTCCTGCCTATTCGTGGCAGCCAGCTATTGGCTCCCACTTTGGCCAATAGAAAATGGCCGCAAACTACATGAAAACTGCCGTAGAAGCATAAAAAAATCGGTTATTTCCACTATCGATGAGAGTTAGGAAATGCATAGTCGGCCTTGTCCTTCCCGCTAACTTGGAGCATGTGCATGTAAATTTTGGTGCAAATCCGTCGAAAATTGCGGACGTGCATTCATTACATACACACACACACACACACATCCTGCCTTTTATAGATAGACATTCAGGCCTGTGCATTTAATTAATACTGTTTAATTAAAAACAGAACATATACTTAAATTGTATCTAGTAAAATAGCGTATAAACAAGAAATATATTATATATATATATATATCTATGTATGTGTGTGAGTGCGTGTGTGTGTGTGCGCGCGTGTTTCTGTGTGTGTGTGTGGATGGTTATGTGTGTGAGTGTGTGTGTAAAATTCCCAAATTTAAAATCCTACAATGCCAAATGGCTCTAGTACAGACAGATAAAACAAATGAGCACACAGGCCGACAGACACTCTCCAATCTTGGACTTTGATAAGCTAGGGTAATTAATTTGATTCATGATTTTCCCTTATCCCCAGGGATCCCAATACATTTTTTCTCCCCTACAGTTTGTCTTCCTTTCATATAAACTGAGTAAATGCGTTTTTATAAAAAAAATTCCAGTCTGTCTCATCGCCTTACTTTTTGCTTCAGATACTATTATACATTCTACACACACACACACACGCACACATATATATATATATATATAGAGAGAGAGAGAGAGAGACAGAGAGAGAAAGAGAGAGAAAGAGAGAGCGAGAGTGATGTAGATATATGCGAAACACTGAATTATTACATTCTATATCTATAAACGATATTGAGCACTCTACCCCAATAAAAATTTCTGAAGAAGGCCGGGGCGTACAACGGCCGAAACGTCGTGAATATGTTAATAAAGAGGAGGAACAATGTAAATAGTGTAAATAATCTGTATATGCTTTAAATAAATTATAGTTTCGAATAAGACAATTTTGAATAAAAGTACATTGAATAAGCTTGTAAAATCACTTATAGTAAACGCAGGAAAAAGTACATTGAATAAGCTTGTAAAATCACTTATAGTAAACGCAGGAAAAAGAAATCGTAAGAAATAATGCACCCCCCACCAAAAAAAAAAAAAACCCCAAAAAGCAGATTCTTCTTTATTGTACCATGTCTCTTCAGGACGTGAGCGACCACGGCTCTCCACAATTTCCTATCCTTTGTAGCTTTTATCATGTTTTCTTTTTTGCTGTCCTTCCCAGTCCCTGTTCAACCATCCATTTACACAAGCTTGTTAGGTAAGTTGATCATGGCTCTCCACAATTTCATATCCTTTGTAGCTTTAAGCAATGTCTGTCCACTTACTACTCCTCTCAGTCACTGTTCTGCCATCCATTTACACAAGTTTGTTAGGTAGGTTGACCATGGCTCTCCACAACTTCCTATCCTCTGTAGCTCTAAGCAATGTTTGCCCCTTACTATCCATCTTAGTCACTGTTCTGTCATCTATTTACACAAGCATTCAATAGGCTGACCTTGGCTCTCCACAACTTCCTATCCTCTGTAGCTCTAAGCAATGTTTGCCCCCTTACTATCCATCTTAGTCACTGTTCTGCCATCTATTTACACAAGCTTGTTAGGTAGGTTGACCATGGCTCTCCACAACTTCCTATCCTCTGGCTCTAAGCAATGTTTGCCCCTTACTATCCATCTTAGTCACTGTTCTGTCATCTATTTACAAGCTTGTTGAAAGGCTGACTATGGCTCTCCACAACTTCCTATCCTCTGTAGCTCTAAGCAATGTTTGCCCCTTACTATCCATCTTAGTCACTGTTCTGTCATCTATTTACACAAGCTTGTTAGGTGGGTTGACCATGGCTCTCCACAACTTCCCTATCCTCTGTAGCTCTAAGCAATGTTTTCTAAATACTATCCATCTTAGTTTCTGACATCCATTTACTTTGAATTAGGTGGGTTGATCATGGCTCTCCACAACTTCTATCCTTTGTAGCTCTAAGCAATGTTTGCCCCGATACTATCCATCTTAGTCACAGTTCTGCCATCCATTTACACAAGCTTGTTAGGTGGTTGATCATGGCTGTCCACAACTTCCTATCTCTGCTCTAAAGCAATGTTTGCCCCCTTACTATTCATCTTAGTCACTGTTCTGACATCCATTTTCAAGCTTATTAGATAGATTGCTACCTGTTTTCCTCTGCTCCTCTCACCTTCAGTATTGTGTGTGTGTGTGTGTGTGTGTGTGTGTGTGTGTGTGTGTGTGTGTGTAAAGCCCTCCTTCTTCATTCTTTACCCCCTGTTGTTTTTTCCTATTTCCAAGCATAGGTGTCATTTTTGTTTTAATTTTCCTTCGAATTTCCTCGTTGGTTACATGTTCCGTCCATGATATTCTCAACATCCTTCTGTATATCCCCATTTCTGTTACTTCCATTCTTCTCTTCTCCCTAGAGGAGTTTGTCCAGCATTCTGTTTCATATAGTGGGATTGAAATTGCACGGCAGTTCAGCGCTCTTGTCTTTGTTTCTAACGAAAATTTCCTGTTTCTTTGCTTGGCTTTTGGGAGATGTAGCGATATCAGTTCTCAGTTGATATCTTATGAAGAATACATCTATTGGATGTTACAGAAATCGTTTTGACCATTAACGTCTTGACAAAGATGGTCAAGCTGACTGGAGCGAACCTCCCAAGCACCACGTCACCTGACTCTTAAAGAGTAACGGTCAGTTGACCTGGTGCTTGATTGAAGAGGACTAAGAAAAAGTTCAAAAGACCTTGGGTTCTTGATGAATGACATTTTTAGACGAAAGCTGACAAGACAAAGAACGCGTGTTCTCTATCAGATAGTGGTTGCTAGTAGTCTAAACCAGATTGGACCGCTCACCTGCCACTTGAACCTTTCACCTCCTCACCTAGCCTCGGTTTTCCTAGCTCGGCTAATCGGCCTTTGCGAGAAGATTGTAACGGAATAAAATTTGCCGACTGCTACAATTTCGTCTCATTTTTTCTTGGATAACGATCCGGCCAGACGATTATTTTCCTTGCATTAAGCTACAAGCCTTCGACTGGAAGAAGCCGCACACTGAGGACGAACATGGCGTCTGAGCTGAGCTGCAACGCTCCAGATGCATATTGTGTTATTCGAAGGCTCTTGCGTGTTTCGATGTCATATTTTGTCTCCTTTAAAAACACTTCTCAGGTATTTCAATTAAAAAGAAAGATAAATTCTTCTAAAATATTCGGCTCCGTGGAAGAGGATAAAATTGACTATCGGTTCAAAGATTGGTTGCGGTCGGTGTATATCGGAAACTGAGAAGAGGAACCAGAGAAGCGTTGGAAAGAGTGGGGAAGAAAGAGGCACGAATGATTTGTCGATGAAGTCAAGCAAAGCGAATTCAGTCGAATGTAGCAGACAGTGAAAGAATTACAGACAGGTGAAACACTTATAAATAGAAGCTTAAAATAGACTCTTCTCTGTCCAAACACTCCACTGCGCACGAAATGAAAACACATTTTTTTAACCGCTACGAACCTTACCAAAGATTAATCATTTCAGATGCAATGTTTTCCAGTGAAATTCGCCATATTTAAAAATACTGGGTATGACGATAACTTCATCCACGTCCTGGGTAAGACGATAAACTACATCCAACAAAGGTCTCTGTTCAGGAGGTTTTGAGGAGCGTGAAACCACCTCTTAATTGCTGGTGTTCCCAGGTCCAGGATGGTAGCACCTGTTAGGTTCCCAGCTATGGGCAAATAGTTAACACCCAAACTTGGGTCAAAATACTATGAAAATATAAAAATAGGTTTTAATACCAGAAACATTTTATTAAAAAAAAAAATATCACCAACAATAAATTTCTGAAAAGATATTACCAACAATATTTTTTGAAAAAAAAAATTACCAAGCAATAAAAATTTTGTCGGCATTAAATAACCCATTGAGGATGATATGTTAAAACAAAACAAACCAAACCAAACCCACCCAAAAGGTAGGATTTCTGCGGAATAGTTCTCTTTTCATTTCTTTGTCGTTACCTTCCACGCAATCGAATCACCTTAATTCCCCCCGTATTCTAAATATAAGTAGAAAGTTCCGCTTAGATAGCTTTTTTACCAAAAACTGCTACTTTTTGGAACAGACTCCCACGACTGTGCTTCCCTGAACACTAGAATCTTAACCTCAAGTCAAATGTCAATCTTCCATATCCTCATAATCTTCACTTCCTAGCACCTTCTATAACATATATATCACACACCTCATTCATAATAGCTATATTCCCATTAACACTCTATATTGAGTGACCCTCGAGCTTTGTCTTGCATGAACATTAGTATTAATAAAACGTTCTACATTCTGCGTCTACGTGGAATTACGTCTGATAAGATGTTTTGCGAAGCATAATCTTCCCTTTTACAATTAGCGCCCGATTGAGCTTTGTATCGTATGAACTGACAGGTGCTTTCCATTTCCAAGACAAAGTTTGCATAGACGTAAGCAACAAAATTTTTGTGATGTCAACGAACACTCGTTGTCACTTTCGTAATGCTCGTTGTACTAGAGACTTTGTAATCACGGATACAACGATATGACGCCGTTGAACAATACTGGTGTTAGACGCCTTCAAATAGCACTTGCACTAATAGTACTTGCTCGATAATACTCGCTCGAACTGTAATCCGTACAATGATCACGAATAGAGAAATATTATAGTGAATAGAATAGAGAAATAGTATAGACTAGAAATAGTGATCCGTATAGTAATAGAGGATAGACTAGAAATAGAGATCATTTAGACATCACGCTACTTTCCATATATGCGCGTTTTCTATGGTCGCGCGGTCTACTTAATTTAATAATGGGGTCGCCTGTGCTTGCTCACTGGCGATCAATGTTCAAACTCAAGTGTCGGTAGCGATACTTTCTTCCTATATAACACAAAATAAGACTAAAAAAAACTAGGCAAAAATTAATAATGATAAACTAAACACTATTAGCTCTATTACTAATTTTTATTAAGTGCAAATAGGATGGGCTGGTGGTGTAATGGTTATCAGCGTTGAAATCGGTAGGCACAGTCCAAAATTCTAAACATGGCTGTTGCGTTAACCTCGAACTTATGCCCTTGGAAAAGGCCGGAGTCTGTCTCTTCTTCCCTCCCCATGTGTAAAATATTAAGGCGAACAAGGTTCTCTTGCCTTACATCGAGTCTACGAGAAGGCCCAAACTGTTTTTTAACAGTCATAGTTATGATAATATTAGTCGGCTATTTACTAAGCGTTATATAGATGTGGCAAAAAGCCCCGAGTGTGGAGCAGCCAATGAGGATCGAACTCAAATCTCACTTGTAATTGGTCGAGCGAGATAAGCTTGCTAACCATTACACCACGTTGAAGTACCCAAGTCGGAAATAGACAACATTTATTGGCAGAGTAGCCATTACTATATACATTGCTTTTTGTCACTAGGTAACCACCAGACTTGGACTAAAATGTAGTATTTGTTTGGTTTGATTTGTTTTACGGCACTTCAACACCTCAATGGGTTATTTAATGCCGACAAGATTTCTATTGCTGGTAATATTTTTTCAAAATTTTTTGCTGGTCATAATTTTATACAAAAATGTAGTCTGGAATCAAAACTCATTTTTACACGTTTTAACCCCTGTTTCGGGGTTAACTATTTGCCCATAGCTGAGACCCTAACAGCGTCTACTACCCCGGGTCAGGGTGAATCTGGGAAAATCAGCAATTAAGAGGTTGTTCCATGCTCCTCAAAACTTCCTGATCAGAAGCCTTGCTGCTGGATGTAGTTTATCGTCATACCCAGGACAGTATAGTATTTGTGCTTCTAACCTCTAATGGTAATAGTAATATTAGTCGTTTCATTATAAGTAAATACTCAGCTTTCATTGACAGGAGAGTTAGCGTTAGTGTCAGTTAACATTTATAAAATATTTCTTTTAAAACAATTTCTAAAAAAAAAAAATGATTTCTCTTATCCACTAACTGTTGCTTTCTAGAATTGATGTTGGCGTCCTTCCTAAACTTTTGTTTCAAATTGTGCGGAAACCAACACCTTAGTTATATTATTTTCTCTACAAATTAGATGTGTTATCCATTTTAGTTTTTTCTGCTGTTGGAACTCCACAAATGATATGAAGTTTGTTTGTTTTTTTTGTTTTTTTTTACAATGATACTGACAATGTTATTGTCACACAATCCCCTTGCAATAAAAAATAAATAAATAAATACCTTCTTTACGTCCACATGAAACTTTTAGTTGCGATGGACAATAGTCAAATTTAAGCATTGTTTTCCATATCTTTTGTTTGTACTGTTTTTGTCTTCATCTTATATATTTTGCATTGAGTACTGTGTCTGTATTTACTACAAATCTTGGTTTTTTATATATATATATATATATATATATATATATATATATATACAAGTCATCGTGACCTAAGGCTTGAGTGTGCTGGCCTTGTTCAGATTGTTGTTCGTTAGATAACACGCTCTCTCCCAGAAACTGTAACTAAGGTCTGCTCAGCATAGTTGCAGTATAAACCACAGGTGGGCTCTGTGGGTGTTGAGTGTCAGCAATAGGGATTGGCTAGCCGCCCTAATAGACAGGTATCCTCGGATACGAGTGGCCAGCTATATATATATATATATACATATATATATATATATATATATATATATATACGAATGTAATGAAATGAAAATAATATATAAATTCTAACATTCAGAGCATTAATTCAAAGAGGGCTCAATACCGATAGTAGAGAAATAATTAGTTATTATAATTATTTTAATATAGACAAAAACAATTTGCGCACCTGTCAAGGTGCAACTAAATGCACCAAAACGTAGTTGCATCTTTGTCGTGAGTAAATTGTTTTTGTCTATATGAAACAATTATAACATATCAGAAATGTTTAAAATATTTTTAGTAAAAGTTAACTGACAGCTATTTGATATAGGATATCGAGCCGCTAGTAATTTATCATTTACGTCTCTGAGCGGTCATCCATGAATTGGCGAGTTATGAGTAGGAATATAAACCGGAAATACTTTCGAAATTCTAGTTGGGTGGGTTTTCTTTCAGTCAAAAATAGAAAAAAAAAGGGCGTTCTCTATGTCTAGACATTAAAAGCGTTCATATTCTGGTACCTTTATTATGCTTACTATAAATATTTGTTTTTACTATTATCTGTTTTTTTTTTTTACTATTTCTTTTTCATCTTTTAAATACCAGATAATGGAATTGGTTTATTATGTCGTTGAGGTCAGAATGCTATTTTGAGATTAAGGTTGATTGCTGCAGGGTCAGCTAGCACATCTCACAAGCTATAGAAGTGGATCTTCATCTCCAATACCGAAAACCTTTCAAATTTCATCAACTTGAGTATGGCAAGGAAGAAATGAAAGTCCCAATCTATTTAATATCTTCCTAGACTATGATCTGCACATATACAAACACAAATGTGAAGAGATTGAGATCTGTTCATTTAAACATTTCATACCACATTCCAAATTAATCTAGTAGTAAAAAAGATCGTTTTTGCTTTCATTCCCATGGCCAGCATACTGATGCTGATGACATAGGTATTCATAATAATAATATTCTTGAAGAATAAAACTTTCTCCTCAGATGAAGAGTTTCGTGTGGATGCTTTGCATGGTGCCAAATTCGGTTGGAAATATCTAAACTGCCAGCTGTTTACAACCCCTTTCTCAGATCAATGATTAAAAACAGCTTCAAGTCGGTAGGTTATAGTGAGGACTGTCCTTCTTCGAACCTCTGTAAGCTTAGATGTGCGGGTGGTGCAATAGATAATGGATCGGAATTATTAATCAGAAAGCAGTTACAATTCTAGTTGGGTTCGTTATATTCACTTACGCGCAAATAACCCTTGGAAAAGGTATGAATTCACTTCTTTTCCCCAGCTATGGGTTAATTAGTAAGACTTTTATCATTAAAACAATTATTATCTCACCTCAAAAAATAAAATTGCGTACAAAATATTTAGATTTCGTCATTAAATAACCCATGGAGGTGTTGATGTGCCGCTAAAACTAAAACAACCAACTATGTTAATCTAAGTTCTGGAAAAAAGGATAAAATATACCTAGGTGACTTTTGATTTGGTTTGGTTTGTTTTACGGCATATCAGCCACAATGGGTTATTTAATTCCGACAATATTTGTATTGTTGGTAACATTTTTTTCTTCAAAAATTTATTGCACACACACACACACACACACACACACACACACACACACACACATATATATATATATATATATATATATATATATATATATATATATTTTTCAAAAAATGTATTGCTGGATATTTTTTTTCAAAAATTCATTGCTGGTAATAATTTTTTCTTCTTCAAAAATGTATTGTTGATATTAAGATCTATTTTTACCCTCCCATAGTATTTTGACGCCAGTTTGGGGTTAACTATTTGCTCATAGCTGGGACCCTAACAGGTGCTACCACCCCAGAATTAAGAGATTCTTCCACGCTCCTCAAAACCTCCTGATCAGAGGCCTTGCTGTTGGATGTAGTTTATCGTCTTACCAAGGACGGGTACACTGTATATATAACAGGGCTGAACAAACCACTGCTGACGACCCATATGCTTCTCTTTTATCTTTAATATGCGGTTCGTGAAAATATGTTGGCTGAGTTTCTTTTTTCATCACAGTAAATATATAGGCAAATAAGAAAAATTTCAAGTTTTATAATTATTTACTGAGACCCCATTGGATTAAAACGTAAATTTAATATTCATGATTAGTAAAAATATTTAAGAATTTAAATCCTAATGTTAATGCTAGACCTGAGTGAGATATTGTTCTTTCGCACTAAAGGAAACAGGGAGACAGGATTAAAGAAACTTCCGGTCAGCAGGGGTCACAGCGGAACGTCAGAAGACTGAGATCATGGGTAAGGAGGTTCAAGATTTGGGTGCGCTGGGAGGGGGTGAGAGTGGTCATGTGTATATGTAACAAAAACGTGTACATTTTGTTCACGTCTTGCGGTTCTCAAACATCTGAACTTTATCGTATGTTGCTCTTACATTAAACAAGTTTGGCTACACTTGATATATAATAATTACCTGTCTATATTTCTGAGTTGAGGTATTATATATACTATTTACATTATTCGGACTATTGTCCTCATCTTTGTCGCCATGATTATCACAACGTTTCGGCCGTTATACGTGGCTGGAATGTCGAACTGAACCCTTTATTTCGCTCACTGGGGTAGACTATTCTAGTTCCACGTGCCATATTTAATGGATGTCAGTTATCTCCTGTTAATTTCCCTCTCCAAGTTAACCGAATATTGAACTCACACTCTTTGGGTCCTGTCCCTGGATCTAACTAACGCCTTTATCCACTGTGCCATGTGTCATGGCACAGTGGATAAAGGCGTTAGTTAGACCCAAGGAGTGTGAGTTCAATACTTGGTTAAGGTGGTGGAGAGCTTTGAGCGAAATAAAGGGTTCATTTCGACATTCCAACTACCTGAAGAAAGCCGGAGCGTACAACGGCCGAAACGTTGTGATAAACATGGCAACAAAGATGAGGACAATGGTCCGAATAATGTAAATAGTGTATATAAGATTAGCTATAATAGTCTTATTTTGTCAGTGACAGTTACATTAATTCCTGATCACAGACTGCCCAGTTTTATTAGTCTTCAAGACACAATATTCAGATTAAGCGCTGAAAATTCTAAAACAAATTTAAGCGAAAAACGAATGTGGAATTGAATATTATTATCAAGTTAGCGATTAGAATCGGATAGGAATACGCGAAAGAATTAATTTTATATTCTATAATCAAGTTTTATGCGAATGAGGTGATTAAACTGACGTTCATGATAAACGGGTTTCCTATGTGTGAGATGAATGAAATGCAACTTCCTTATTTCCAATTTCACGCTGTTTATCCGTCAAACTTTATCCGTTCGACACAGGATGCTGCGTTCATCAGCTGCAGTAAGAATTAGAATGAACATTATCACGCTTACTTCCTCTAAAAATTCGATGAATAACTTGAACAGTATAAATGCATATCCAATAATTTTATTGAAAATATGCATTATAAATATTTACTTGAAAATCGGACAGAAAGGGATTGTTAGTGTTCAGGAAATATGGAAAGGTTTATTAGTATAAAGTAATTAGTATATTTTTTCAGAACATTAACTTTAGTAAATGTCCGACGCACTCTTTTTGTCCCTGTGTCTATTTTATAAATATTTTCTTGGTATTTGTTTTGATGAACTTTCCTCTATAGCATCTAAACTTTATGAGCGCAGTAATAGAATAGCGGCAAAGTCACATCATTTTACAGTTGAAATGACTAGATGTAACCGTAAGTTCTATGCTAACAGTTTCTTCTCTCGAACATCTCGCCTGTGGAACTCTCTTCCCAGTCAAATTTGATCTCCAAAAATGTAAATGGAATGTCAAGCATTATTTTCTGTCTTCTTAATCTCTGTTCTTTTATTGGACCTCTCTCATTAATAATGTTTCTCATCTCATATTATCTCACAATCAATAAACTCTTGCCTCCTAGTGGCTTTATTGATGGGGGAAAAGGAAAAGGATTAAAAAATTAAAATATTACCAGATACAGTAAGGATGGCAGATGCACTAACAGCAGGTAGTTCGCATGTCTCGTGCACTCGATTAAATCAGATATAGATGTTACTGAAAGGATTAGCTGATACAGAATGGCAAACTACTGGTCAGTTTGGCTAAGAGTTTAGCTAACTGATTGACATGTATCTACTCTCTCTCTCTTTTTCTCTCTCTCTCTCTGTCTGTCTGTCTGTCTGTCTCTCTTATATATATATATATATATATATATATATATATATATATATATATTTCTGAGATGATGTATTATGAAAACTATTTACATTATTCGGACTATTGTCCTCATCTTTGTCGCCATATTTATTACAACGTTTCGGCCGTTGTACGCTGCGAATAATCCGAATAATATAAATATATATATATATATATATATATATATATATATATATATAATATAGATATATAAATATAGGTATATATATATATATATATATATATATATATATATGCGCGTGTGTGTGTGTATGTGTGCGTGAAGGCCTCCCCTACGAACGTTATTACGAATACTGTCACCCATAAAATAAAGCGGCATAAGAAAGACCATTATCCGTTGTTGATGCTGTCTATGATGCAGCGTTTGGGGTCTGTAGAATTGAAGTTCAGAAGCGGCACAAAACGCAGCACAGTGCTTAATTTAAAAAATCGGCATTTGAAGTCGTGGTTTTTCACTTAGGCTTGAACACAAGTCCGAGGAGCAGGTGAGTAATACGCAAATACCTCCCTAACCAAGCAGAACAACCTTCTTATTTTCGTCAATTCAAAACATTAATAAGTTAGGTAATTGCTCATATAATTAACACGTTTCCTAACCTAACTTGAGAGGGGATATTTTAAATCTGTGGGCGTGTAATTCTAATAGTAATGGATTGACTTTGTTTAAGTTTTAATATAAGGCCCAGGATACGCGAAATCATTCTGACGGCGTCAAGAATTAGAAAGGTTAATATTTCTCGCCATATTGAGATTCCTTCATGAGGCAAGCCAGTATATGACGATGAGGGTTTGACTAACCGGTTAATACGCGTCCTCTCTCTCTCTGTCTCTGTCTCTCTCTTTCTGCCTCACTCTGTCTCTGTCTCTCTGTCTCTCTCTCTCTCTCTATATATATATATATATATATATATATAATAATCCCCGTAGAACCCGCATAAAAACGGGTTCGGGTCTGCCTACCTCCCCGGACGTAACTCTGCCCTTCGGACCAAGGCAGAGAGTTCGACAGGAGCTGCGAACAGTCACAGTCTGGGTAGAACAGTCTATATCACTGTTTCCTCGAGGCTTACTTTCCTACTACTTTATAGCAAGTGGAAGAGTCCACAATAGCCTCATTAGAGGGAAGACACCACAACAAAAAAGAAAAAAATGGAAATAAACTTATTTAAACAGCAGAGCCCTTGCAGAATGGACAATTCCAAGAAACTTCGAAGCCGAGAAAACAACATCAAATTTGATATTTACAGTTAAGTAACTTTTTTATATATATATATATATATATATATATATATATATATATTATAATTATTTAAAAAAAATATGTTTCCATTGGGACAAAACCAAAACTTAAAATTTGAAGTTCCATTGTCAAGCGATGCTGAGAATAAACTTCGAAAACAATCATTTACTCTATTTCTAAACCAAATAGTATTATATATTTTAAGTTGGTGGGGTAATGAGAATTCAGAATTTTTTTTATTAAGGGGGTGTTGGCTTTTTTGGCGAACGAAGATACATGTATAATTTTTGTGGCACATTGAAAGTAAGTTAAGGTTAGGAGGGGGTTGGAGATTTCATTCTCGTGATACTGACTTCCTTTTATGTGGACGTGTCATCAATGTCTTGTTTTTTTTTATTTTGGGTTACAATACAATACATTTGGATTTTCTTTCTTTATTTTCTTTTCTAAAACTACATCGAGATATTCTTAAAAGGGTATTCAAATATTATTAAGTCATATTATTTATATGTATGTATGTATATATCTACATCTATGTCATATATATATATATATATATATATGTGTGTGTGTGTGTGTGTGTGTGTGTGTGTGTGTGTGTGTGTGTGTGTGTGTGAAAATATATAGAAAATAAGAAGGAAGTGGTTAGGTAAATAATCCAAAGTCCTTTAGTATTTTAGTTATTATTTTTTAAAAATTGAGTTAAAGTAAGCTCTGTTATGGAACAGAGCTTACTTTAACTCAATTTAATTTAATTAATTATATTGAAGTTTTCGGCTCTTGTTTTGAA
Source organism: Acanthosepion pharaonis (assembly GCA_903632075.3). NCBI lineage: Eukaryota > Metazoa > Mollusca > Cephalopoda > Sepiida > Sepiidae > Acanthosepion > Acanthosepion pharaonis. The sequence continues at coordinate 3,044,871 of CAHIKZ030003987.1, forward strand.
ACATGAGACTTCTTATGTCGCGATTTGTAATCATATTTTTTTAAATAAATATATATATATATATATATATATATATATATATATATATATATATATATATATATAAAACAAAGATTGTTTTTCACCAAGAGAAACCTGCCGACTAGAGTATTACTGGATCATATTGTTCGATATCAAGAGACAGACCATCAATATTAATGAATACAATTAAATGCTCACTAATCTTCTCCCTAATCTGAGTTTTGCGATTGTCACCACTCTGATTTTCCTGGAGATTACATCCACTCGTCAGTGACATTTAATTTTATTTATTACGATATAAAGAAAGCGAATGAGAGATAGAGAAAGATAGAGGAAGAAAGAGAGAGAGAGAGAGAAAGAGAGGGTGAAAGTGATTGAGAGAGATAAGTGTGCGTCTTTACGTAATGAATTAGCCTTTTAAAGGAAACCTAGGCGAACAAGATAGTTACAATTGCATCTTTTTGTCAGAAATGATATGGTTAAAGAGCCAGTTGACAATTCGGCCCTTTGCACGCAACCAAAGCGTCACCTTTTATCGGACTAGCAGGCCAGCCAGAGAAACATAATCCTTTTCAGTGGTCACATTGCCAACGTATAAAATGCCGTGTCAAGAGAAAAACAGAAGAATATCTGAAATATTCAGGGTGTGACGCGGCTGCCAGGTCTGATCCTAAATTGAAATAGGTGCACGCAATGTCGGATGATTACACGTGGCAAGTTTCATGGTTTACAAAAGTATTAAGCTGCTGTAAGAGACTATTTACGAAAAACCGACTACATAGTTCGAATGACAAGTACTAATATTCGTGTTGTCATCGTGTTGTCATTTCGCGCCTTTTTTTTAACGGGATTGATGCAAGAAAACTACTAGACTATGAAATTCATCAACACAAATTTTCTGCCGTTTTTGAATATAAGAAAAAACAGTTAACAGATAAATAAAAAGATTTTGCCACTTTAAATGTTAGTTTTTTGGATACTCATATTTGAGTAGACGTCCCGTTTATTTATTAAACAGTATATTTATTTATTTTCATCTACCAGCCTGAATATTCGAGAAATCTTATTAAATAACAATATGCCATATTTCTCTGTAGCGTCTATTCAAATACAAGTATCCACTACAAATATCGTTTACAGTGATAAAATCTATCGGGTTAATAGATAAAAAAATCAATTAAAAGTTCAAATTCTCATAAGTTATAAAATCTGATATCTGTCAATGGCTTCAAAACTTTTGTCTTACCTTGACGAGTGGGACGGCGTTTCTGCGAAACTTCAATTCAAAAGATAAGTCATTTGAACTTTTATCTATAAACTATTGCTGCTCTATTTTTTTAATACTGTGCACTTTATTTGCTAAAATCTATTCGATTTAAACACGTTTGTCGCTAATAACTTACTGGTCGACGTGTTTTGCTAGGCGTTACTTTTCATCGTTATTTACAAAAAATATTTAAATAGCTACCAATGTGACCACGAAGATAACAGTTGACGACTTTGTAACAGCTGACGAGATATCCCATGACGTTAACGAATCGGATAGAGTTTCAAGAAATTTCAATGAAAATGAAAGTACAGATTTTCTGAAAAACGTCTCGCAAGAAATACATTTTTTTTTCTGGATCAGCTCATATCGTGTGAGAAATTGTGAGATATCAGTTAGTATCTTGTGAGTAATTTCTTTGATTTATTTTAACCAATCAGACAATATATAGATAGTGGTGAAAGCAGTAAGGGCAAAAGTTGTCCTAGAATAGCTGATAGTTCAAGGACACATGGCCCGATGGATGAAGGCGTTGGTCGGATCCATTCACTAGACCCAAAGAGTTCAATACCAGGCTACAGCAGTGGTGAACCAAGGCTTGGAGAGTTGAGTTAAAGGGAAATAGCTGAGACACCCGAAAGAGGCATGGCACGTGGTACTAGAATAATCTACCCCGGACGAAATAAAGGGTTCGGTTCGAAATTTCAATATCACCTGAAGAAGTCGGAATAATGTAAATAATGTAAGTAATCCATCTTGCACATTTACAAATCTACTATTCGCCCGTGCATTGAATATCGCTGTCATATCTAGTCTGCCGCTCCTGCTTTTCATCTCTACCCCACTAATCCAAAGAAGGATCTGTAATGTCATCGATCCTGACTTGGCATTCTCACCGACGTGACGTGGCTTCCATTTGTTTTTTCTACAAATATTTTCATGGCAACTGCTCTGACGAGCTTTTTTCCTTGGTGCCCAGATTACATGAATTTAAGTGTGCTACTAGATTGGCATCTGGATCCCAACCTGTTTACTGTCGAAATAGTTAAATGCAACCTCCACTTCTACTCTAACAGCTGCTTTTCTCGCACTTCCCACATGTGGAACTCCCTTCCGTTTACTTGCTTCCCTGATAAGTAAAATCTTCAAAAATTTAAATGCAACGTCAATTGCTATCTTCTGTTGTCTTGAACCCCGTTCATCTTTTATCCTTTCCTCAATCCTCTTTATACCCAGTCTTTTCTCTCATTTTCATTCTCTGTAATTCTCTGTGTACTATTAGCATTCCCGCCTTGCTTGAGGTGATATGATTAAAAAAAGTTAACACCTTTTCCTAAGGCAGTTTGCGCCAAGTAAATTGCCGGAAATCTGAATTTAATATCTTTTTTTTTTTTTTTTACGGCTGTCCATTAGGAGATTACACACTGTTGGATGTTGTATACACGAAGAAAAACTGCGTGTATTAGTGACGCGCGCAGGCGCACGTGATGTCAGCTGACATGACATATATGCTAAAGCCAAAGTAAATAGTTTAGAAAAGATTTCTTTTCATTTATTCATTTATTTCTACTGCTTACAGGAAACCAATTAATTAGAGACACGAAACCTCGAGGCCTGCAGAGATTAATAAGCGTATGCTGTTCCAAATTCATAAACACTATGAAAAGATGTTAATGGCTTCCATTAAAGGAAAACATAACCTGACTTTAAAGCAATTAAGTGAGTGCATTATTGAAAGTCGTACACGCTCATCCAAGCTGATTCAACAAATTTCATATATGATAAACAGAAGCATCAGCAGCAATTTTTGTTCGTCAACTGTTGGACAAAAGGCCTTCCCAATTTCAAAAACTGTTTTTTTCACTAGAAGAGAAGGCTACATTTAAAGATTTCAACAGTAAAAGGGCGGGACCTAAATGCCAATCTAGTAGCACGTTTAAATTCATGTAGTCAGGGCACCAGAATTAAAAGCTCGTCAGTGCAGTTTGTTACAGTTTTTTGTGTGTATATATATATATATATATATATATATATATATATATATATATATATATGTAACTAGTGAGTTAGTCAAAATGACTTAATTCCCTTTATAGTCTACCAATAGAAGATTAACCAATCAGAAGCCGCAGAACATTGTATCCGTCGTGTATAAAGGCGGCCATTTTTGTTTACTCTACCGGAATGGCCAGAGCCAATATGTCAGGCGAACATGACAGAAGGAAGAACTACGCTCTGTTACTTTGCTGCGATATCCACTGCGAACCTGAACTACGCTTTCCTACTGTCTCCGAAATATTCATTGCCAACCTCTGGATTCTATACTCGAAGACGACCTTCATGAATTTGCAACACAGTTAACATGAAAATATTTGTAGAAAATACAGAGGGAAGCCACACTAGCATCTATAAAATAGATTGGAGGTATGGCGGAGTAATGGATAGTGCCTCGAATTCCTGTCGAGTTCATTAAATTCACTTATGTGCTAATAGCCCTGGGAAAGGTATGAAAGCAACTCTTTCACTCTGTTATGGATAGATAGCAGGACAGATTGGGCCCTGTAGTTTTGGTTTGGAATCAGTCTAGAATTAAAACTCAATTAAAAACAGCCTGGTCTCTGTCAGTCTATCTTGTTCAGGAAACACCACTACTACTATGGTTGCAGTGGTGTTGTTCCCCGTATACCCTAAGGTGTTATGGGATTTGTAATCTTGATTTTCTGACGTTGGACTTATGAGATTGATTTTTGACTCTTGAATTCTGACCTTGCAAATATGAATTCTGTTGGTATCTGAACCAACACAGTTATTTGTTACATGAATTGCACATATTAATACTTAGTTCTTAATTTATTTTCAATCATGACTAACTTCGTTGTTCATATTTTTTTATCAACCCACTCTTAAATCAGAAAAAAAGATTTATAACAATGCCATTGCTCCCTGATAAAGGAGAGTATGTCAGGCTGTTGTGAGGGTGTCAATAGAATTCTGCCCTTATTTGCTTGCTAAATTTTGAATTGCAAAATTTAGAGGAAAAATATGACTGAAATGAAACGGATAAATACAAAGATGTTTTTTCAACAGTAAAAGGTCAGGACCTAGATGCCAATCTAGTCGCACCCTTAAATTGATGTATTTGGGACACCAGGGAAAAAAGCTTGCCAAATCAGTTTCCATGAAAATATTTATAAAAAAAACAGAGGGAAGCCACACTACCGTCTATAAAATGACTTGGAGGGACAATAGAGTAATGGATGGCACCTCGAATTCCAGCCGAGTTCATTACATTCATTTACACCCTTGTCCAAATTAATTGAAATAAAGCGAATAATTCCGTTATTATTTACTTTTTTCGTATTTTTTCCAGTGGAACATGACTCACTGAACATGTTAGTGCTTCGTACGTCCATTCCACAAAATTGTTCCTTGCAGATTAACCAGAGATTCTCAACTGGATTTAAATCAAGAGAGTTTCCGAGCCTGTCGATAGTACTTTGATTTGATCACTGGTAAGGCTTGCCATTGTGTTCGTGTAGCGTTAAAATTTTCGTACGCTTCCTTGGAGACAATGGCCGTAGGACAATTAATCGACAGTCGAGACAATAGTGCCTGGGCGTGATGAAAATTTGATGCAATCACGGATGACGCAATATTTTTCAAGGCAAAACAAATTTCATCATACACCTCGAAAATAGATTCATATTACTGCACACCACTGCAAATGACCTTATCTGAGGTAAAAAAATAGAAATCGATTACACCCTGTGGTGTAAAACTGACCGTATGGTGAAAGAAAGAAAACTGAAACGGTTGATCCAGTTAATTTGCATAAGGATGTAAGCCATGTTTGTTTAACTATCTCTACCTTATCTCTCCATTTTTCTGTCTACTATTATCCCACTGAATTTATTAACACTTGGACACCGTCAAACCGACCGTTTGCTCCTTCTGGTACCCTTTCTTTCTGTCCTCTGATCCAAGTTGCTATCTCTAAACATTTTTCCGATCATTGCTCTTGGCATTGCTATTTCTGTGTTTATTTTCTAGAGATGTTATAAATTTCCATGTTTCATATATATACAGGGTGTATCAAAAATATATTTATAAACTTTGGGGACGGGTTCCTCACACCAAATCAACGACAAAAGTCCATATAAACATATGTCCACAAATCCTTCGATTTAACATTAAAGAAAGCTTACGGTACATGGCACTGTGTTTACCATGTAGACTAGATTACATTTGTCATTCGTGTACATTTGTGGCTTCAACGAAAATATAGGGACCTATGCATTATATATATATATATATATATATATATATATATATATATATATATAGTTGTCAGGTATGCTCTATTTATGGGTTAAAGTGTTCAATATCAGGAATAGAGCATATGTAAATTCTAAAATGCGGTGACTGTCTGTTTCATGCTTAAAAGCAATTGTCAGGGCTTTTTTTTTACCTTAATATCGTATAACACCATAATTATTCAAAGCAAATAAATATCATTGAATTTTTTTTCATTTGTATATATATATATATATATATATATATATATATATATATATATATATATACAGTAGCGTCCAAAAACTAAGGGACAAAATTTTAAAACCTAATATTTGTTAGAAATAACAGCTGTGAAAAGCTGAAATTTTGACAACTGGTAGTCGTTATCATCCATAATAACATACTAAAATTTGAATCATTTGCAAAGGATAGAAAAAGAATTATAACAATTATTTATTTATTTTCAAATTTGGAACGTCCAAAAGTAAGGGACAAAATTGAGAAAAACAATGTAAACGGCAAAAAAAAAAAAACAAAAAAAATACATGTACAATCAATAATTAGTAAATGAGCCCTTGCTCTCAATGACAGCTGCACATCTTCGACTACAAGAACGAATCAGTTCTTGAGAATCCTTGTTTGAACGCTTCTGTATATATATATATATATATATATATATATATATATATATATATATATATATATATATATATATTTACTTCTTTTTCTATTAATCTGATTATTAAAAATTTATTTTAATTTGATAAATTATTTATTTATTTTAATTTTAAGATTTTTGATTTAACCGTTCTCTTTTATGCGTGTCATTTCTTTTAGGAAAGGAGATACTTGGAAAAAAAAATCAAGTGCGCTTATTAACATTTTGGCAAGATATGATAGCGGCAAATCTTTCAAAAATGTTAACCTGTACACCGCATTCCTGCACTTATCGATCTTGACTCTGAGTTTCGTGATTTTCTCGACCACCCATGGGGATTCTCCATAAGAATGATTGTATTAATTACAGAAAATCTTTAATATATATATATATATATATATATATATATATATATTATTACACACACACAAAAATAATAAATTGAGCAAAAAACAAGAACAAGTAACATGAAGGCAAATAAAGTTGTATTGTGGTTAAGTATTGCTGAGAGCATCATAAAATGAGAAGCTTTGGAGAAACATGATTACTAATATCCTGAAGGGACATTGCATACATCTCTCTCTCTCTCTCTTTCTCTATCTCTATCTATCTATCTATCTATATATATATATATATATATATATATATATATGTATTGTGTATTTTGGTAGCAATTTTTCTTTCATGCAAGCTTCATTGAATATGACAAGGTGACTTGATTAAGTTTTTTTTATAATTTCTCATATGATCTTATAATTTTTCTTTACATAAAAAAGACTTAATCAAAGCACCTTGCCTGTCATATTTAATGAAGCTTGTATATATATATATATATATATATATATATATATATATATATAGGTTTATATATATATATATATATATATATATATATATATATATATGCAAGTTTTTTTTTTTATGAGTGTGTGCGGACGTACGTGTGTGTGTCCAGTGTATAAATGCATATATGTGTGTGTGTGTGTGAAATATATCAAAGCAAAAAATAAGCATGGTCCTCATTTTATTCACAATATTGTTTTCTTATGGTTAAACGAAATTTTATATATATATATATCTCATATATATATATACTGTATAATCATATATGTGTGTGTGTGTGAAATAATATAACACTGTTTTTCTTTAAAGCACTTGTTCTTCCTTAGCTGAAATTTCTCAAATAAGTTACCTGATATCCCTAAGCTTTTTATTTTTCTCATTATGAGCCCCAACAATTGAAACTGTCTCTTTCTGATGGTTTTCAGCAGTTTCTTTGTAGTTGAAATTCGCCTTGAAAATTTCTCATGCTCTGCTCATTGTATCTAGAGCATACGCTGGTTAAAAAAGAGAGAGAAAAAAAGAAATATTGCTTTCCTTTCAAGTCTTTTCTCATCTGCGACGAAATTAAACTTGTTAAATAATGAAACAAAAATGTAATAAAATCGCCTGCCATAGATTGCTAGTAATATTTTTTTACAAGACAATTAGCTGGTGTTGTGAATCCATTTTCAATGGGTCCGCCATTATTTTGTGTTTTCATCATCATCATCATCATCATCATCATCATCTTCATCATCACCACCCCCTGAGTACTTCAATCATTAAGTGGGCGTCTAAGGACAGAAGAAACAGACAATCTCCTTCAGGATGATCTGTTGGCGATGGCTTCTCAGGCGTTTCGGGTTTGTCAAGTCCGTACACTCTTTAATGTTTTCTGACCAGCTGTTGCGTTGCCGTCCACACCAGCGTCCGCCATCAACAGTGCCTTGTATGATGATCTTGCAGAGGCTGTTATGCTGTGTGACATTGCCAAACTATGATATCTTCCGATACTTAATAGTGGCGGCGAGATACCTGTCGGCCCACGAGACTTTTGACATTGCTTCTTACATAGTCATTGGTTTTGTGCTTCCAGTAGGAGAAGCGGCGGACTTTTCTCAAGCATTTATTCTCGAAAGCCTCGACAGTTTTTTCTGCCTCAACCTAGAGTGTCCAAGTCTCACACGCATAAACGAGGATGGGTACGAACAGCTATTTGTAGAGCTATTTGCAAAGTACGAATTGGAACACTAAAATCAAGCAAGTACAAAAAATTAAATAATTAAGAAGTGTTTTAGCAAGAAAATGCGACACCGAAATGCTTGCATTAGGAGAGTAAAAGATGATTTTCAAATGTTAAGCAAAGTATTAAGTAACAGGAAAATTTCCTTAGAAACAAAGAAAAGACTACTGATCTGTTACGTAATATCAGCCAGCGAAAGATTCCTTCTAAAAGTTAAGCAAATTATTAAGAAACAATATTTCATCAGAAACAAACAAAAGAGTATCTGTCTGTTATTTAATATCAGCGAAAGTAGACTTCCAAAAATTAAGCAGAGTATGAAGAAATAGGAAAATTCCATTAAAAACAAAGAAAAGATTACTGGACTGCTATGTAATATTGGTCCTCTTATATGGCAGTGAATGTTGGGCCATCTTATCACAAATGAAGAAAATACTTTAGGCAACAGAAAGGTAGTTCTACAGAAGGATACTGAGAATACGATAGACTGAACAGGTGAGAAATGAAGAAACGCTAAAGGGACCAAATAGGACACTGGAATCAGAATTTCTAGGGCACATAAAGAGGGCAGAGGACAGAGGAAGGCAGTGAATTGCCAACTTAACGGGTTTGTGTAAATGTTTGGCAGAACAAGGATATAGGGCGATAATAAAAAGACAAATATTTATAAGGGTTACGAAGTTGTGGAGAACCATGATCGCTTACGTCTTGAAGGGACACGGCACATAGAAGAAGAAGAAGAAGAAGAAGAAGAAGAAGAAGAAGAAGAAGAAGAAGAAGCAAATGAGTTAATGCTTCAAAGGTGGTCATGGTACCGGAAGTTAGCACAATGGTTATACACATGAGGAAGATATGCCAAAATAGCCACTTTTATATTTTTCTCTGACTTCTTTCCCTTTCCGCTTCCCCCTTTTCGTGGGTCCCTTTCTTTTGAAGGCGTCTTTAACGTAGGGAACAAACTGACTCGGCTGTGAAGGATGACAACTTTACCATGCCGTGTGGGCGTGTTTTCTTTCTTTAGGCTCAAACAGTTTTACTTCAGCTTCAAGTTAGTCCTTGTAAAGAGGGCTGGCAATCAAGTATGGTTGAATTAAAAACGTCTGGCTTGTAAAAAAGAAAAGAAAAAGAAAAACCCGGTTATTTCTGTTATAAAGACGAACACAAAGAGGCGATATTTTTCTATATAAAAAAAAAAAATGGCTATTAGGGTGAGTCATAAATAATTTCCGTTTTTCTTTTCAACAATTCGCTTTTGTCCTTTTCGCTAAGAGCGCATGGATTGACACCAACTTTCCACATCTTTGTAAGTGTTTATCGCTCATTCCAGCATTGGCGTAAGAGCGATAACAACTACTACACTTGAGAAAACTATTTTCCTGAAAATTTGTTTTAAGAGACAGATTTTATAAACTTCAGCCGACAGTAGTACACGCTTCTCAGTCAATGAATACCGAATATTTCCTTATAGGGAAATGGCTAATATTACCATTACTATTTTATAATTCATGTACACAAGATACCCAGTTCATGGAAACAAAGATGGGTTATATATAATGTTTAAAATTTGCTATATTCAAGAGTGCATAGTGATTGGTATCAGGGGAAAAGCATTTGTAGATGGAAACAGTGGGGACGTAGAAATCAACACTTCATGGCGACTGACAGTTTAACACCTTAAGTAATTATTAGAAAATAATTATTAGGATCTCATATATATATATATATATATATATATATATATATATATTATAAATTAATTGATTTAAAATATGTTTTTCCGCTACACAGTTCTAACCATGTTTCAAAAATGGAAGTCAAAAGCTCCGAATTTAATTTTGTAATTAAATTAAAGACATTAGTTCCATTTCATCCTCAAGCGAATTTTAGAGTAACTTTTAAAATTACAGGGTTTTAAAGACACAGCTAAAATCATAATTCATGTTTCCAAGGTTACAGATGAATCCAGTTTACTAGACGAGGGGTGTCTGGGTGTTCAATATGTCTATATTTTAATGTATCAGTTATTGCTACGTTTTGGTAGTGGGTAGGGGTGTATTTTTCAATGAAATCTAACATCCGTTAAAAGCGTGTCGTCTGGATTTTTAAAAAAATTTTTTACATTGAGCACTATTTTGTAAAAATAAAAATATCTATAAGAACACCGTATTATATATCTTACTGTTCTTTCTTTTTTATTTATATATACATATACATATATATATATATATATATATATATATATATATATATATATATATATATATATATAGATAGATACCTATAATGTCAAATCCATAAGTAGTAAGGATTATTTTTTTCAAGGAAGTTTTTTATATAGAAATATTAAAAGCCAAATCCATGAAAAGAGCTCAGTGTATAAATTTATATACAGAGCAATATAAATAATAGTAAGGAAAAAAACTTAAAACATGATGCTTTAATTCTTTTCTTATTATATATATATATATATATATATATATATATATATATATATATATAGCGTATGTAAATATAAAATTAGACACTGAAATTAACACCCAGAGGCGACAGTCTGTTTCATGCGATTGTGTTTAGCATGAAACAGACTCTTTCCGCTGAGTGTTGACTTCAATGTCCACTTTTATATTTACATACGCTCTATCCCTGATACTGAGCACTTTAACCCATAAATATATTAAAACTATATATATATATATTAAAATATATATATATATATATATATATATATATATATAAAATTTCATCCACAGACAGACTGTTTCAATGTATCACAGTTCATCAGTGTGGCTAGACGTCCGGTTGCTTCTCTCTCTATATATATATATATATATGTGTGCGTGTGTGTCTGTGTGTTGTGTGCGTATGTATGTATCGTGATGTCACCCCGACATAAATACTTTTACATTGTAACCAATTTATTTGATAAGTACTGATATTTGAAATCCCAGAAAACCTAGGCGAAGAAGAGAAATACTACTGTAAAAAAAAGGTTAGGAAGAAAAACCCCATAAATACTGGAAATTGCGATAACAGCTACTGGACTTGAGAAGGCTGTTTTCCTGAAAGATTTTATAAACTTCAAACTACAGTAGCACAAACTGCTTTGTCAATAAATGGCGAATGTTTCCTTATAAAGAAACGGCTAACATTAGCATTAGAATTGCCATTTTGTTAAGTGACATTAACAATGTCTTTGAGGATTCCTATGAAAAATCATTAACATTTTCCTTGTGGACGAAAGGCCGAATCTACAAGCCTGTCGGTGTTCATGACATCAACTGCTGACATTTTTGGAAACATAGGATAATGTCAGTTTCACAAATTCAGGAATGCGAAATGTTATTATAATTAGAATGTTATTCATTTGTTCGCATCAAATCTCTCCACATTATGTTTAACTTCCACTCAAATGTTGTAAGATGCTTTCAGTTCCTTGCAGGATGTTTTCATTTGACCAAAACCTGTACACAATTACAGTTTCTGTGATGATCATCGTCACTTTCTTGTTTCATAGTTCATCTTCCGTTCCGCTGTAACGAACATATTTTTCTCTTTTTTTAATCTTTGTTAAGCTTATCATCTTTATTTGAATGAGATTTTATAACTGGTCGTAAGTACGGAGGCGGTTAAACAGCTCAGTCGTTAAGTGAGGAAATGCTGTAATGGTTTTTATATGTCGATTTACTCAGCGTAGCTTAGATGTGGCACAACGTCGAAAGTATGGGGCACTAGCAAGGATCGAACTCACTTTTCAGTTGTAACTGATCTAGCGAGATAAGTTTGCTAACCACTACACCACGTCGATGTGTCAAAATGTTTTTCTAAGCATAGCTTAGATGTGACACAAGGCCGAGAGTACAGAGTACCCAGTGAGGATCGAATTCACTAGTCAGTCGTAATTGATCTAGCGAGACAAACTTGCTAACCGTTACACCACACCGAAGTGGTCTGGGAATGCTGAAATGTAATTTCTTGCTTACTGTAGCGTGATGATTAACTACAGATTAAGTTACGATATGCATGATAAAATGGAGAACGTATAAACTATTTTGAGCTGAGGGATCTATCTGAATTTGAACTGGAGGATCTATCTGAATTTGACATGAGGGATCTACCTGAATTTGACCCGGGGTATCTATCTGAATTTGACCTGGGGGATCTATTTGAATGTGACCTGAGGGATCTCTCTGAATTTGACCTGAGGGATCCATCGAAATTTGATCTGGGGGATCTATCTGAATTTGACTTAAGGGATCTATCTGAATTTGACTTAAGGGATCTATCTGAATTTAAACTAAGGGATATATCTGAATTAGACCTCGGAGATCTCTCTGAATTTGACCCGGGGGATCTATCTGAATTTGACCTGAGGGATCTATCTGAATTTGACCTGGGGATCTATCTGAATTTGATCTGGGGATCCATCTGGGGAAATTTTGATCTGAATTTGGGGATCTATCTGAATTTGACTGAATTTGACCCGGGAGATCTATCTGAATTTGGGGGATCGAATTTAACCTGGAACTATCTGAATTGACCTGGGGACTATCTTGGAGATCGAAATTTATCTGAGTTCTATTTTTGACCAAAATACCTATGTTTGAAATAAATTTTAATGCCCCAAATCGTATGGTCAATTATTGAAAAACATTCATTTTGTAAATTGGAGTTATACTAAAATGATAATTTTATCCAGAAAACGTTTGTGGTCTTGCTTTGAATAACTGATTTATCCAGAAGTAATAACGCCCTTGAAGGATGGCATAAGGCTTTTTTTGCAACAAGTGTCACTCTACCATCCCGCAATATGGAAATTCTTAGACGCTCTTAAAAGAGAACAGGACTTGCAAGAAATTCATATTGCAAAAGGAAGAGCAGGTTGTCAAAATATCAAGAACGCCAAGAAATACCGCAACATAAAAAATTAATGTCATCCTTTAACGAGTATTCATCACTAGTTGACTATTTGTGTGTTGTATCATATAACTTAAGGTTATTGGATTTTTTTTATACTAAATTGTTTTATTGACGATATTTGTATTTTGAATAATTATCATTTGTGTATTTCGTATTTTAATTTTTATATTTTTATTGCAATAAAGAATTTTGCATCTCGAATAATTATCATTTAGTATAATTGTTCTTTCGATTAATTTTCATTCAAACAATTTACAATTCACTATTTACATTAATCGGAGTATTGTCCTCATCTTTATCGCCATATTTATTACAACATTTCAACCGTTGTACGCTCCGGCCTTCTTCAGGTGATTGAAATGTCGAATTGAACCCTTTATTCTTACCACCTGAAGAAGGCCGGAGCGTACAACGGCTGAAACGTTGTAATAAATATGGCGAAAAAGATGAGGACAATGGTCCGAATAATGTAAATAGTGTACATAATACCTCATCTCAGAAATATAGATAGACACTGAATTTACAATTCGAATAAATGTTTTTCGAATAATTGTTTTCGAACAAATATTTCCGAACACTTTTGAAATAATCATCTAAATTAGCTCAAGGGCAGCATTTTTACTGTTATTATCGATGTGCTGGTAGTTAGGATTATTATTTAAATGAAGAAATGAAAAAAGTGTTTGTAGTACGAGAAATGGTCACCAGAGGGCCATAAACGTTATCCTCTCTACAAGGTTTATTATAACTTCTGAAAATGAAAGAACATAACTCGTTATTATATTCGAGTTTGTTAATGCAATTAAAATACGGAAATATATAGATTCCCCACTAACATCAGGGATTCTTGAAAATCTTTTGTGAAATCCACTCCACCGGATATTTAACTTAAAAAAGAGGTAAGAGTTAATGATGATAATGACTTTCAAACTAAGCCATGATTCAATAAAGACATAGCACAAATTTATAATTCCTTGACGTTATCGTAAGGTAACTGGGGACTCTACCAGGATTTATTATCAGTGTGCGTAATCTTAACAGTATAAGATACAGATGGCACTGTGTTGATGGCCGACTCGGAAAGGGAAGGAGGGTTGTAAAAAAGCGAGAAAAGAAAGATTAATGATCTACAGAAAATATGTCAGCAAGAGAAAAAAAACCAAGATGCGAGTTACAAATTGAAGATATAAACATCAAGCAAGTGCAGAAATTCAAATATGTAGAAAGCTTTTTAACAAAGGATGGAAAATGTGGCACCAAGATCCAAACTAGGGTGAAGCTAAGCAAGGTACTGAAAACGGGAAATTTCGTTAGAAACAAAGAAAAGAGTGGTGGATTGCTATGTGGTATCCATCCTCTTATATAACAGTGAATGTTGGACAATTTCCCCTAGGATGAGGTAAACATAAGAAGCACCAGAAATGTGGGTTAGTGAGGATAGTGAGAATTCCATGAACGGAGCGAGGAAGTCTTAAAGAAAATGGCAGCAGAGAGAATACTTATACTCAGATTCAGGAAAAAATAGCTGAAATTCTTTGGGCATATAATGAGAAAAGAGGGCTTGAAAAACTTAACCCTCAAATGGTATATTGAGGGCAAGAGAGATTGGGGAAGACAGCGAGCGCCTTACCTGATGCATTTGTGTGAATGGATAGCGGAACGCTGGCGGGGTCCCTAGCAAAGGAAGAAAAACCACACGAGATAGGAAGTTGTGGAGAACCATGATGGCCTGTGTCCTGAAGGGATGCGGCACATTTTTTTAATCATGTTACACAAAGCAAGGCGATAATGTCACTAAGACGCAAGGATTTACTGGGAATCAAAAAGAACGAGAAGACTAGATGGAATCGGAAACCCAATCCTAAACATGACAACCAGGGATGAGCGTATACTCCTGTTCAATAAACGAGGAAGGAGTATGAAAAGAATTGTGGTCAAAGCCCACATAAAGGCTTTTCGTCAGGAGTAGAAATCCATCTTGTAAAGCGTTTTCTTTTTATCCAGTTCGTCTGTATAACGCATTGATAATAATGCTTACATAAAACATTTTTTATGTTTATATGTTCTTTTTATAGATACAAATGTTTAAGTAAATACTCTGTTTATAATAAACAGTATTAACAACATTTACTGGCCTGAATATCCGAGAAATTTTCATAGAAAATATGCGTCCTCCGACAGGAATCGAACCTGTATCTTAATGTATAATGTATTCCTGTCGGAGGACGCATATTTTCTATGAAAATTTCTCGGATATTCAGGCCGGTAAATGTTGTTAATACTGTTTATTATAAACAGAGGATTTACTTAAATATTTATATCTATAAAAAGAACGTATAAACATAAAAGAAAATGTCTTAAATAATTATCGGACTTTGTCCATTTCATAATGTATAAAACATTCTGTAAATGTTTTAAAGTGGAAATAGATTGAACAGAATTTTAATATAGAAATGCATTGAAAATCAAGAAGAAATTGAATGTCAGTGGATAGGAATTAATTCAAACGTAAATGACAGAAACTAGTCTGTTGTTGTATATAAAACGTAAATATATTACTAATGATTCAACAAAGGAATTAAATTGAGAAAGATTTACATGTTAAATGAGTTGTAAATAATTGTACTAGAGAAATTGTTAGAAAATGAAAGAGGAAATGATTGTCAGTGATTAAGCGTTAAAGACAGTGCAGACGAAGAAGAAACTTGAAGCAGCGGAGACGTGGTTCTACAAATAAATGCTGAGGATATCATAGCAAGATTATGTGAATAATGAGGACATTTTAAGGAAAATAGGAACTACAAAGTTCTACAATCAAAAAGAGTCAACAGTAATTTGGGGGAAATATAATTGGGAAAGGTGTGCCCGGATAATCTAAAACTCACAGGGTGTACAGAAATCGAGAGAAGCATGGTGAGATAGCGAGTAACTTAATAAAATTGTGCAAAATTGTCATGGGTCCTTACCTATAACTACAGAATGAACTCTTCCTAACACTGTATACTACACCTCTCAAGAGAGGGGGACGAATCGATCGTCATACTAACACCTTCCACAGTCGAGTCGATAGTAGTTCTTCCTTGGTCCTAACCTGGGACCAAACCAGACTGATAGTCATAGATAACACCTTCCATATCTTGAACAGACTGAGATAGATTATTTCGTGATAATATAGATAGATCGTTATTTCTACCCTTGTGTTCGTGTTGTTCTTCCTTGGTCCTAACCTGGACCATAACAGATACATAGATATAAACAGACTGAGATAGATAGATAGATAGATAGATAGATAGATAGATAGATAGATAGATAGATATGAACAGACTGAGATAGATAGATAGATAGATAGATAGATAGATAGATAGTGTCATGGGTCCTTACTTATAACTACAGAATGAACTCTTCCTAACACTGTGTATACTATGCCTCTCAAGAGAGAAGGGTCGAATCGAGTCGAGCCGATAGTAGTTCACTCCAAACCAGACTGACAGTCATACTAACACCTTCCACATCTTGTATTATTATTTCGTGTAATATACCTTCGTTATTTCTACTCTTGTGTTCGTGTTGTTCTTCCTTTGTCCTAACCTGGACCATAACAAAAATGATGCCAGAACAGAATCAAACAGGGAAGGTAAAAAGGGTTCAAACTTACTTAGACTAACAAAATGTAGGAAGCTATGGTGAACCATGACCTACACATCCTGAAAGAATATATCATACAAAATATGTTATTTGTAGAAAAGAGATTTCATATGACGATTTGCTCAGTGTAGATTAGATGTGGCACAAGACCGGAAGTATAGGGCATCCAGTGAGGATCGAACTCACTATAGAGTCATAACTGACTTAGCGAGACAAGCTTCCTAAACATTATACCATTTCGAAGTGCCCTGAAAAAGATTTTCTAAGCGTAGCTTAGATATGGAACAAGGCTAAATTGTGGAGTTCCCAGTTAGAATAGAACTCACTACTCAATTGTAACTAATCTAGCGAGATAAACTTGCTAACAATTACACCCCGTCCAAGTGACCATAGACATTTCAATAAGATCAATACAGACATTCCTCATTTAATGACCGGGTTATGTTCCAACGGGCTGATCAATAAGTGAAAAGTTACAGCTGACCGCTATTTCAGTCACACTACACATGTAATAGGTTAGTACCAATCAAAGTTAGGTTGCCTTAATGTCAATTTTGCACCTTTTTTTTTAAACATTTCTAATTAATTTCTATATGTTTATACACTATAGTAATGTGCTCAGCAGAAAACGTAATAAACAAATTCGAAAATCTGTTCTATGTTCTGTAAATTACTATCGTTATTTTTTACCCGTAGGTTCGTAGGAGCACTACATGTACTACCGCCGCAGTAGCAGTGATGTTTCCCGAGCAAGATAGCCGGACGGCGTCCAACCCTCTCCAGGCTGATCTTGAATTCAGTATTCGCCTTCTCCTAGACCGATTGCCACCCAAGGCTCTATGATCCACTCTCTCCTGCTATTTACCCATAGCTAGTCGGGAGAATATATGGATTAATACCTTTTCAAATAGTATTATCACGAAAGGGAATGAAATGAACTCGAATGGATATCGAAATCGGCTCTCTGATTTTCCAGTCCGAGACGCTATTCACCGTGTCTCCATTTGAAACCAGTAGATACAGTATAAGTATTTTTTTTAAAAAATAAAGAAAAAAAATTACTATCACCATTACCGTACAACAGACAAAAGCTACTAGTTGGATTTTGAAAATTTTTAATTTATGAGATTTTATAGCTGGTCGTAAGTCCGGGAGTCGTTAAGCTGATAAGTTGTTAAGTGAGGAAATTATGTAATACTAGCAGCATGGCCCGGCGTTGCCCGTGCTTGATTCAAAAATCGTACGACTCATATAGCAATCGCTATCACTTGACTTAAAATATTTTTGCCCTTCCTTGTCTTTAAATGAGTGCCCTTTTCCGTGCTGATGTTGCTACCTGCCTTACTTCTTGCCTATCTCACACTGTGAATTTTTTCTAAGCTCTATACTAAACATTAAATCTGTTACGAAAAAAGAACTAAACAAAATGAACACAAAACGATCAGCTTTAAAAAAGGACTCGTAACTGGAAAAACCGAATGAAAAAAGAATGTTAACAACAAATATTTTTTCACACCCAACCTTAGTTCTGCGGAATCAAAATCAACGTTGAGTTTAAGCAAGCGAATGAGCCAATTGGAGTAAAGTGCCATGCAGATTTAAATTTTTCCCACTTGTGACAAATGCAGCTATCGATTTTTTTTTGCATGCTAGTTAACATTCATGTCAGTCAGCTGTTGGCTCTCATGTTGGCCAATAGAATCTTCCTGCCTATTCGTGGCAGCTCTCACTCTGGCCAGTAAAAAATGGCTGCAAACTACATGAAAATTGCCGAAGAAGCAAGAAAAAATCGATTATTTCCGCTATCGATGGGAGTTGGGAAATACAAAGTTGGTCTTGGCCTTCCCACTAACTTGGAGCATGTGCATGTAAATTTTGGTGCAAATCCGTCGAAAATTGCGGCCGTGCATTCGTTACACACTCACACACACACGCACGCACACACACGCACACACACACACAGACACACATCCTGCATTTTTATAGATAGAGATAATTTCTTGCTTACTGTAATAAAAGGATTCACCGAGAATTTACAGGTTATATGAGCAAAGACGAAATTTTAGAGAAAATGAAAATAAAAAGGACATATTTAACATCAGGAAGACACAGTTGAAATTTGTAGGGTATATAACGAGGAAAGATAGCATGGAAAATCTGATACTCACAGGACAAATTGAAGGCAGGAGAGACAGAAGATAACGTATTGCCTACCTAGCGAGTTTGAGTAAATGGATAATGGAACAAGGTTTAGAAGAGATAACAAAATTTATTACGAGCTTTAAAAAACAGGAAATTGTAGAGAGTCATGGTCGCTAATGTTCTGAAGATATGTATGAGAAAATAAACACCTTATTATTAATTCGAAGAAATAGAGCATGAGAATCTTCTTTTATGTGCTTGTGTCCCTTCAGGGCGTGAATGATCATGGTTCTCCACAACTTCCTATCCTTTTTAGCAATCTCTCTTAATCCTTGATCTGCCAGCCATTTACACAAACTCATTAGGTAGTTTATTCACTGCTTTCCTCTGTCCCACCTTCCTTCAACGTGCCCTGTGAGTGTCAAATTTTCTAAGCCATCTTTCCTCATTATGTTTCCTAGAAATTTCAATTGTCTCTTCCTGTTTCTAAGTGAAACTGTTCTTTTAGTTTCTATTTCTCTAAAGCTTCGTCGTTGCTCACACCTGCTGTCTATGATATTCTCAGCATCCTTCTGTAGGACCAGATTGCTGTTGCTTCAAGCCTGTTCTTCATGTGTGAGGAGATTTTCAGCTTTCACTGCCATATAGGAGGACCGATATTATATAACAAGCTTCATTGTTTCTAATTACAAGTCATTAATTTTTCATGTAGAGCTGTCAACTTTCTTGATTTAAGTCCGTCAGCAAATCGACCCGCCCTTTCGTCTCTCGAACCTCTCCAACAATATTAATTTAAGCAACATCTACACGATAGATTTCTTCTTTCTTATTTTATGTACCGTGTCCCTTCGGGACGTAGGTGATCATAGCCTTCCACATCTTCCAGACCCTTGTAGCTTTTAATAAGTTTTGTATTTCTGTTATTTCTCCTAAATCCTGTTCTGCCATCAAATTGCTCAAGCTCATCAAGTATGTTACGGGCTGCTTTCCTCTGTCCCGCTTTCAGTCAATCTGTCCTGTGAGTATTAGGTTTTCCAAGACATCTTTCCTCATTACGTGCCCCAGAAATTTCAACTGCCTTTTCCTCTGATACTAACTTTCCTTTTTGTTTCAATTCTCCAAAACCTCGTTGTTGCTCACATGTTCGGCCCATGGTATCCTCAGCATCTTTCTGTAGAACCACTTTTCTGTTGCTTCAAGTCTCTTCTTCCTCTTTGGCGAGATTGTCGAGAATTTGCTGCCATATAGGTGGACAGATATCACGTAACAGTTCAGTACTCTTTTCTATGTTTCTAGCGAAATTTTTCTCTTTATACGCTGCTTAGCTTTTGGAATGCGTCTTTGGCTGTCCCATTACGTCTTCAGATCACAGTGTTGCACTTCTCATCTTCTGTTAGAACATTTCCCAGATATTTCAACTTCTGTACCCGATTTGAGTATTCCCGATTTGAGTATTCCCGATTTGAGTATTCCCGATTTGTAATTTGCATTTAAGGTTCATCCTTTGGCTGATAACTATGCATTCTGTTATGTTGTGGTTTCACAGTGGAGGCTTGTATTTGTACTAAGTCGGTCCTAAAATAGGTTCGACGTACAAAACGTTAGACACTTCATATAATAGGTATGACGCAGAGTAATCTAGTAGTGGTCGCTGATACTTTAGTATCCGACTAACGGTCATCCGGCATCGACCGACTGACTGACCAACTCACTGAGCGGTATTCAGTCACCCCACCTCACGAGGCCATCATGTTGCACAAGGCCGGTTTAACGTAGGATCTCCGAGCCTGTGGGCTCGGCCAAAAATATGCTCTTTGAACCCGTATAAGCGGGTTCAGGGTCGGTTTACCTCCCCGAAAGAGACTCCACCCTTCGGCGTAGCCTCATTCGGGTTCCTCCCCGCCCGAAGGCAGAGAGTTCAACCGATCAGCCGGTCGTCCGACTTCAGACGGAACTCAGACCGACCCACTGAGCGACTGTATATTTATTGTATCGAAAAATACAATTGTGGCACAAAGCCTGAAAAGGGGAGTGGTTGAGGCTGGTCTTCACTGACTATCCTATACCTAGCTAATCCGATTCACGACCCATTCACTCATTACAGTTTGCCCATTCACCACAAGAACTCATCCATCACCAATCAATCCTACTTACACCATAATACCACATCTTCACAAGGTGGGAACCTACAAAACGCGCCCCATGCCATAAAGATTTAATGATAATAAATAATACATAAAAATCTCATAATGAAGGATGAGAAGGGAAGGAGATGAAGCCAATAATAAACTAAAATATTAACATAAATCAAATTAAACATAACAGATGTTAGTAGGGCCCGTCCAACCCTCAAAAACAAAGAGGCCGCTGTATTCTGCCCATGGGACAAAATCAAGAAGCTCTCTCGCTAAGGGAGTGGAAATAGGATAAAAAATCGTACGAGCATGGGAGAATATAACGCTGACCCAGACGAGATAAAAGAGGGGGGGGGCAAAAACAAACTGGGGAGATTGGGAATCTCAAACTGGATCATAACCAAAGAAGTGGCCAGCAACAGGCCGGGAACAACACATTCACATTAACTAGGTACACAAAAGCTTGTCTAACCTAACCAGGGGGAGGGCTCCTCCGACTCACTGAGCGACTGACTCGTTACTCTTACTACTCCTACTTATTATAGGTGTGAGAGTCTATTAACTATAGAATAGGTGTGTTCCACTATAACACATTCTGTCTTGATTGTACGAACAGAAAAACTTCTCAGGCGGTGATGAACAGGTATGAAGTAAAATATTTTAGTGATTTCATAAACCGAGAGTATTTTTCTTGGACACTATTTAGTGAATAATTTCCTTTTAATGTGCTGTGGGGGAGGGATGAAAATTATTTGGTTAAATAAACACATATCCTTGCTAACCTACTGATCGCTTCTTGATGCCAGTCTCTTCATTTCTATCAGTTTTCGTTTTCTTTTTTCCTTCTTCCTTTCAAAAAGACGAACAAAATAAATATAAAATCTCTTGTGTATTCTATGAAATTGCACTATATTCTCAGACACTTTTCTATAAACATTTTCTCCGACATTTAATGCACATTTGAGTTAAAAAGAATGAAAAGACTTTAGAAGGAACCGGAAACCCAATCCTAAACAGGAAACAAGGGATAAACATCTGTTTACCATTCGTCCATGCATTGAATATTGCTGTCACATCTGATCTGGTGCGTCTGCTATGTATTTCGAGATTCTTGATAAAATCCAAAGAATCTGCAATGTTATTGGTTCTAACCTGGTATCTCGGCTTCCATAACGTAGCTTTCCTGGTTTTTTTCTATAAATGTTTTCATGGTAATTGTTCTTATCATCGTTCCTCTTTTGTAACTAGACTTTACGAATTTAAGCGCAGTACTAGATTGTTAGGTATGTTTCATTATTTTACAGTTGAAAATATTAGATGTAACCGCAAGTTCTACGCTAACAGTTTCTTCTCTCTTGTGGAACTCCCTCCTGGTTTCTGGCTTTTATTTCATCTTCAAAAATTTAAATGCAATGTCAATTGTTATCTTCTACCTTCTTAATGCCTGTTCTTTTGCTGTTCTCTTTTTAATACTGTTTTTTTTTTCTTTTTCTTGTATTCTTTCTGTTGTGGTAGGATCCACCTAATTTGCATAGTGGAGTACCGACCATATAAATATGGTTGGTACCGGGAAGAGAGGGAGGAATCAAGAGATTCAACCAGAGACTCTGCCCGACTGCGACTCAGTCAACACATTCTCCAGGAACGGTCTTATTAGGATTATACAAAAGACTATATGTAAATATTGTGTACACTTTCTTGTTTCAATACATTTTGTTCTAAGTACATTTTGTGTTGCATTATTATTCCATGCATTAGTCAAGTTTCAACACGTTCACACTCCCCATTTGCGTCTTAGCGGCTTTAATTCCTTGCTTGGAGTGAAATGATTAAAAGAATATAATAATAAGGTTCAACAGACGCAAGGCGATATCTTAAAACTGTGCGAAGTATTGGCGTTCCTCTGTTATAGTTCATTGATGCCTTTTAAATTTAAAACTGTCTGTCGATTCCGCTGACTAAAATAACAACCATTTTATCCCCTCCTACACAAACGCTTTAAATTTTATAGATTCACGCGTCTATTATTCGCGCCTTTGTTCTTCTAAATATCGAAATTTATCGGGCACTTCAGAATATTCCCAATTTTTAAAGCTTGAGTATTAATATGTAACGTTTGGAACAAAGTAATTCGATATTCTTGAGTTGAATACATCGGATAAATATTTAAAATAAGAAAATGTTATTTGTTTAATTAATGCTACAAGCCTGTCTGCTAGTGATTTTAATGATTAATTAGATTTTGCATAATTAAGAGGTTAGGTATAATTTTGGTTTGGTATGCGGTTATTTTGGTAGCTGAATATATTCGCTGCTTAAAACATAGGTTAATTTGACCTTTTACCTTTCACCGATTTTTTCTTCAGCTGACACTGTCTGGTACAAGAATCTAATGCTTTCCAAATTGAAGAAATCCATTTTTGTTCGTGAGAATTTGAATTAACGGTACCCGTTCATTCTTTGCCCTTCTGATTTGATTTTTTTTTTAAATATTTCTTACAACTATAAATTGAAAGATTTTACAAGGTTTGTATGTGTTATTGTGATGGATTTTAAAGTCTAGAGTACGACCCTCATTTCCGGCATTACCACGCCATGAAGTAGACCACTGAAAATATATGAAGGTTTTAGAATGGTCCTTCTCTCGAAGTTTGGTGGCTTGGAAGCAACCAGCGTTATTTTGGCTCTAGCGTTTGCTTTGAGAGGAAATACAAGCTAAAAAACACACACTCACGCACGCACGCACAAACACATACACACACACAGACACACACACATACATACACACACTCTCTCTCTCTCTCACACACACACACAGACACACACATACACACACACACAGAGGGTGCGATGGATAAATTGCCGTCTAAATTACACAAAAATGAAAATAACAGTGACATCTAATTTTAACAGGTATATTTATTAAAATTACACAAAAATATCTTCAAATGCTACAAGCCAATTTATTCAATAAAATCTCCATTAGCTTCAACCACGGCCTCCCGTTGACTTTAGAATCTTCTGCAACTCTTCTGGGCGATCTCCTTGTTTAATTTGGTGAATGCAGCCATAATCCTTGCTTTTTCATCTTTGGTGTTATAAGCAGTTTGTTGGTCTCTCGCTAAACTGCGATCCGCACATAATAATCAAATGGGTTGCAGTCTGGGGAGTTAGGTGGCTAGATATAACGGGTGATATGGTAGCAGAAATTGTCTGGCAGCCATGACAGGCTTCTCCTGCTTGTGTGGCATGGAGAAGAATCTAATAGTAAGACTAAAGGTAAAAGAAAGAGAAAAACAAAGCAAAAATAAAAATAATAGTTATATACTAAAAATAGTAATAATAAGATAATGGAAAAATGGGTTAGCAAATATGTTAAATGCGTTACGGTCTATTATTAAAAATAGATGTACAGTAAAGGTATCCAGAAAAAAGTAAAAATATTAATAACAGTACTAGTATATGTGGGCGCCTGATCCAGCGAGACTATATTAATCTCCGTCAATGTGCTTGAGTAGAAATTTGGATCTAGGTAGGCAGGTGCTCGTTAACTCACTTCTTTTGTTTAAGAGGCTAGGATGATATTTTTTAGGATTATTGATTTTTCAGAAAGACATAGGTTACATTTATTGCCTTACACGCTGAAGAGCTTAGCTTTCGCTGCTTATTCCCAGGTGATAATTGGGTATTTATTCTTGCTTTATATCTTCCAGAAAAATTTAGAGAGGGCAGTGATGCTTCTATATTTGATATTGCCGAATGTCATTCGGTGGTGGTAAAAGCGCGATTTCCAATTGTTTTCCCGATAGCACACGTAAAACTTGACCTCGTCGTCATTTTGATTTCAGCTTTATAAACTAAGGGTTTAGACATACATTTACCGTTTAATAGGCACGGTTTGCTTTTTTTTTGCATTTGCAGTTATTAATTGCGGGGATGTTATCGTTTTGAAGGTTGTTGAAGTATTTAGGATTGAATTGCTGTGCTGAGCTAACTTTGATGTTCTTTTTGTTGAAGATCTTATTAAGTATTGGGGAATGACTAAAGTGTTTGTAGATGAAATTCAAATTGTAAACAGGGAAACAAATGAAAACAATTCTATTACCGTTAAGAAGACCGGGAGGAGTGTGAACCGGATGATAAACGAACATGTCTTCTAATGAGAAAATAAAAAGTAATTCAATAGTAAATGAAAGTTCAGAGTTGAAATAAACTTTAGAAGGAACCGGAAACCCAGCCCTAAACAGGAAACAAGGGATATATCTTTACTCATGTTCAAAAGACCGGGGATTCTCCTGACAAGGGGAATGCAGGTTCGAGTCTTGCCGGAAAGAGCATACTTTTCTGTAATAAGATTTCTCCAATATACAGGGTGTAGACGAAAATAAATGAATAAATATACTCTTTAATAAATAAGCGTATCATTTATGGGTACCCACCAAATATAATGTTGAAGTAACCATATATATATATATATATATATATATATATATATATATATAATGTGTGTATCACACGTCGGATATTGAGAGTATGTGGACAGAAGTTTAAATTCCCCGCTAATAACCCATATTTTTGTATTGATACAAATAACAACATAACAGCTGCTTGCAAAAAATGTCATCTGATATGAAAGTGAGTACGAAGCGATAGTCGAAACGCTTGAAATGCAGGGACATTTCTTGAATTTGCCAGCCATCGTAAAGATTGCAGAGCTGTTTCTACACAATGTTACAAAACTTCGCGTAATAATTGAACCTGGGCAGATAACCAAAAGCTGAATAGGCCATGTGGTTGCACATTTTCTGTTGAACATTGCTATCATAAGGCATACATTGCGGAAACTTTTCAATGCCGTCTTGTACAATCAAAGAAAATGGCGGTATTCTTTTATTTCTGTGCGCTGTTAGAGCATAAGTGATCCGGTGTTAATTATTCCTTCCTCTGGGAAACAATTCTAATCTTTTTATAGCTCCATGAAAGAAGTACTGGGTTCATGTACTGAAATTTCGGTAAATCTTTCTTTTAAAGGCAAGGCGATAAACCCCCCTCCCAACTATGGCAGGTCTTGTGCTTCCAGTTCAAAAGTAAAATAAAAAAAATGCAATTCTTGTGATAAAGATATTAACTGAAAGTGGATTTCTTAAATTAATCGTTTTGCCAGTGAAGTTCTCCCCTTGTTTTTTCTCTCGTGCTCTCTCTCTCTCTCTCTCTCTCTATATATATATATATATATATATATATATATATATATATTTTTTTTGTTTAAAAATGATTTCTTCGCTTACATAAAGTTCTCATGTTTCATCTTCAAGCGAAATTTCAAATAATTATTAAAATTAAGTTGAATTGAGGTGTCAAGTCGTTTCATCTTCAAGCGAAATTTATGAAAAGGGATTTGGATGATCAACTTAATTTTAATAATTATTTGATGGTTTTGAAACATGAGAACTCTTATGTAGCGAAGGAATCATATTTTTAAACAAAAATATTTATTATAATAAAGCTTTACTTCTGAATGGAGCACTGTCTTCTTAAAAAAATAAAACAAAAATACTAAGGAACTCCGCATTATGCAATTAACGTGTTTTTTTATTTTCTGCATACCTTTATATATTATATATATATATATATATATATATATATATTATATATAATATATAAATATCAATTTGATGTTGTTTTCCCGGCTTCAAAGTTTCTTGGAATTGTCTATTCTTCAAGGGCTCTGCTGTTTAAATAATATTTTTTTTTTTTTTGCTTTTTTGTTGTGGTGTCTTCCCTCTAATGAGGCTATTGTGGACTCTTCCACTTCCTCCAAAGTAGTAGGAAAGTAAGCCTCGGGGAAACAGTGATATAGAGTGTTCTACCCAGGCTGTGACTGTTCGCAGCTCCTGTCGAACTCTCTGCTTTGGGCGGAGAGGAACCTGGACGAAGATGGGCCAAAGGGCAGAGTTTCGTCCGGGGAGGGAGACCCGAACCTGTTTATGCGGGTTCTACGGGGATTTTTTGGCTGAGCCTGTGAGCTCGGATGACCCACGTTATATTTGGCCTTGTGCCACACGTATCCTAGTGGTGGTGGTAGGGGAATAGTAAATATAACAGTGATACAGACTGAATGCTGGTCAACCGACACACACTCCCAAGTCGTAAGACACTTCTGTTGTATTTACTGTTCAATATACTATTTATCTGCAACCTTTTGTTTTGTTATTTCTTAACCATTACTTGGTCACAACATTTTTAAGAAAGAAAAAGTGTATTTCCATTTTTTTTCTTAAAAAAAACCGTAAATATACTTATTCAAATAACAGATCCTTTGATGCATATATAATTCCAACAAATTTCGAAGTCTGGAAAACTAACATCAAAATTGATGTGTATAGTTTAGTAAGTTTTATCTACATATTATCAGTGCATTATTTTTAATATTATTTTAATATTTTAATATATTTACCATTATATGAAAATATCTGCCTCACTTTTGAACAATTGTATTCTTAAATCTTATATATATATATATATATATATATATATATATATATATATATATATTATGAAATGGATTAAGTCCGACAATTATTTAATATATTTTCTGTTTATACGTTATTTTTAATAGATACAATTTATTTAAGTAAATGACCTGTTTTTTTTTTGTTTTGTTTTTTTAAATTAACAGTATTAATTACATTTACTGGCCTGGATATTCGAGAAATTTCGTGGAAAATATGCCTTCTCCGATTGAAATCTTTCCTGGACGATCATATCTGCTCACGAAACGTACCTTAACGTAGACATTGACAACATATGAAATGAATTAGGCCTTACAATTATTTAAAAATAACGTATAAACAGAAAATATATTTTAAAAAAATGTTTACGTTAATGTACGTTTCGTGGGCAGATATGTATATGATGGATTGTCCCCTCGTCTTCGGCATATGAAGACTCAGCATTACAGTTTTTAGAAGCAAAAAGCCAGACTAGTGGTATATATGCTTTGATGAGAGTCGTGAATACTTGTACTGAGCTGACGACATTTTTCAAAAGAACGGAAAGCAGAGAAGTGTGCAACAAAGTTTCCTAAATGATTCTCTTCAGGTTTTGAATTAAGAGTTATCCTTCATCTTGATTGGTTGACGATCAAATCTAGAACCTAGACTACCCTACTATGTTACACTTAACTAGGAAGAGTCGAAGGGATTTATCCATACTTTTCTCAAGGGTATTTGCTTGTAATTGAAGAAATGGAATTCGAACTCGGCTTCCCGATTTTACATTCCGAGCAGCTGTCTATTACACAATATGCACGTCTCACTAAGTCTTTCTATTATATGTAGAGAGAGTGAAAAACTATTGGCCAAACCCAGTATTCTGATTTAAAATAATGATTTGGACAATACATATATATATATATATATATATATATATATATATATAGAGGTGTGTGAGTGCGCGCACGCTGTCAAGGTTTTCCTAGGATATTGAATTAGATATTCCGTTTACTTTCGATTTTGGCAAAAAACAGAAAAACAAATGCCTTTGATAGCTATGGCTGCTTCCCATATAAGCGATAACAACTGGGTGAATAAAAGGTAGAACTTGACATTATATAAATAAATACATACAATTTGAACTTCCGGTTTGGTTACTTCGGATATTATTACCATATGAAGATTAAAAAGGTTAAACGGTGCCCAAATTTGAACTGGGAATATTGGGCTTCCGGTGCCTTTAGTTCATACACACACACACACACACATGAATTATATATATATATATATATATATATATATATATATATATATATATATATATATATATATATATTTATTTTAATGTTTTTATTGTTAAAAAAAAATATTTTGGTCCTTTGTATTGAGATTATTTGAAAAATAAATGCTACGAATATTTTTACACTATCTATTCTTTCTCTTATATATATATATATATATATATATATATATATATAGTGCGATGTGTAAATTGTCGCCATTTTATATATAATTTCGCGCATATTCGTCGTTAGTCTTTGATTTTGTCGACGGCACAGTATAGTAGGATCAATAGGGCACCGTCTGTGAGAAAAAAGAGCACCATGACGCAATCCACTCCGTCAGAAATTTGGAAGCGGCATGCTGTACTTCTTGGCATTCGTACCGGATACTCCAATACGCACATTTCAGATTGTTTGGGTGTCAATCTGAGGACAGTGCAGAGGATTCGGAAAGAGTTAGATGAGTCTAATGGTGATTACGAAAGTGTTTGGAGTGATTACTAGTGATGGTGACGTTATGCCTCCATTCATCTTCCGATAGGGCCTCAGACTCAACACGGAGGCTTGAATCAAATGCGTTGAAAGGGTAATGCTGCTCTTGGTCAAGAGGGCGGCTGTTGGAAGACCCTATATCTGGAAACAGGACGATGTACCCTGCAACACAAGAAGGATAACCCAGTCATAGCAGTCAGACAATTTCTGCAATCACATCAACCATTACATCTGACCACTTAACTCCCCAAACAGCAACCCATTTGATTATTATGTGTGGGACGCATTTGAGCGAGAGAACAACAAAATTCCTTGTAACACCAAGGATTATGGCAACATTAACCAACTTAAACAAGGAGATCGTCCAGAAGAGATGCAGGAGATTCCGAAGTCGTCTAGGGGCCGTGGTTGAAGCCAGTAGCGATTTCATTGAATAAATCGACTCTTTAGTATTTCAAGATATTTTTATGTAATTTTGGTAAATATATCTGTTAAAATGAGATGTCACTGTTATTTTCATTTTTGCGTAATTTAGACGACAATATATCCATCGCACCCATATATATATATATATATATATATATATATATATATATATATATATATATTATTATTAATAGAAATCTATATAAGTATAAGAAACTATACTCGGTCGGAAAACACTCGGTGTATTGATTTGCAAATAAACAAGCCAATACGAAAAGGGAAAAAAGTTATAAAAATGAAAGAACCAAATGTACGTTAGCTGAAAATAATCGTCCAGCTTACGAGGTCAAGGCCCAAAGAAAAAAAACCCGATGCGAGTACCCAAAACAACTAAATAAAGTGCTCAATACAATGAGTAGAGCAGACCTAGTTAAAGCTAGGGAGCCAGACAAACCTACCAAGGTTTCACCTAAGCCCATCGTCATGGAAGGCCGGCTCCCTGACGATCCGCTTAGGTGAAACCTTGGTAGGTTTGTCTGGCTCTCTAGGTTTAACTATAGATTGATAATATATATATATATATATATATATATATATATATATATATATATATTGATAATATTAGTGGTTAATATACACATACATATGCAATCATATATCTAAAAGTATATAAATATAAATACATACATACATACACATACATATATATATATGTATAAAAATAATTCAAGAGGATAGAATCCAGGTAGAACTCAATGTCTAGGACAGAGTAAGGATATAATAAAAGGTTTAAACATTAATATTCCATGGTCATAATTTACGATTCCAATGGAATAAATTATGACCATGGAATATTAGTGTTTTCCCTTTTTTTTATATATATATATATATATATATATATATATATATATATATATATATATATATATATATACCACAGATCCCATATGCTCATCAAGTTGAAATGACTATTTCTGATGGTTTTGGTATCTACTAAAGCACGAGGAACAAGAACACTGCATTTGTACCATGGACATCTGACACGCTCATGCAATGTCACTTGTACCATTCTGGGCTACACTTATCGCTCTGAAATAAAAACAGAAAATATGTGATGAGATTCTGCCACTTTAGGGATCCCGATATATTTCATTTCATACAAATGCGGTGATAGTAACAAAAATTTTCAATATGACAGGCAAGGAATATTTTGTAAGTTTTTTAAATTAATTTTGCATTTGTTTTTACAAGTTTTCTTTGTTTGTTTTTTTAGGAATATGTTTGTGTAGAAATTGTCTATAGTGTTTATTCTCTCATATTCGGCTTTTGTTTTCGCGGTAACGAAGATTGTTAGTATATCTTTGTTTTGTTTCTCATTTTGTATTGCGTAAACGTAGTAGGAAATTAACTCTTAGCACTTTTTTGGCTTAGTTCCAGAACATAGCCAAGACGTTTTGTTCTCGTTCGAAAAAGTCACCCCCCCAAAAAAAATCCTTGTAGACAACACAAACATCTGTTTATATTTCTGAGATGAGGTATTATGTACACTATTTACATTGTTCGGACTATCGTCTTCATCTTTGTTGTCATATTTATCACAACGTTTTGTGAGGAGCTTGTACGTGGTGAGTTTGTTCACCAAGGTGCCCACGGAGGAGGCACCCTCAGTAGTCAGAGACAGATTGACCTCTGACTCATTCCTAGGAGAACGGACCAGTAATCCAATAGATAATCTGATGGAGATGTTGACTTTCAGTACACAAACAACATACTTCACACATATATCGACAAGATGAGGGTTTAGCAATGGGCTTGCCATTATCACCAGCAATGGCGAATATATACATGGAATACTTTGAGGAAATGGCATTAGAATCTATATCTCTAAGGCCAACTCTATGGTTAAGATACGTAGATGACACCTTCATACACTGGCCACAACAGGAAGATGTTCAGGTTCTACTGCGCCATGTGAACTCAATAAGACCTTCGATACAGTTCACTATGGAGAAAGAGAATAAAAACACATTCCCATTCCTGGGTG
Source organism: Acanthosepion pharaonis (assembly GCA_903632075.3). Classification (NCBI taxonomy): domain Eukaryota; kingdom Metazoa; phylum Mollusca; class Cephalopoda; order Sepiida; family Sepiidae; genus Acanthosepion; species Acanthosepion pharaonis. The sequence continues at coordinate 3,076,756 of CAHIKZ030003987.1, forward strand.
TTCTAATATCTCGAACAGAAAATGGGTTCAAGACATCCGTATACTGCAAACCTACATTCTCTGGACAGTACCTCAATTTCAACTCCAACCATCCATACAGCGTAAAGAAAGTGATCGTCCGCTGCTTACAACACCGAGCAAAAGCGTAAGTGGCGACCCAGAGATATTAGATAAAGAATAGGTCAGTATAAGCAGTACCTTACAAAGTAACGACTACCCTGTGTACAAGACAGCAACCCAAATAAACTGGGGATAGGCGGGTATAAGAGGATAACGGCAACACTCAGAAAACAGTCTGCCTCCCTTATGTGAAGGGGTTATCAGAGAAATTACAAAGGATCTGCGGTCCATATAACATCAGCACAACCTTCAAAAGCTGAACGACACTTCGCAGATACCTCTCCTGGGTAAGACTGCCCATAGAGGAGAACATGACTAAAGACTGTGTGTACACCATCCCATGCAGCAGCGGAAAGAAATATACAGGGGAAACAGGCTGCTCCCTTAAGGTAAAGCTTCAAGAACACCAAAAAGCTGCAACACCAGGGGAAGTGGGAAAATCAGGCGTGGTTGACCACATGTGGAGAGAAAAGGGAGATCACCGCCCTCTGTGGGACCAGGTTAAAATCATAGACAAAGAACATCACTGGAAAATTTGTAAACGTAAGGAATCAGCACATATGCTAGGCCACAAAAATCTCCTGAGCCGACCAAGCATAGAAATGAATACAATATGGGAACCAGTAATAAGGAGTGCCAGAGAAAAGTAATAACAACAACAAAAATTGCAATATGAGGTCTGGTAAAAAAAACATGCAATGATAACAGCAAAAATTGCAATATGACTACTGGTAAAAATGTGTGCTGAAGACATTAGGTTTATAATTCCCAGAAATCCATACACAGATGTCCTCAAGGACACATGTCACTTTGGATAAAGGTGTTAGTTAGATCCAGTGACAGGACCCAAAGAGTGTGATACCTGGTTAAGGCAGTGGAGAACTTGGAGAGGGGGATTTACACGAGATAAGTGATAACTGACATTCATTAGACATGGCACGTGGAACTAGAACAGTCTACCCCAACGAGCGAAATAAAGGGTTCAGTTCGATATTTCAACCACCTGAAGAAGGCCGGAGCGTACAATGGACGAAACGTTGTGATAAATATGGCAACAAAGATGAAGACGATAGTAAACAATGTACAACACAAACATATTATGAAATATTTCTCATTGTAGAAAAATATTTGAAAATATTAGAAACGCTTTTAATAAGAAGCAACGAACCTATATTAAATAACAAAGGCGTCGTAATGGTATTCGGAAACTAAGCAACTATTACACTAAAATAAGTTTACTATTACTATTTCACCAAAAAACGAAAAAAGACAGTGGTGTGAGGATGAAATAAGCACACCCCATCGCTTCTCTCGCTTGTAATCATCCATCACAACAAAATAAATGTTATTCAGCGCAAAAGCCGAATTCGTAAAATAACGTATCATCAGCTTCTAGTTGTTATATTTAAAGTGATTATCATAGAATGAGTAACCAATCAGTTAGTTATGTGCCATGCATGATACACGCTTAGGAGATCATGTATCTTTCGATACATGACTGACGAGGCAGATTTTTTCCCGCAGTAGGTTGCCATTTTTTTCTGCAGTAGACCAGTTGCCATCCAAGTCTATAGAACCCGGTCTGCCCTGCTATTTAGCCATATCTGGGGGGGGAGAAGAAGAGGATTCATACCTCCAGAACCACTTCCAAAGAAGTTTGTGCTTTTTGTCTGGTGGAATATGTTTCTTCAAAATGAAAGTGTCATTACTGCAGACCTTTATTGCATGCAACTTGATAGAATAAACAAAGCATAACATGGAAAGTGTCTTGCCTTGATAAACAAAAAGAGTGTTATCTTCCAGCATGATAATACAAGGATACACTCTGCAAACAACACTCGATCCTCCAAAAAATACAATTACTATGATGGGAGCTTCTTTCATATTCTCTACACTTATAAGATTTAGCACCTACAGATCACAAGAATAGGAACAAAGTAGTAGTTGGAAGTAACTACCCATATATCTGAGAATATCTAGATTATTTACATTATTCGGACTGTTATCCTAATTTTCATTGCCATATTCACAACGTTTCGGCCGTTGTACGCTCCGGCCTTCTTTAGGTGATTGGAATTTCGAATCGAACCCTTTATTTCGTCAGGTTAGATTGTCCTAGTTCCACATCCACTTCCGAGAATGCAAATAAATCAGTGTGTAGCTAATAAGCATTTGATTCATTTCCTACGGCTTGCAGGTTATTTAAAGCAATAAAATATTTTTCGAGATAATAATGATTTAGTGATACAAATCTTACTAATTAACCCATATTTGGGAGGAAAGAAAAGGTGGATTTATACCTTTCCCTAGTGTATTTGCGGGTAAGTGAATATAGAAAAGCAATCTGGAATTTTAACTCGGCTCTTCGATTAACTATTCGGTGCCATTATCTACTACTCTATTTGCACATCCAAACTTACAGCACCTGGTATTCCCAAGCGGTTACCCATCTGGGCACTGATCAGGCACGACATTGTTTAACTTCGGTGATCGTAGAGGTACTGGTGTTTCAACGCTATATGGCCGTAAGCCATATGATTACGATAATTCGTTTAATTGATGATATTAATAATTTTTTTTTTTTTTTTTTTTTTTTGAAAATGATCAGTAGAAGAATGATGAAGCTATCTCTGACCTGAGGTCTCTGGCTGGGAAATAATAATAATAATAAGAAGAAGAAGAAGAAGAAGGACTAGGCGAGAAGTATTATCATTGACTCTACAAAACTATTACAAATTTTCGTTGATAGACACACCATGAAAACTAACAGCGTTACACGTAATGTCTTCTCGCACGCTCTCTTTCTCGCAGAAACGATGTCTACTTTCTACCGGTGTTGCAAAAGAATGCGTATAGGTTTGTGGGTTAGGAAAGCTCTACCCAGAATTGAAATAAAGAACGACAAAATGACATTTTCTTTCAGAGATTTATATTATCACTGGGGATAATTTCATGCACTGTGATTTTTAAAGATACAAACGGATAGGAACCAAATGTTGCTACAGATTATAGTTATTTACTTAGATATAGATATTTACTTAGATATAGATATTTACTTAGCATAGACAATTCTAGCTACGGGTCAAAGAGGTTTGTAAGTAAAAAAAAAAACCTATAGTGAATTCAGATGAATAAAAGACAATGTATATATCTATATATCGTTTGTTATATTTCACCGAGCGCAAAGATTTTGCACACTGGTTTTTATTTTTAGAGATGAATGTAGAACTACATTTACTTCTTCTATGTGCCAAGTCCTTTCAGAACGGAAACGATAATAACTCTCCACATCTTCCCCTCTTTTATTGCTTTAAATTAATCTTTTACTCTTTAGCGACTTATTCTGCCGTTCCTGCGCACAAACTCGTTAAATAGGTGACTCGCTTTTTCTTTTGGCTTCAGTATGTCCTGCGAGCGTTGTATTCTCCAAACCTACTTTCCTTGTTATGTGACCTAGAAATACCAGGGCTTACGGATATATCACGTTCAAACACCGGTTCTCGTCCGATCACTGAAGTTAAGCTACGTTGAACCTGGTCATTAGCTAGATGGGTGACCTCTAGGAAATACAAGGTACTGTAAGCTTGGATGTGCGAGTGGTATAAAGGATAAAGGCGCGGAATGAGAACTCAGAAAGCCGAGTTCGAATTCCAGTCTGGTTCATTATATTCACTTAGGCGCAAATACCCTTCGGAAAGGCATGAATCCATCTTCTTCTCCCCCATCTATGGGCTAAAATAGTAAAACTTGTATACTGTTTCTTTTTTTCTTTCTTTAGGTGACTATCAAATCGCATCGAGTTAGGAAGATTTTCTCATAGATATGTATGTCATTGTGTGTAATGAGTCTAATCATTATTATCAACAAGAAATTAATACAATATTAACTCGGAAAAACTAATGATTTTTACAATCTCAAGATATGATTGAGCATCAAATAACCTACAGAAGGTTGATAAGCCGTAAAAACTAAATCAGTCAATCGACCAATGCAAATATCTGCTGTCTCTTTCTGATGTATGTTTCCTTGTTGTCCCTCTTTGCCTTAAGACTTCCTCATTACTCATATATTCTGTCTATGGTATTCTTAGCATCTTTATCACTTCAAATATCTTGTTCATCTTTAAGGAATTAGTCCAGTAGCCACTGCCAAAATGGAGATTCGATGTTACATCGCAGTTCAACAATTTTGTTTTTGTTTTTTTTGTTGTCTAACAATATTTGTCTTTGTACTACGCTTAGTTTCTGGAAGGCATTTTTCGATATTACTATGTACCTCCGGGCTTCTGTGTTACATTTTCCATCGTCTGTTATTCGATGGTTGAATTTTTGCACTGCTTGATTCTGAAAGCGTGTAACTCGCAGCCTGTGTTGTCTCTTTTGCTATTGGATGACCCTAATGACAAAGCTCGAGATTGGGTCCTTCATAAAAAAAAATTGCCAACAAATATGACTTAGAAAACAACACTGAAATGTGAAATAATGTTTTTGACGAGTATTGTAAGCAGTCAAATTATAAGTCCGTTCAAAGGTGATGAGGGTGTCAAGAAGAATGCAGGGATTTTTTTTTTTCATCCGCGGTGTCAGATAATTCGTTTTTTCATTTGTCCTTCCATTCTTACAAGTAATTTATTTATTCCTTTATTTTCATCCACGCATGTCAATCTTTCATTTTCTGATTCGTATCGTTTTTATTCATCCATGAATTCATACAATTTAATATTTACTTTTAGGAGGAAGAGTTCCATAAAAATCTTTCGCATTATTTTCACTTTTCACTTTCCATACATTTTTTTTTTCTTTCTATCTTTCTTTCTTTCTTTCTTTCTTTCTTTCTTTCTTTCTTTCTTTCTTTCGTATTGTTTTCTTTCTTTCAGTTTGGTTTCTTTCTTTTTTGCTTTGGTTCTTCTCTCTCTTTCTTTTTCTTTCGTATTGTTTTCTTTCTTTCATTCTTTCTTTCTTTCTTTTTCTTTCGTATTGTTTTCTTTCTTTCATTCTTTCTTTCTTTCTTTTTCTTTCGTATTGTTTTCTTTCTTTCATTCTTTCTTTCTTTCTTTCTTTTTCTTTCGTATTGTTTTCTTTCTTTCATTCTTTCTTTCTTTCTTTTTCTTTCGTATTGTTTTCTTTCTTTCTTTCTTTCTTTCTTTCTTTCTTTCTTTCGTATTGTTTTCTTTCTTTCAGTTTGGTTTCTTTCTTTTTTGCTTTGGTTCTTCTTTCTTTCTTTCTTTTTCTTTCGTATTGTTTTCTTTCTTTCATTCTTTCTTTCTTTCTTTTTCTTTCGTATTGTTTTCTTTCTTTCATTCTTTCTTTCTTTCTTTTTCTTTCGTATTGTTTTCTTTCTTTCATTCTTTCTTTCTTTCTTTCTTTTTCTTTCGTATTGTTTTCTTTCTTTTCATTTCTTTCTTTTTTTTCTTTCGTATTGTTTTCTTTCTTTCAGTTTGGTTTTCTTTTTTTTGCTTTTGGTTCTTCTTTCTTTCTTTCTTTTTCTTTCGTATTGTTTTCTTTCTTTCATTCTTTCTTTCTTTCTTTTTCTTTCGTATTGTTTTCTTTCTTTCATTCTTTCTTTCTTTCTTTTTCTTTCGTATTGTTTTCTTTCTTTCATTCTTTCTTTCTTTCTTTTTTTCTTTCGTATTGTTTTCTTTCTTTCATTCTTTCTTTCTTTCTTTTCTTTCGTATTGTTTTCTTTCTTTTTTTCTTTCTTTCTTTCTTTCGTATTCTTTTCTTTCTTTCAGTTTGGTTTCTTTCTTTTTTTCTTTGGTTTCTCTCTCTTTTTTTTCTTTCGTGTTGTTTTCTTTCTTTCTTTTCTTTCTTTCTTTCTTTCTTTTTTGTTTTTCTTTCTTTCGTATTGTTTTTCTTTCTTTTTTCTTTTGGTTTCTTTCTTTTTTTTCTTTTTCTTTCTTTCTTTCTTTCTTTTCTTTCGTATTGTTTTCTTTCTTTCATTCTTTCTTTCTTTCTTTTCTTTCGTATTGTTTTTCTTTTCTTTCATTCTTTCTTTCGTTTCTTTCTTTCTTTCGTATTGTTTTCTTTCTTTCAGTTTGGTTTTCTTTCTTTTTTGCTTTGGTTCTTTCTTTTCTTTTTTTTCTTTTTCTTTCGTATTGTTTTCTTTTCTTTCATTCTTTCTTTCTTTCTTTTTCTTTCGTATTTTCTTTCTTTCATTCTTTCTTTCTTTCTTTTCTTTTTCTTTCGTATTGTTTTCTTTCTTTCATTCTTTCTTTCTTTTTCTTTCGTATTGTTTTCTTTCTTTCATTCTTTCTTTCTTTTTTTCTTTCTTCTGTTTTATTTTCTTTCTTACTTCCTTTCGTATTGTTTTCTTTCTTTCGTTTTGTTTTCATTCATTTTTGTTTCGTTTTATTTCTTTTGTTTTCTTTCTTTATTCTGTTTTTGTTTCCTTTTTATCGTTTTGTTTTTCTTTATTTCTCTCTTTCGTTCCCTCTTTCTTTCTTTCTTTCTTTCTTTGTTTTTGTTTCCTTACTTTCTTTTTCGTTTCGTTTTCTTTCTTTTTCATTCTGTCTTTCGTTTTGTATTTCATTTCATTTTTCTTCCTTTTTTTGCTTTTCTTTCTTTTGTTATTCTTTCTTTCTATGATTTTGTTTGAATGAATCGTTCAGCGTTCAAGAAGGTTACTGAAGAAGGTCGGAGTGCATAAGGACCGAAACGTTGTGAGTATAATAACCAAGATAAGCATATTGGTTGGAATAGATAATATAATAATGACATTTTCATTGTATACTATTCAAATTATGAGATAAACGCAAAAAAAAACCCCTCTGGTTTAAGGATATTGACAAGGAAAGTGATTATGTTGAAAAATAAATATTTGTTGTATAAAATGTTTTTTTCATAATTACGTTACGAATACATTTGGTATGTTTCCTCTGTAAACTTGCTTTTAAAGTTTAGGTCCTCGCAATGCAAGGATCACAAACTAGGTGTTTCTGCTGTAGTTTTCACAGTAACAAAGTTTTTACGGAGTTGAGTTGCTAGTTTTATATGTTGTGAATAAACATGCGATTGGGACATAATTTTTCGGTATGACAGTATCGTCAGTTTTGGGAATTAAATAAGTGATGTCTAACGTTAACCATTCAGAATTTCCCTCTTGGTTATTGAGAGTATTATATAAAACATTATAAAACATTTATATAAACATTATATAAACAGTGTTGCTGGACATTTTTGTATCGATGGAAAAGCATTTAACCGGAAGTTATATTTTTTTGTTTTGTTTTATGAGAGGTTGTACTTATTGAACGTCTGTGAAATTCTATTTCTGTTCATCTTTCTACACATAATTCAGTTCAGTCTTCTTGATTAGTTTTTGTGTCACTTTTAATTTTATTTCCCCATATTTTATTTCAAAACTCTCCCACTTTTTCATATGATAGTGTTTTTCTATAGGCTTCGTTGATTTCTCCTTTCCCTGTAGAATTTTCTGTTACCTTTGAAGATATTAATTCTGTTTTAAAAATTTTTTTTCTCTCTCAAATGGCCTCATTTTTAAGCTTTGAGATGCGCCATTCTTCTTCTTATTATTTTCTTCTTCTTCTTCTTCTTCTTCTTCTTCTTCTTCTTCTTCTTCTTCTTCTGCGCTTTCTTTTTCTTCTTCTTCTTCTTATTATTATTATCTTTTTCTTCTTCGGCTGCTTCTTCACCTACTCCTTCTTCTTCTTCTTCTTCTTCTTATTTTTTCTTCTGCGCTTTCTTCTTCTTCTTCTTATTATTATTATTTTCTTTTTCTTCTTCGGCTGCTTCTTCACCTACTCCTTCTTCTTCTTCTTCTTCTTCTTCTTCTTATTATTATTATTATTATTATTATTATTATTATTTCTTCTGCGCTTTCTTCTTCTTCTTCTTCTTCTTCTTATTTTCTTTTTCTTCTTCGGCTGCTTCTTCACCTACTTCTTCTTCTTCTTCTTCTTCTTCTTCTTATTATTATTATTATTATTATTATTATTATTATTATTATTATTTCCTTTGATTTCTGATGTATACTTATTTTTCCGGGTCCCAAAGAAAAAAACCCCTCTAAGATCACACACTTTTTACATAGATAAAGCCCTTCGTAAGATGTGGGCTGTACTTTTGAGTATAATTTTTAATGCTACAATAGTGGTACTACTATTCATTTTCTACTATGCTATGATATTTACTAACTATTAGAAGTATGAAATATGTTATGATTAGGGCTAGAGTTAGAGGTTAGGGTTAGGATTTAGGGTTAGGATTTAGGGTTAGGATTTAGGATTAAAGTCAGTGAACTGTGAACTGTTTATTAAGTCACTGACAATTTTTTGTACAAAAAATCATCAAATAGTGATTTTAATGTTTGTAAACTGATGTAAAAAAATAATCAATAAACAGGTCATCGTTTACCCTGAGCATATTCCAGCAATAATGAAGGCGTCGTAGTTTACGGGAGGTCACAAATGCTTCAGTAGATATCATACTATAGTAGCATCCAATTTTTTGTATTTCTTTAAGGCTTGAGCTACTAGGAATCCTTCAATGAGTCTATTGGAACCTTTTCCAATCAATCCAAGGGCTCCATCTACAACTGGAATTATTGATGTTCTCATGTGCCAGATTTTTGAGATTTTGATTTTATGGTCCTTGTATTTTGATAAGTTTTGAAGATCTTCATAGACACATTACAGTCTGCACGGACTGCCACGTAAATAAGAAGGCGCATTTTGTTTTTGTGGTCTCTAATCATGATGTCTGGGCTTTATTAATTTCTGTTGTATACTCATTTCTTTCCTTTTGAATTCAAATAAAGTTTCCAATGAGCCTCATTGAGAGTATACATCAGCCTAAATCGCTAATTTGTTCCAGAGGTTACGACTTAGGTCGAAAAACGACTGAAATCGAAATAACAATACTATAAACCGCAAATAAGCACTCCCCATTGCATCTTACAGTACTTGTGATATGTACGTACAGTATTCTGAATAAAATAATTATTTTACACCTTATCTTCCAAAGATATAGCGTTACGCTTAGCATTAGCATTAGCACTTGCACTGGGACTTTTCTTCGGAGCCATGGGCAAAATTTATTCTAAATCACAAATGAAATGTAACTGAAAGAACGTCAACGGCAGAGCACAGATGTAAACAAGTCTGAATTCAAAATCCGACCGGAAAAAAACGCATGAGTACCGCCTGTGGGTAAGAATTTGAAATAAGAACATCTGGTGAACATACTTTATTATGCTATAGTTTTGTTTTTGATGGTTTTATTATATATATATATATATATATATATATATATATATATATATATATAAAATTATTTTAAAATTTATTTAAATATGATTTTATATGTGTTTATTGTTATTTTAGTGTTTTGACGTTTCCAATGTTTTTACGATCGACGTAAACTCGAGTAAAACGATTATTATCGAGTTTTATTTTTCCATATAATATTTAAGAAAGAACCGACGTATCTTCGAAAATGACTTACATCGAAGCGAATTAAGCCGAGGTATCACTGTATCTGAAGAAAACTCGGGGTCTGCTTTAGAATTAACGGTGCCGTCTCATTTTTTAATTTTAAAAAATATCCCGTGAATTTCTATTAAAAAAATAAATAAATAAAAAACTTATTTTATAATCAAATGCCCGATCATAAATAATGATCTAGGGCAGATGAAGGATTTTATGTTGTTTCCACAAAAGGCAGCTATTAAAAATATCTTAAATGGACAAAGCTCTTCACAGAATATCGGTTGTTCTTGTGGGAAATATTTTTTTCAGATTTCCTGGAGTGATGGGGCATGAAAGATTTTGTTGCATTGTTGTTGTAGTTGTTGTTGATTATTATTATTATTATTATTATTATTATTATTATTACTGATTGTGCCAAAAATGGAGCACTCTTACCATATATGGGTAGGAGTTTCCCAGTCTTTATTTTCTGGTCTCGATAGAATCCAAAAGCGTCTCCGCGTCCTTGTGGGTGAAAAATTATTTTCTACCCTACAACTACTTTCTCACAGATGTAACATCGCTGGCCTCTCGCTGCTCTATCAGTATTTCCAAGAAAAGTATTCAGACGAACTACGATCTTTAGTTCCACCAGTTCTAACCTTCATAGCTAAAGCCCGCCATGCTACGTACATTTAAGCGAACTGCCCTAATTCCCTTCGTATTTCACTGGTGAGATGTAACCTCCACCCGAAAAGCTTCTTTCCACGAACCGTTGCTTTGTGAAAAAGGGTGTATCTCCGATCACTACAGTCTTAACCTATTCAAGTGTAAGGTTAACCATTGCCTTCCCCCACGTATCCACATAGACTGTACCTCTTAATCTGTAACTCTACCTCGAGTAGCTCAAGGGCCTTGTACAGGGTGACCCTCAACGTATTTTATGCAAACTGAATGTCTTTACGTATTACTCTTAGATAAAATTATTATTTTCCACCCTACAACCGCTTTCTCACAGACCAAACGTCGCTGGCCTCTCGTTGTTCTATCAGTATTTCTATGAAAAGTGTTCAGACGAACTGCATTCCTTAGGTCCTTTACGGCTAAGGCCCGCCATGCTACGTACATTGTAGCTAACCACGCTGATTCCCGTCGTATTGGTGACATGTAACCTCCAGCCGAGAAGCTTCTTCCCACGAATCGTTGCTTTGGGAAACCGACTCCCAAAATGATGTCACTACAATCTTAACCTATTCAAGTGTATTTTTAACTATTACCTTCCCCACATATCCGCATACACTGTGTCTCTTACTCTGTAACCCTCTACCTCGAGTTCCTCAAGGGCCTTGTACAGGCTGAACATCGTTGTAAAAATTATTATTATTATTATTATTATTATACACATTTGTAATTCATTGTGCAGAAAGGCCACGAACAAATGTCAGTGAGTTTTCAAACATTTTATTCAAAATGAAAAACTTATCCGAATTCTGATCAAAAGAACGCGTTACAGAATGAGACCGAACATAGGATTATTAACGAGCTTTGATAAAAAAAACCAGCAGTGTATTCGGTCTTATAGCTCGGAAATGTCCTCGGTGCTGAGAAAGGACAATGCCGATTTCACCTGTATATATTAAGTCCTACCAACCATCTTTCTGTAAACAGACGGAGTGGTTGGTGGGTTTAAAAGTAATTAGCTTGTAATGTTATATTTGTAATCTGCATATAACATTAGTCTGGGGTTTTACATTTTTTTAGTCGCTGTGCACATTTTTTTGGTCATCGATTTTGCTCTGATGAGGAAGGATCGTTTTTAATCGTTGTTATATTTCCGTATTGCCATTTTACGGTAAAATATATATTATAGTTAGCCCACTTTTTGTTGTGAATGTTCTTTTAATATATCTGTTTTGTATTGTTTTAATAACTAAAATATTCCAATCGCTTATTTGAATGTAGAATATTCTATATTCAACACCATCACTTGATAAGACACTGGAAGTGTTGAAACAAAATGGCTATTTTTGTAGTGATTTTATAACATTTTTATGTTATAATTTTTAAATAAATAATTATATATATATATATATATATATATGAACTGTGTAATAGAAATAGAATGGTCTTTCTCCACTTCGTCATATGAGAAATGTATGGGTTTTTATCCGCTGTCATCATAGAAAACCCGTATCCTTTCCTGGTAATTATATCTATTATTATTATGATTATTATTATTATTATTATTATTATTTGTGTGTTATGTTTCCTGCTTTGTATCCTGTAGGACCGGTTCCAAACTATGGTCCTTGGGCCCTATAGGAGAAATGTCATTTGACTGATAGCACTTTTCTTAGTATATCGGTTGTTCCTAGTAGGGCGATCTTCTGGGCAACTTGTATGTTAATGTTAGTAAAATTGTCCATTCCTTTTCTCACGAGGCCCAGTACTCCGATTACTATTGGTACAGTCTCAGTCTTCATTCCCCACATCCTGTTAATCTCAATCTGCAGGTCGTTGTACTTGGACAATTTCTCGATTATTTTTATGGAGGTGATTCTCTCAGATGGTACTGCTATGTCAATAAGCATACAATTTCTTAATTTCTCGTCTTTTATGATAAATTATTATTATTATTATTGGTTTCGCACATTCATATAGTCAATGGAAATGCTCTTCTTGAGGCATGGAGTCAACAATATTCGTTACAATTCAAACATCTTTTGTTGGATCCTCCTGGAGTAAATGATGGCAGTATTCTGAAGATCTGCTATTTTGGTCTCATTTCCAATTCTCCCTAAGCACTTTTTCAGTCTTTCAGCGTTCTTGGTTCCGTCCCAATTCAGGGAGGGTGTACTACCCCTCCCCCGACCAGTGGGGAGCCTGACTGGGGGACCCGGGTAGTGCTTCGTGACTGTCGCTATTTTATCAACATTTGCTTTTTTTCTTCCTACATTTACATATGTTACAAATTAAACTAAGCACAACAGACTTAAAGGATGAAACATTTTCGCTGATTTTGATGTCATTCTGGTTCGTTTTTTCGTCGAATTTGTTTTGTTCATGTTAAATCTCGAAAAAACACGATATAAAATTCACTGGTTTTTTTTTTACCCCTAATGTTGAATGTGTTTAAATTCTTCAACTTTTTAACAAGAAAAATCTCAAGTGGATGTAAAAAAATGCCGCAAAACATTGCTGAATTATTTAAGATGGAATGATCTAATATAACATGTTTCTAATTTGTATTGAGTTAAATTGTATTTATTTTAAATTTTTTTAGTTGAATTGTTAACCTATATTACATTCGATCTATTATTGTACATAATTAGGTTACAATCAAATTTGTATTTATATGAATACTACCTTATGAAAACTGAGATGTAATAGAGTTGAGACCCCGTTTCATAAATTGACGGGGACTGACCCGTATCATAAATTGAGTGGGACAGATCAGTATCATAGATTGGAGGGGCCGTATCGTAGATTCGGTAGGGGTTGGGACGAGACTGGCCCTGTCCCAAGCACAATCATTTACTACAGGATTTTGTTCTACTTTAATGATCTATAGCTTTTTCAGTTCCCTAGTCAGAGCCTGATATTTCTTTTGTCTTTTCTGTTTCTTTGGTATCATATGAAACAACGAAGACAATAATTTGACACTTTCTATACTTTTGTAATAATAAGGTCGAGTCTTCATGTTTTAAGGACATGATATGTTTGGACTGAGAAATCCCATAATATCTTTTGACAGCCCTTTTCTACCACTTCATACCACTTCTCTTTTAAACAAACTGAAAAAAATATTATTATTATTAATATTATTATCACCATCATTATTATTATTATTATTACCATTATTATTCTCCTAATTTCTTTCTTCATTACAGTTTTCTCTTTTTTTAGCAGTCTCTACTCCATTCTCACTCCTTCCCTTTGACGCCTTGCAGTTATTAATCTTGTCTACCCCCTCCCACCTTTTCGTTCTCCCTCCGCAGCTTCCTCTCTTTTCTTATCTTTCAACTCCTACATAAACTGCTAGCAAGGAACTTCTCAGTCAACACCACCTAACTCGGAATGCAACTAATTTGGTTAAGCCTTTCTAAGACTATCGTCAAGAAGGGTGTGGGGGGCATAACTCTGTAGGCGTTATATTAATCTCTAGCAGTCCAAAGATACGCTCACCCACACACATAGGCAAGCCTGCACACACATAGACACATATACATAGAAATCTGCACAAATGCAAAGATATTGACACGCATACATATAGCTAAGCATATAAGATGCTACGCTTTTTTTTTTTTTTAGAAATTTGTATAGCGGAATTTGAAGTTGTCTCGGATATTTGGGAACAGTATTCTTTGATAATGGTTGACTACTCGTCTGTGTCTGCTCGGACGGCTCGCCAATTTATGTTGCAAATGCTTGCTCATAATACATTTGTGTTTCTTCAACACCCACAGGGTTTACCTGTGGTTTATATTGCAACTATGCTGAACAGACCATAGTTACTCTTTTTGGGAGAGAGCTCTTCATCTGGCGTGATCAATAGTTTGAACAATTTTAGTTGGATCAAATTATTGTCTTCGTTGTTTCATATGATACCAAAAAAACAAAAAAGACAGAAAAATACCAGGCTCAGGCTAGGGAACTGAAGAAGCTATAGATCATGAAATTAGAACAAAATCTTGTAGTAATGGGTGTGCAAGCACAACCAACAAAAAACAGCTCCCTTTTTCTCAACTTTATTCACAAGGCTTGTGCGAACCCGTGGTATGGCTTTCAGACAATTTCCAAAGGTACCGCATGCTGACATCACATCCCTGGGCCGATAACATAAAAAAAAAAATCACCTTCCTGACAAGCCCACCATGTTGAGAAACACTGAGATTCTATATCCTTGATGTTTACGACTGGTTATCTAAGAATCGCGAATCATCTCAACATGATTCTTTGATAACCAGCCTTTATCATAAAAGATATGGAATCTTGGTGTTATGGGAATTAATTCCTTGGATATGGTCAAATTTCCTGAACTTTTGATATCATCTAGAATTTATATTCTGCTATCAATAGACACGAAACAATTTATGTAGTGGCTGTGTAGTTTGATAACATGGTCTTCTGACACTAATTTTCAGTGAGAATGAAAAATTATTATGAGATGAAAATATGATAAGGAAATCATCAATCATAATAAACGTCAAATTATACGATATTTTATGAATTTATATCCTTCTGGTATCAGTTTAAATTGACGTCTTTTTTCTATATATCTAAACTATATATTATTTCTATATAAACCATATATTTTCCATATATCGAAGCTATAATCATAAACTATAAAATTCGAAAGTGAAAATTTCACTGAAATATATTGGAAACTTTCCAAGCTTTCATTTGAAATCAAGAAAATACAAACTTTAAGCAAAATAGTAACAATATATTAAAAAAGGAAGTCTTCAGTTTAAATTGGACCCAGGAACGTATGGGTTAAATAAAACAGAGGAATGAATAGAAGTTTAAATTTGGTATATATACACTTAGCTTTATAAACACCCCCAAACATAAGATTATCGCCCCGCCCCCATGTTTTACCATAGTGATGATTTTTCGACGTTTCAAGATTTCTCTTTTTTTCCACATTAGCTGTTCCGTTTCATCAGTTTCAAAATGCAGTATCTTTTTCCAAATTTAACAGTACTTACTGCGAATATATTTACTGAGTACTCTGTTTAGCGTGCGCCATTGTTTGACAAATCAAAAACGATATCTATCAGCACAACTTTAGGGATCTTCTTGCATTTACAAACAATCTTTCTTTACAATCGGCGAGAGAGAAAGAGAGACTTACGGCGACATCTAGTTAAAGGTTTACAACGGTTTTTGTCTCACGATATTTTTCCTTGATAGATTCTACAACGAAAACTGCTTCAGTTTTGCCCCAACTCATTTTTTAAAATTTCCAACGTTCACAATTGGTTGTTTTAAATGCACAGACAACACTTTCTCCATCACCATGTTGTTGTTGATATCCGGTTTGAAGTAAACAATGCGCATGTCCATTACGAAATGTACAATGCCAATGTTTATAACAACACAAAAATTACAAATCAAACATATAGGCCACATCAACATAACATGATATTATATTAATATTTTACGATTTTCTTAAATAATTAAAATAATTTTCCAGAATACAGAATTTTACGCTTACTATTTTTTATGATTTGTGCATTATTCATAATTAATTTAATGTATCCCCAACAGAAAAAATAATATACAGGTTGGCAATACCACTACTACACTGTCTCGAAGGTTGAGTTTTCATTTGAATGATGCGTCTAACATCTCTTAACATTTACAACAGCATACCTGTCCACATTGGCAATTTAGGAAAATTTTTGTTGAAAATACATCTATACTTTTTCCTAAAAATGATTAACATTTCTTAAAGTTTTACATATTAAAAAACCGAAACCAACCCTTAATAAAATATATTATGAATCCTGCACAAATGTTTTAAAATGTTTACAGTAGATTGTTAAATTATCTAGGTTTACCTAATAATTTTAAATAGCTTTTTCTTATTTAAAAATATTTAGACATTACAATAACTTAGTTACTCCCCTTGACGCTTGCACGTGGGTCTACATAATGAAATTTAAAAAATTGTACAGTACATAAACTTAGCTTTTTTCACTTCACGCGTAAAATTTAATTTTCAGATGAACACAACAATTTTGTCTTAGAAAAATGATGACCACAACAATTTTTTGCCTTAGAAAAAACGAGACCCTGATGAGGATATTGTGCTAATATCGAAAGTACTCGGAATAAAATGAATATCCATCAACATGGTAATTTTGTTTCTTCCTTTAATAAGGTTACTGAGAAAATTGTTCGTAATTATGAGAGGATCTTATTAAAAATAAGTAGACGAAACTAAATAATTTGAGACATGTCTTAATGAAAACATGCCGCCAAAATATATGCAATATATATATATATATATATATATATATGTGTGTGTGTGTGTGTGTGCGTGCGTGTGTTTGTGTGTGCGTGCGTGTGTTTGTGCATGTGTATTGCAAAGCTCATTATCATCGTGATATAAGTAGGACATTAATCAAACCGCCTGTGCCGTTCCATCAGTATATTCAAGTTGTAAATAGCGCAGACAGTTCCCAATTATGTTGATTGTTTTTCATCATTGGGTCAAACATCTCTGATGCTGTGAATTCTCAAAATATTGTGCCAACCATTAATGACTATGAACAATCGCGCGCTTACCATTGGATTTTCGGAAGTTCTGGGTTTTGGTTGATTTTTAACGGCTTACCAACCCCTTGCAGGTTATTTTAAAACCAGAAAATATTTTTAGATTGTAAGAATTTTTGGAGAGATAATAATTAACTCATACAGGTGTGTGTGTGGGTGGAGGTGAATTCATACCTTTCTCAAGGGTATTTGCACGTAAGTGAATATAACAAACCCGACTGGAATTAGAACTCGGCTCTCCCATCTCCAATTTCGAGCCATTATCCATTACACTACCCACTCATCCAATCTTACAGCACCTGGTATTCCCAAGTGGACACCAGGTTTGATATTGTTTAATTTCGATGATCATACCCTAACCGGTTTTGCATCGTGATATGTCCGTAAGCCATACCACCTGCATACCCAATCTTACAGTACTAAGTATTCCCAAGCGATCACCCATCTCGGTACTGACCAGACTCAATGTTGCTTAACTTTGGTGGTCGTATGAGAATCAATGTTTCAACATGATATGGTCGTAAGCCATACCACACGCATACACAAGATTACATACCTATTATTATCAAATGGTCACCCTTCTCGGTACTGACCAGACGAGATGTTGTTTAACTTCGGTGTTCGTATGAGAAAGGATGTTTCAACGTGATATAGCCGTAAGCCATACAACCCGCAAACACAAACTTACAGCACCCGGTATTCCCAAGTGGTCACCCATTTCGGTACTGACCAAGCTCGATGTTGCTTAATTTCGATGTTCGTACGGGACCCTGTGTTTCAACGTGATATGGCTATAAGTCTGGCAGCTGTGAAGAAGCACCTCACTGGTCACGGCCATTATATAAAATTGATCTCTATTAGATGTGAATGTACGAGGAAGTTGGTCGAAGAGTGATGATATTTTGCATGCTTTAGGCTCATCACTATTAGGGCCCTATGCCAGACTAGTTTAAGCTGAGTAAATAGCTACATAGAGACATGCATATATGTACATCGGCAGTACCTAAATCCTGTTGACTTATTTTAAAAACTGAAACCTTCATTTTGTCTCTGCTTATCAAATTGTTCGTCTTTTAAGACATAAAGATGACCGAGAAACGCCTTTCACATTCTCCGTTCACTGCGTGGGCCACATTTTTTAAAAACTTCTTTTTTTTTTCTGTTGCTAGGCCACACATTTTTTTTTATAGCTTTCCGTTTAGTTTTTATATTTATTTTTGGTCGATTTAAAAAAGAAATTTGAGACAACTGAAGGATGCTATCTCTGAGAAAAGTAAGATTTTTCGAAGAAGTGTCAGAGTAAATTTGCAGAGGAACCCCAAGCATCTTTTTCCGACTGGAAACTTACTTTGGCGGTGTAAATCAATCCAGCTAACGATTACGATGTGTCATACTTGCAGAAGAGAATGAGCTAACCCAAGTAATGAGACGATGAAAATGGACAGAAACACTTTTAAAGCACGTTGATTGCTTTAGACATAAAACAGTAAACATGTTAAACAATCCTAATGTTAAATATCCATTACTTTTTCAAATTGAATGTAGTTTAGAGAAGGAATGAGAAAAGTAGAAAAAAAGAGAATAAAGAAATTGAAAAAGATAGAAAATAGAAAAAAAAAGAGCAAAACGAAAGAAAGAAAAATAATGAAACAGAGAAAAAAAACGAATAAAATGAGAAATAGGAAGAGATATAAAAACGAGAGAAAGAGCAAGAAAAGATAAAGAGAGATAGAAAAAGCAAGATATTAAAAAGATAGAAACAGCGATAGACTGAGAAAGAAAGAAAGACAGAAAACGAAAGAAAGAGAGAGTCATTGATAGAAAAAGGAAGTGAAAAAGAAGCAAAAATAGAGACTGAAGGGAAAATACATTTTAATGTTTTAAAGATAGTTATACTCTACGTTCAAATTAAAATTCGAAAAATAATTCATCTCAAATATTCAGATAAAAAGAAATCAAATTAGAGAAGAACAGGAGTTATGCCCCTTATTTTGAGGTGTGGTACGCAGTTATTAGAAGAAGCCTGCTAATTGGCCAAAATTAATTTCTAATGTTAATATCAAGTTGGCCTATACAAAGGGAAACTCACGAATAAACGGCCCTTTTTTGTTTGCATCCACGGCGGCATGGACATGAAAAAACATACAACCTATGATAAACTGCTACTCCAGGATGATGCTAGACTCGATGTTACACCCACGAGCAGTTAAAAGGATGCGTAGAAGTTCGCAGGGCACTAAAGTCAGATAACATCATTCATTCTTCCTTTTATGTTTTTGTTTTTTATTGAATGCTTATAAAATATATAAGGTTGTGTTCTATCACTTTAACTAACACCCAGCTCAAGTGGATTAACTATTTTGTCTAAATGTAAAAACTAAAGAAATGCCTTAACTCATCTCGAAAAATGTACTTCATCTGAAAGTTTAAAAAAATAATTAATTTTTATTTATACAAAATAATAATAATAATAATAATAATAATAATAATAATAACAATGATCTTAACGCTTAAAATAATTAATTTAAACTTATTTAAAATTACTTAATCCCAAAGTCTGAAAAGTAATTAATCTAAATAAATTAATCTAATAAAATGCTTTATTACAAATAATTATTACAAACAATTTTAGAGTTTGATATGTGTTGTGTAGGAAACCTTCCACCCCTCTTGAAGATGAACTTGTCTACAAACAAAGACGTTAAATAGTGGCATATCAAAAGACTGACAGTCGGAGAAGTTCTTGGCTGAGTTAGTTATAGACTACTCAGGGGATTTCTGTACCTACTTACCCACCGAATAAACCCCTTTTTATTGTTACGTGTTATTTGGCGTTTGTCTTTATTAACCCCAAATCAACATCATAACAATATGGAGTATTATTTTACAAAATTCATTAAAGAAAAGACACAATCACAAATTTAGAAGTCAACATAAAAAATCTCAACTGAAAAAACACTCGACCGGTCTTGAAACAAGCGCTCCTCTCATAAACCTGTTTTCACAGATTGTCCGCTATACATCTTTAGCAGTATTTTGATTTGTTTCTTTAACGGCATATCAACATCCTTATGAGTCATTTAATGCCGAAATTTAATTCTCTTGGGAACATTAGTAATTTTATTTAACAAAAATGATGTAATTGAATAACCCGTCACTCCCATGAGTGACTACACTATAAGTAGTAACAAAAAATGTATTAATGGTAATTGTTTTTATTATGAAAATGTATTGCTGGTATTTTTACTATAACATTTTTTGTATTTTAATCGTGTTTTGACCCTAGTTTGGGGGTCATCTCTTTGCCCGTAGCTGGGACCCTAATAGGTGCTACCACTCCGAGTCTGGGTGAGCCTAGGAACAACAGCAATTAAGAGGTGGTACCACGCTCCTCAAAACCTTCTGATCAGAGGCCTTGCTGCTGGATGTAGTTTATTGTCATACCCAGGACGGAGAAGTATTTTGAAGGTCTTTGTTAATAGAATTGTAATCACAGAACATTAGTTAATAATATGAATCTTATTAGTAGACTGACTCAGTGGGCTAGGGACCAATGAGTGCTAGATGCTTGCACATTTCCATTGAACTCTACAATCGTTGTTGTTATCCCAACATTTCGATAGTTGTGACCTCTGACTTTTCTCATGTGCATATCGACCTGAATCACCTACTGAATTCTGAACTGAACCCTTTATTTAATCTACAGGGGCTACAACGGCTTGTCGACTCTCTGCCTTCGGGCGAAGAGGAAGCCAGACGAGGTTATGCTTGAGTCTCGTCTGGGGAGGTAGACAGCTGCCTGACCCCGTGTATGCGAGTGCTACGGGGATTTTTCCCCGAGTGCACGCGCTCGGAAAACCCCACCTTTAAAACCGGCCACATCCCGTCTTGGTGGGGGGTGGGGGGTCTCGGGTAAATACTGCGATGTTAACGATTAAATGTTTAATACATTAGTTTGTGTTTTCAACCGTGGACCATATTATTCTCCGGAATAGACTACTACTTATTTTATATATGTGTGTCACCCTTTGTTATTTATGACACAACACTTTCCTGTCTTGATAGAGTTCAAAAGTGCCTACGTGGCCTTATAGGCGATGAATTATTTTCCACCTTACAATCCCTTTCCTACAGACAAAACGTCGTGAAGCTGTCACTACTCCCTCACTATTTCCATGACGTGTCCTGGCGAGCTACAATCCTTAGTCCCACAACCTGTGACCTTTACGACTGGGACAAACCGCACTACGTGCATAAGGATAAATCATCCTCATTCCCTTTATATTTCAATAAAGAAGTTCCACTCAGCTGTATACACTGAATAAGTCCGGTGAGAAGGTACATCCTTGTCTTACACTACTTTCTGTTTTTGTATCTGCTGAACTCATTTTCTATTCGTATGCAAGCAGTTTGTTGCCAGTATAGGTTCTTGATTATCCTTTCCAAATATGTCAAGGTTGATGAGCAGTTCCAACGGATCTTTGTGGTGTATTTTATCGAACGCCTTTGCGTCATGTATTTAAAACACACGTACACATCCTTCTACATTTGTATTGCTCTTTTTGATAATATTCTGAGCATAAATACCGCGTTCCTTGTTTTTTGACGAACCCGGACTGTGGATGGCGGAACAGGGTTTAGGAGAAATAACGAAAAGACAAAATTCATTAAGAGCTACAAAGGACAGGAAATTGTGGAGCGCCATGATCGCCTGGGTGAACACGGTACGATAAAGAAGAGGAAATTTCATTCAGACTGTCTCTTCACAAGAACTTCTGCTTTCTGAAACAGAGTGTTTTCCCAATCATTATACATATCTTGACCTTTCAAAGTCTAGGGCTAACCGTTATATTTCCTGAATAGCACCATGCTTTTTCTTGTCTTTTCTTGCGCTCATATAACACTCTCTACCTTGAGTTGCTCTTGTGCATTATATTGGGTTGTTGTAGTATACCTATGGACGATAATGGTTATGTCCCCATTCGCATAAATGCTGTAGTAAATACTGTATGTTGGTCTGCATTTGGAATTCGTCTTTGCCTCCAGGAAGAGAAGATCCCCAGACAAGGCTATGTCGAAGGGCAGGGTCTCGTCTCAAGAAAGAACTACCCGACCCCGTTTTATAAGAGATCTACGGGGAATTTTTGGCTGAACGTACGGGCTCAGATACCCCACA
The DNA here is from genome assembly GCA_903632075.3 of Acanthosepion pharaonis. Taxonomy (NCBI): domain Eukaryota; kingdom Metazoa; phylum Mollusca; class Cephalopoda; order Sepiida; family Sepiidae; genus Acanthosepion; species Acanthosepion pharaonis. The sequence continues at coordinate 3,098,760 of CAHIKZ030003987.1, forward strand.
TTAAATTCGACCTTGTGCCACATCTGACCGCGTGGGGCGGTTGGTAGATATCCTGCAGTTGGAGGTTCATTGTGGAATTCACTTGATTCACTTCTAGCAGTTGACTACTTCTTTTACACGCCGCTGGCAAATCTTATATATGTTGTTCTTGTCCTAAGTATTATCTTTCATTACCAACCTTCCAGTGATTATTCTATTCAGTAATCTTTCCGAAGATCACAACATGGGTGAAACGAAAACTTTGCTTCAAATATAAACAAGTAAATTGGTAAATTCTTCCATCTAAATTTGAAGGGGAAATTACAATAGAGGGTGGGGCAGCGGAACTAGTTAACACTTCAGATCAATGTTAGATATCTTATACATTAAGTTGTACTCTAAATAAAACGCTTTTCACGGTGCATGAATGATCAATGTTAGATATCTTATACATTAAATTGTACTCTAAATAAAACGCTTTTCACGGTGCATGAATGATCAATGTTAGATATCTTATACATTAAGTTGTACTCTAAATAAAACGCTTTTCACGGTGCATGAATGATCAATGTTAGATATCTTATACATTAAGTTGTACTCTAAATAAAAACGCTTTTCACGGTGCATGAATGATCAATGTTAGATATCTTATACATTAAGTTGTACTCTAAATAAAACGCTTTTCACGGTGCATGAATGATCAATGTTAGATATCTCATACATTAAGTTGTACTCTAAATAAAACGCTTTTCACGATGCATGAATGATCAATATTAGATATCTTATACATTAAGTTGTACTCTAAATAAAACGCTTTTCACGGTGCATGAATGATCAATGTTAGATATCTTATACATTGTTGTACTCTAAATAAAACGCTTTTCACGGTGCATGAATGATCAATGTTAGATATCTTATACATTAAGTTGTACTCTAAATAAAACGCTTTTCACGGTGCATGAATGATCAATGTTAGATATCTCATACATTAAGTTGTACTCTAAATAAAACGCTTTTTCACGGTGCATGAATGATCAATGTTAGATATCTCATACATTAAGTTGTACTCTAAATAAAACGCTTTTCACGGTGCATGAATGATCAATGTTAGATATCTTATACATTGGTTGTACTAAAATAAAAATTAAGTTGTACTCTAAATAAAACGCTTTTCACGGTGCATGAATGATCAATGTTAGATATCTTATACATTAAGTTGTACTAAAAATAAAACGCTTTTCACGGTGCATGAATGATCAATGTTAGATATCTCATACATTAAGTTGTACTCTAAATAAAACGCTTTTCACGGTTCATGAATGATCAATGTTAGATATCTTATACATTGTTGTACTCTAAATAAAACGCTTTTCACGATGCATGAATGATCAATGTTAGATATCTTATACATTAAATTGTACTCTAAATAAAACGCTTTTCACGGTGCATGAATGATCAATGTTAGATATCTTATACATTAAGTTGTTGTACTCTAAATAAAACGCTAAATTTTCACGATGCATGAATGATCAATGTTAGATATCTTATACATTAAGTTGTACTCTAAATAAAACGCTTTTCACGGTGCATGAATGATCAATGTTAGATATCTCATACATTAAGTTGTACTCTAAATAAAACGCTTTTCACGGTGCATGAATGATCAATGTTAGATATCTCATACATTAAGTTGTACTCTAAATAAAACGCTTTTCACGGTTCATGAATGATCAATGTTAGATATCTTATACATTAAGTTGTACTCTAAATAAAACGCTTTTCACGGTGCATGAATGATCAATGTTAGATATCTTATACATTAAGTTGTACTCTAAATAAAACGCTTTTCACGGTGCATGAATGATCAATGTTAGATATCTTATACATTAAGTTGTACTCTAAATAAAACGCTTTTCACGATGCATGAAATAAAGAAACATTTAGAAGTTTAAACTTTTATTTTGTTTTGTTTTTTCACGCTCTTATATGAAATCGATGCCCTTTCAGAGAGGAAATCTTCTTTTCGGACAGAAAAAAGAAAGAAAATGTCTATGGGCGTCAGAACTAGAGAGTGGTGGGGATAGAGCAAGGGGAAAATCTCGTTCTTTGCCAAAAGTCACTCGAGCAATCTGTGATGTATGAGCAGGTGCATTGACTTGCTGATTCTGATTGCATTGGATTATATATATATATATATATATATATATATATATATATATATGTGTGTGTGTGTGTGTGTGTGTGTGTGTGTGTGTGTGTGTGTGTGTGTGTGTGTGTGTGTGTGTGTGAAAAGTGTATATAAATATAAATAAAATATATATATGTATAATTATTTATATATTATATGCGCGGTACTTACTAGAAAGCGCTCAATATCAGAGATAGAGCTAACATATTTGGTTGGATAGATGTGAGCTTGTGACCCTGGGTTTCACGCTTTAGCGATCGTCAGACAAGTTTGAGTTTGTCTGACGATCGCTAAAGCGTGAAATATAGGTCACAAACTCACATCTATCCAACTAAATATATATATATATATATATATATATATATATATATATATATATATATGAAGAAAAATATACGGAAAAAACAAACAAAAATCCTAATATGCAATTATGCTGTTTTAATGTTAATATAATATCAACGTCGGACGTTTCGGTTTAGTAGACCATCTTCAGGACATATTCATAAAACATAATTAACATTATACTATATTTAATTCAACATGAAAAGACGATGGACATAAGAGTAAGACTAATCAAAACAGATAACTGAAATTTTTCAAGATCAGCGTTCATGTTAAAACAGCATAATTGCATATTAGAATTTTTGTTTGTTTTTTCCGTATATTTTTCTTCATACTGTTGGATCTATGTCCATATATTTGCATATATATATATATATATATATATATATATATATATATATATATATATATATATATATATATATATATATATATATATATATATATATATATATATATATATATATATATATATATATATATATATATATATATATATATATATATATATATATATATGTATATATATATATATATATATATATATACTAGACTACTCATGACCCGTTGAAGTTGATTTCAACATTAAAAATTGTCTGTTAGAAGAATGCTGAATTTTTTAAATCAGATTAAGTTAAAATATTTTTAAATATTTAAAATATTGTTTGTTTAAAGAAAGCTGAAATATGAATAATTACTATACAGACAACTGTACGAAACATCAAAGCGGGACCTCTTTGTATCTATTCTTAACTTAAAAATATTTCAATTAACAAAGTTGTTCATTTGAAGAAAGTTATAATAAAAAATACTTACTGTATAAACAACTCGCATTTTTAAAACTTATTCACTTAAGTCAGATTAACTTTAAACATTATGCGCCGGACGGACGCACCACGCAACCACACACGCAATCACAGTGAGGTAGAAAGAGAGTGGGAAGAGAGCGAAGTGGGAAGAAAGCGAGGTGGAAAGATAGAGGTGGAAAGAGAGCGAAGTAGAAAGAGAGGGAGGTGGAATGAGAGAGAGAGGTGGAATGAGAGAGGTGGAAAGAATCTTAAATCATTATGCGTCAGACGGACAACGCACCACGCAAGCACGAATCACACAGTTTTTATATATATATATATATATATATATATATATATATATATATATATATACAATTAAGCTTTTATTCATTTTTTTCTTGTCTTCGTATGAGTGATTTCTTTTCTGCACATAAGCGCATCGATATGTAAAACAAAGATTAAAAATAAAGGAAGCCCTAATAATAAAAAAGAAAAAATGTCAACACTCAATAACATCAACTATGAACACGGCCACAATGTGATGACAGTGTTTGAAAAATTAAAAAAAAATACATTCCCATCACTCTAGAAACGCATAAAATATACACATTCATGTTTTTGTTCTTTGTTCGTGTACACCGCTAGCGGAGCGGCCGTGTTTGCACTGTAACACCATGGCCTGAAGATTGCGTTTAAGCATGAACTAAACTGACGCCGTTCGGTCTTGACTTCATTGTCCTCTTTTATATTTAAATACGCTAATCCCTAATATTGAGCACCTTTACAAATATATATGGCATGCATTAAAACTATATTTTTAACATACAAGGCATTTTGTTCTGTATCTGTGAATAGCTCTGTTTGTTTAGGAGTGTAAATTTACACGGATAATTTCTCACATGGCTCGACCATATATTCCACAGAAACAATAGTGGTTATAAAACTTTTACTATAGTTTTGCGCATGTAAAATTAATGGGAACTCAAGGACATGCCTTGGGAAAGCCCCTTCAAGAATAATTTATTTTCTTTTGGCTTTTTTGAGGAATTGTAAATTAGGAAAGGAAACGTCTTTGAGAACTTTATTCATATTGGACGAATGGGAATACAGAAACTGATGCAAACAATGCTACAATTGAAAATCGTCGACTGTTTTTTTCCGTGAGAAACTTATTGGAACTAATTTAACGAATATTAAAACAAACATTTTTTTCTTACGATTCTTTTACTAATATTTCTTTCTTTCTTTTCTTTTCTTTTCTTTTCTTTCTTTCTTTTCTTTTTTCTTTCTTTTCGTTTCTTTCTTTCCTTTCCTTTCTTTTCTTTTCTTTTCTTTCTTTCTTTCTTTTCGTTTCTTTTCTTTCTTTTCTTTTCTTTCTTTCTTTCTTTCCTTTCTTTTCTTTTCTTTTCCTTTCTTTCTTATCTTTTTTCTTTCTTTTCGTTTCTTTTCGTTTCTTTTCTTTCTTTCTTTCTTTCTTTCTTTCTTTCTTTCTTTCTTTCTTTCTTTCCTTCATTCCTTCCTTCCTTCCTTCTTTCCTTCCTTCCTTGCTTGTTTCCTTTCGTTCATTCTCTTATTCTTATTTTTCTTCTCTCATCGGCCTCCATTTTCATTTTTCTTTCCCTTCCGCTCATTCTTTCTTCTTATTCTTATCATTCTTCGTTTCTCATTCCTTCTCTTTCTCATCCTTTTCTTTTTCTCCTTGTTCTCCTTTTCTGCTCAACCTTTTTATATTGTCTTTCTTCATCCTTCTTTTCTCAGTTCTTCTTCTTCTCATTCTCTGAACATGTTAGCAACAACCAAGTTTTAGAGGAACTGGTAATGAAAAGGAATCATATATTTAACATCAGGGAGAAACAGCTGACATTTTTAGGGTACATAATCAGAAAAAAGGGCTTGGAAATTTTGATACTTACAGTACAGATCAAAGACAAGAGAGACAGAGGGAAAAGATGAATAACCTCCCTAGCAAGCATAAGTAAATAGATGTTGGAATAAGATTTAGGAGGGATAAAAAAAAAAAAAAGATAAAATTTATTAAGCTACAAAGGACAGTAAATTATGGAGAGCCATGATCGCCAACGTCCTGAAGCTACGCATAAAAGAAGTATGGTAAAATAATTAGCAACGATCTAGTTTTCATTGTAAAAAAATTATGTCCAATTCTTTTCATTTTAAATATTAAATTGGAAAAAAAAATCCCAGTATCTGAGCATGCGTAGGAACCGGCCTGGACCGTGTCACGTGTTTCAGAAACTTGTGTCACTAAAAGACAAAATAATGGCGAAAAAAAAAAGTCCATATGTTTAAGGAGGTCAAGTCACCGCGTACATCATTGGCGCAGAGCAAGTGGGTAATGCTGATGCAACTTTTGATGGTTAAAGAGCTGGTACCAAGCATGGCGCTGGTTTGGAGAAGTGAGAGAAGAGGAGAGAAAGGGTGTTAGAATGAGTGGGAAGAGAGGTAGAAAAGGAAACAGAGTGGTCGGTAGGAGTAATTGTTTACAAAAGTGATGAGGACAAACCCTGGGAAGAAGAGAAGGAAATTAAAACGTGAAAAAAAATTGAAAAAAGAAGATGGTAACTTACTAGAAGAAGAGAAATGGAAAGGAAGAAGATAGAAGTAATTATCTAGAAAAATAGGTGGGGGCCAAGAGAAACGAAAAAGAGACAGCCAGAAAGAAATAAAGAAAGAAAGAAAGAAAGAAAGAAAGAAAGAAAAGAAAGAAAGAAAGAACGAAAGAAAAAAAGAAAGAAAGAAAGAGAAAGGGAGAGAAAAAAAACATGAGAAAAAGAAAACAAATGACAAGAGTAATGTACTGACGAAAAAGAAAGAATAGAAGCGAAGGAGAAAGAAAAGCAAGGCAAAGAAAGAAAGAACACGAGAAAAAGAAAGGCAGAAGCAATATACTGACAGAAAAAAGAAGAAAGACGAAAGGGAAAGAAATAAAACAAAGAAAAAGACAAAAATTATAGTAGAAAGAAAATTACTGGCAGTGAGAATAAATAGAGAAGAAACAGAAACAAAGGAAAGAATAAAATTCCTAAAAACTACAAGAAGAGATGAAAAAAAGTAAACAAAATAAAAAAAAATGAAAGGTAAAAAAAGACGAAATGAAAAGTGAAAGAAAGAAAGAAAGAAAGAAAGAAAGAAAGTAAGAAAGAAAGAAATAAAATAAAGAAAAAAGACAAAATATAGTAAAATGAAAAGGACTGGTAAAAAGAAAGACAGCAATGAAGAAGAAAGAAAGAGAGAAAGAAAGAAAAAAGTAAAAATATAAAAAAAAAAAAGAATGGAAGAAAAAACGAAACGAAATGCGGGAAAAACAATGGAAAAACGATGTTAAATGAAAAATAAAGAAATATGACAAAAATATGAGAGAATAAAATAAGTGGAAGAAAAGAAGAAAGAAAGAAAGAAAGAAAGAAAGAAAGTAAACGAGATAAGAAAGAAAAAAGAAAGAAAGAAACGAAATAAGAATGAAGGACGTAAAATAAGACAGAAGCACACAAAGAAAGAAAGAAAGAAAGAAAGAAAAAAGAAAGAAAGAAAAAAGAAAGAAAAAAACGAAATAAGAATGAAACTACACAAAAAAGAAATAAAGAAAATAAGAATGAAAGGATGCAAATTAAGAAGGAAAGGAAAAAGAAAGTGTGAAAGAAAGAAAGAAAGAAAGAAAGAAAGAAAAATAAGAATGAAAAGATACAAAGTAAAAAAAAAGAAAGAAAAAGAAAGAAGGAAAGAAAGAAAAATAAGAATAAAAGGATGCAAAATAAGAAAGTAAGAAAGAAGAAAATAAAAATAAGACTGAAAGAAATAAAGAAAAGGATATAAAATAAGAAAGACTGAAAGAAAGAAAAGTTAAAGAAGATGGTATAAATGACGGAAGAAAAAAGGACATGAGAAAAAGTAAACTAAAAGGAAAAAAAAAAACTGAAAGGAAAAAAAGACAAAATGCAAAGTAAAAGAAAGAAAAAAGAAAGATTGAAAATAAAGAAAAAATGCGGACTTTAGTAAAAGTACTGACAGAAAAAAGGTAGTAATGAAGAAGAAAAAGAGAAATATATAAAAAGAAATAGACTAAAGAAGAAGCTGCAACTATGAAAGAAAGAACGAACGAAAAAAAAAACGAAACGAAATGAGGGAAAAACAAAGGAAAAAGGAAGTAAAATGGAAACTAAAGAAACAAGATAAAAATATCGGAGAATAAAATAAGTGGTAGAAGAAAGAAAGAAAGAAAGAAAGAAAGAAAGAAAGAAAGAAAGAAAGTAAACGAAATAAGAAAGAAAGAAAGAAAGAAAGAAAGTAAACGAAATAAGAAAGAAAGAAAGAAAGTAAACGAAATAAGAAAGAAAGAAAGTAAACGAAATAAGAAAGAAAGAAAGAAAGAAAGAAAGAAAGTAAACGAAATAAGAAAGAAAGAAAGAAAGAAAGTAAACGAAATAAGAAAGAAAGAAAGAAAGAAAGAAAACGAAATAAGAAAGAAAACGAAATAAGAAAGAAAGAAAGTAAACGAAATAAGAAAGAAAGAAAGAAAGTAAACGAAATAAGAAAGAAAGAAAGAAAGAAAGAAAGTAAACGAAATAAGAAAGAAAGAAAGAAAGAAAGTATGCAAAATAAGAAAGAAACACAAAGAAAAAAGAAAGAAAACGAAATAAGAGTGAATTAATGTAAAATATGAAGGAAAGAGAAATAAATAAACGAAAGAAAGAAAGGATATGAAATAAGAGAAACTGAAAGAAAGAAAAAGGAAAGAAGACAGCATAAAAAAATGGAAGAAAGAAAGATTAGAATATAAATTAAAAGGGCGAAAAAATGGCCGAAGCACAGAATAAAGACGAAGAAGAAAAATACCAGAAAGAACTGACAGAAAGCAAGAATTAATCAATGGAAATAAAAACGAAAAGTAAAAACTGGAAAAATGAATTAAAGTTATAAAAAAGGGGTGGGACAGAATTAGCGAGAGAAAAAAAATGATTGAACGAAAAAGTTTCTAAATAAAGAGGAAAACAAAAAAGAAAGCCAAGCAGAAAAAGGCACCAAGGCAAAGTTCTACAATTGAGAACAGTTCACTGTCATTACAAGAGGAATTCGCTGGAAATATTTCCCAGAAGAGGCGTGAGAACACAAGAAAGGAAGCAGTTACACACTTAGAAATTAAGATAGGCATATGTGATTGCGTAAAAATGCGTGAGTTTGAAAGAGAAAACATGGGTGGGCGTGAGATTCCATATTGACCAGTGTTGGTCTATATCGTCGGATATAAAATGAAGTGCCAAGAAAATAGACTGGATGGGCTTTACCCATTTCCACTTTTAGGAATGTCTTCAACATGGAGGCGTATGAATTAATATGTAGAGAGGTAGTGAAGCTGTGGCATCCATGGAAGTCGGACAGGATTCGACACCGTTTGTGCGTGTAATAACTGTTAGGAAGGATGTTACTCATTATCACGATTTTACTTCTGTTTGAGGATTTGTCATTATTAAGATTATTCATAGGAGGCATGGTGGAGTAATGGATAGCAGCTTAGATTGAGGAATCGGATAGCCGAGTTCCTAATTCCAGTCGAATCCATTACATTCACTTACATGCAAATACCTTTGGGGAAGGCATGAATCCTCTTCTCCCCGCCCCCAGCTATGGGTAAATAGCAGGACAGACCGGGTTCTCTAGCCTTATAAAGCAATTGGTCTACCGCAGAAAGAAATGGCAACCTACTGCGGGAAAACTGCCTCGTCAGTCATGTATCGAAAGATACATGTCCACCTAAGCATGTATCGCGTATGTGACATAACTGAACTATATGGGAACTATTATCTTCATCTTTGCTATCATTATAACAGTGTGTCCCGTCTTCATCAGGTGCTTGTCGATTCGGGTAAGCTTCGAATTGAACCCGTTGTTTAATCTTCTGTCTGATGATATCTCTCTCTCTCTCTCTCTCTCTCTCTCTCTCTCTCTTATTTAGTACTGCTCAGTTATTGCTCACCCTGTTTCCACTAAGTCAGCTTTTGGTTTGGTTTGTTTTACTGCATATCAACCTCAATGGGTTATTTAATGCCAACAATATTTTTATTGATGGTAATATTTTTTTTCAAAAAAGTATTGTTGGTAATATTTTTTTTCAAAAATGTATTGCAGAAAATAATTTTTTCTTAAAAATGTATTGCTGGTAATAATCTTTCAAAAAACAGTATTGCTGGTATTAAAACATATTTTTATATTTTCATAGTGCTTTGACCCCATATCGGGAGTTAACTATTTGCCCATAGATGGTGCTGCCACCCCGGGTCAGGGTGGACCTGGAAACACCAGCAATTAAGAGGTGGTTCCACGCTCCTCAGAACTTCTTGGTCAAAGGTCTCGCTGTTGAATGTAGTTTATCGTCTTACCCAGGACGCAGTTACCGTCAAACCCAGGACGGATTAAGTCAGAATTCACGAACCCACGATTTTATCCACTACGCTATTGTCACAGCAGGTATAACGGTGGTTTGATTTGGTTTAGTTTGGTTTGGTCTATGGCATATCAAACCATTGGGTCATTTAATGCCGAAGTTTAATGTTTTTTAAATAAAGTCTTGATTTTCATGGCAACTGCTCTGACGAGCTATTTTGCCTGGTGTCCCGATTGCATGAATTTAAACGTGATAGTAGGTTGGCATCTTGGTAGCACCCTTTTACTCTTGAAGCAGTTACATGTAACCATCTCTTATACTCCAACAGCTTTTTCTCTTGCACTTCCCAACAGTGGAACTCCCTTCCTCTTACTTGCTTCCCTAATAACTATAATCTTCAAAAATTTAAATGTAACGTCAATCGTCATCTTCTGATGCCTTGATCCTCGTTCTTCTTTATATCCTTTCCCCAATCTCCACCCTCTACCCAGTTTTTTCTCTTACCTTCACTCTCTGTAACCGCTTGCGCACTAGTGGCACTCCTGCCTTGTTTGGGGTGAAATGCTTAAAAAAAAACTAAACAGTCTAAAAAATATACTTTAAATAGTAAAACTGCTATTGTTTTTTTTGTTTTTTTTGTCCATTATATTTTTTTTCTTATGGAAACTGGAATATGGAAACGAATCATATTTTGAAAAAGTTACTTCAAGTTTCTTGTTTGGTAGTATTTTAAGGGAGATGAATTAAAATTGCTGCAGTTTGGCAATATGTGTTTTTTTTATGGTGAATGGCTCTTGGCATGCTACACATATCGGAGTGAAAAGATGTGATAACAACGATTAAAATGAGGACAATAATCAAGGTGTACATATTTCGTAAATGTCGACAAAGAATATGTAAATTCTCGACATATACCAGCGATAGGTGCAAAAATGTGAGCGCCTACAGGCGATACAAGAACGAGACTGACAACGATGATAAACACTCAACGTTCTGAAGAAAGTTTTGGAGAGGTATGATCACCTACGTCCTGAAGGAACATGACATTAAAAAATAGTATTTATTGTTGACTTAGCAGATTTATTTTCCGTTTAAACAATATCGCGAACTCGAGACAAAAAAAAAATGTCAAAAAGGTGAGATTACTATTAGAACGACACCCAAATACGTCGCCCTTCGCTGGTTTCAAGTTCGAATCAAATCTTTCCAAATTTGTTAATTAAAACTGGCTCTTCTTTCATCAGTCTTAATACTTATCGAATAACACGTGACATTTTGAATCTCAGAAATTTTGCCCAAGGCGTTGGGCGTTTGGCGAAACAAGGATTTCAGTTACCACAGAAAGACCATGAAAGAATAGTGCTTGCAAAACAAAAAATAAAATAGAGAAAGAAGGAATTGTTTTTTTTTTATATAGTTTATCAACTCTTTGTGAGTTATTTGAATCCGAAACTTATTTCAGATTGTAGAAAGTTGCTTACCGCACCCGATGTTACCAAGTGGTCCCCCAACTTATGTACTGACCGGGTGCAACACTGGCTAAATTTGGTGATCGAACGAAAAGCGGTGGGGTTTTTTTTTTTTTTTTTTTTTTTAAATAATGTCAAGTGTCAAATAATAAGGCATAGAGAATTTAACACTTACAGGGCGTACTTAGAGCAGAAGGAAGAAAAAGGCCGGAGCATACAACGGTCGAAACGTAGTAAATATGACAACAAAGACGAAGAAAACAGTTCCGAACAATGTAAATACTGTAATTAGGTTACTTACTGCTTTCTTCTGGCCTTCTGAAGAACGCCGGAGCGTACAAAGGCCGGAACGTCGTGATGTGACAACAAAGATGAGGATAACAGCCCGAACAATGCAAGTAGTTACAATACCTTATGACAGAAATATAGATAGATTCTGACGAATGCTGGAGCGGCCGAAACGCCGGGAATATGACAACAGAGATGAGGACTCAAGTCCAAACAATGTAAACAGTGTAAATAGTTACAATAGATCATCTCAGAAATATAGACAGACCCTGAAGAATGCCGGAGCGTACAACGGCCGAAACGCCGTGAATATGACAATAAAGGTGAGGAGAACAGTCCGAACAATGTAAATAGTATAAATAGTTACAATACCTTATGATAGAAATATAGACAGATCCTGAAGAAGGCCGGAGCGTACAACGGCCGAAACGTCGTGAATATGACAATAAAGATAAGAAAAACAGTCCGAACTGTGTAAATAGTTACAATACTTCATCTCATAAATATAGACAGATAGTAGGTAACCTACCTAACGAGTTTATGTGAATGGGGGTGACAAAGCAGAGAGAAAGAGATGATAAAGAGTCAGAGGTTACTTAGAACTTCCTGGACACACACACACACACACACACACACACACACACACACACACACACGAAAGAGCGCTGTTGTAAAATGAGCTCTTCAAAGGTAAGAATTAGTAGGAAATTTTAAAAAACTGTAATGGCGGTACACTATTTACATTATTCGGACTATTGTCCTCATCATATTTATCACAACGTTTCAGCCGTGGTACGCTCCGGTCTTCTTCAGGTGGTTGTGATAAATATGGCGACAAATATGAAGACAATAGTCCGAATAATGTAAATAGTGTACATAATACCTCATCTCAGAAATATAGACAGATACTGCAATGGCGGTGTATATATATATATATATAACTGACAATATGAACCGTAGGTGGAAATTGAAGATTAATTTTTTACGGTTTAGCAATCCTGTGTGGAAGGTTTCAGGCCGAAACATATTTTGAATTGTACAATATTACTTACAGTACCCTGTGTTCCTCAGAGGACCGCCAATTATGTGCTGACCGGTCTCGACACTGGTTAAATTTGATGATCGAACGAGAAGTTATATTTACGGATTGGTTTGACAGCAGAGAAAAGAAGAAAGAAATATTACATAAATAATCAAAATTCAATGTTAGTGCCGCTCAAGACATTAGTCAACGCACTGTCCGTAAAGTTTCTAAGTCGTCGACCAACGAAGATACCATTATTGACACGATGACATTATTTACTGCAATTCACCTGAATCAGAAATCATCGCCATTGAACCATAGATTGATCGATTGATTTGTTTTTTTACGGTATATCAACCTTTTGCAAGTTAGAAAATATGTTTAGACAGTAAGAAATCTCTGGAGATAATAATGATTTACTGATACAAGTCCTAATAATAAACCCCATAGCTGTAGGGAGAAAAGGTGAATTTATACCTTTCCCAGGGGTATTTGAACGTATGTGAATATAACGACACCGACTGGAATTGAAAATCAGCTCTCTGATTTTCCATTATCCATTACACCACCCGCACATCTGAGCTTGCAATACCTGGTATTTCCAAGCAGTCACCCATTTACGTACTCACCAGGCTCGATGTTGCTTAAATTCGGTGTTTGTACGGGAACCAGTGTTTGACCATAGTAGATTGGCGTCTTGTTAACTGATCAAATGAATCACGTTTGGTGTTTGGTGGAAGACAGTCGAGTTCGTGTGTGGAGAAGACAGCAGAGTGTTCTGCAAAATTGTGTACAGTGTGTTCGCGATTAGCATGGAATCTGTCTTGACAGGTGTGAAATAAACAGATCTTGTTACAGAAAATTTGAATCGCTTTATAAAAGCCATATTTCCTGGCAGTGATTGTTCGTTCCGACAAGATAACGAGTCACCCATTGTGTGCAGGTGACACATATTTGGTTGCTGTCACACGCGACTGACTTTCGTGAACTCTATTGCACACCCTCATCTCTGCAGCTAAATCAAACAAACGTAACGGTAAAGACACCCGTAGAATATGCCGGGATAGATAGACTCATGCAAAGACTCGAGTAACACTTTAACCAGGAAAAGCAATAGCGACACGTTATTAGGTAACTACGTCTAATTATTTTGTAACTTCATTTTATTCAACACTACATATACATTCAATAAATCAATAAATATTCAATGGACCGACTCCAGAATTTCAATGTTCGATTGAAATTATTATCAGATCTCATTTT
>CAHIKZ030003987.1:3117500-3140000 GCA_903632075.3 Acanthosepion pharaonis
TGATAGTTTTCAACCACCGTGACGAAGCTTCCCGCTGTCTTTTCTAGAAATATTGGTTCTAATGAGCTCTCTTTTTATTGGTACCTCGACTAGATTAGCAATTAGGTCGTATCGCTTTACTGTTGAACTAGCTAGATATAACAGTAAGTTATATACTAATATTTTATTTTCTCGCAATTCTCACCAGTTGAACTCTTTTTCCGGTTTCTTGCTTACTTGCTACTTACTATCTTCAAAAATTTAAATGCAACGTCAATCGCCATCTTCGGTCTAAACGTTCTTTTATTGTCCTTTCTCTTCACTAAAGTCTTTTAATTCCCTCCCACTCCCAGTAACCTCTTTCATCGTAGCAGCATGATGGCCTCGCTTGGAGTGAAATTATTAAAATAAATTGTTACATGAAGGACTCATGATAAACCTTTTCCAGAAAAGAAGTTGTGATTTGGAATTGGAATGAAGGAAAGTACTCTGGATACATGATAAAAATTCTGGATGTCAAATTAGTAAATACTAAATACTTCAAATAACTGGGTGTATGGATCAGTTACAAGAATTTTAATATAGGAGATAAGGAATCTGAAAATAAAATAGGCTGCTGTAGGAGTTATTTCGTTCAACTCTGCAAATTGTTGTAAAACCAAAACATGAACTTAAGATCCCGACTCATGTACTTAAATAGTCTCGTCAGATTAAGACTTCCATATCGCTGCCATGCATGGCCTCAGAGCCGTTCAGAAATAAACTGTCAGCTCTATGCAACTGCTTTACCACGTTAAAGGTTAAAAATAGCTTCGAATGAAAGAATGCTGTGGTCTTGGTAAGGAGCATCCTTCTTCGAACCTCGTCGACTTGTGAAACAGAATCACAATTAACTGTACAAAATAACAAAGACCACATCACCCGAGGACTTTCAACAACAACATCAACCAAAATGAAGGATACATGTGACTCGAAGAGACAATTTATGGCATAATCAATATGGTGACATTACCGACTACTTCAAATAAAAATTTTGGAAGGAAGCCTCCATCGATACTGGAAAGGGTGATAACAGTTGAATTGAAAAACCGCTTTTCCTGTTTTAATAGATGGATTTTGTGAATTTCAACTGAGAATGGTACAGACTGCTCGGTCGGTCAAAGAATTCCATGATTATTACAATTACCGTATAAAAGGTGCGATGGATAAATTGTCGTCTAAATTCCGCAAAAATGAAAATAACACATCTCATTTTAACAGATATATTTACCAAAATTACACAAAGTTATCTTGAAAAAGAGTACATTTATTCAATAAAATCGCAATTGGCTTCAACCACGGTATCCAGGCTATTTGGGAATCTTCTGGATCTCTCCTTGTTTAAGTTGGTGAATGCTGCCATAATCCTTGCGTTCAGTTCTTCTTTGATATTACAAGGAGTTTTGATTGTTTCTTGGTTCTCTTGCTTTTGTGGCATAATGCAAAGTCCTGTTGGTACACATAGGGACTTCCAGCAGCCGCTCTCTTGAACCCGGACAGTACTACATCCTCAAGGCAGTTGAGGTAGGCCTCTGTGTTGAGTCTAAGGCCTTCACCAACAAATTTAGGAGTTCTTTTCTTATCAGAACGAACAGAGCTAGTTTTCTGAGCTTCCATACATTCTTAATTACCATTAAACTAAACCAACTTTTTCCGGACCATTTGATGCCCAAATACTCTGAAATGTTTATAATGGAGTTTCCAGCGCGAATGCCAAGCAGTACAGCATGCTGTTTCCAAATTTCTTGCGTTACGAATTTCGTCATGGTACTCTTTTTCTCAAAGACGGTGCCCAACTGACCCTACTATACTGCGCAGGCGACAAAGTCAAAAACAAACAAAGCGCATGCGCGAAATTAAAAATATAAAATGGCAGCAATTTCTCCATCACACCTTGTACTGCAGCTGTTCCTAAAACATTTAGATGAAATCTTCATACTTAAAACTTCAGAAAATAATATTTATTTTTTAGGTTTATAATACCCAGAAATTCATACCCAGATGTTCTCAAGGACACATGGCACAGTGGATAAAGGCGTTGGTTAGATCCAGTGACAGGACATAAAGAGTGTGCGTTCAATACCCGGTTAAGACAATGGAGAACTTTCAGGGGGAAATTAGCAGGAGATAACTGATATCCATCAAAACATGGCACGTGGAACTAGAACAGTCTACCCCAGTGAGCGAAATAAAGGGTTCAGTTCGAAATTCCAATCACCTGTGATAAATGTGGCGACAAAGATGAGGACAATAGTCTGTGAATAATATAATATTTTATGTATGATAATTTAGTAAATCACGCAGTTTTAGGTGTTATATTTTCATCTGCCTCTTTCTGGTTCTGCGTATAAGTTTCCTTTTTGTTTTCACTTTCCTTAAAACATCCTCATTGCTCACATTTTTCGTCAATGGTATCCTCAGTATCCTTTTGGTGAACCACATCCTTCCTGTTTCAATACTCCTCTTCATCTAAGAGAAAATTTTCCAGAATCCATCGCCGTACAGGAGTATTGATATTACATAGCAGTTCCCCACTTTTCTTTGTTTCTAACAAAATTTTCAAACATTTCGGCCGAAAAACCTTTCAGCAACCCCTCGTAAAATTATTATTGTAACCTAGGGAAGGTTACTGAATAGAATAATCACACGAAGGTTGGTAATGAAGGATAATACGTAGGACAAGAACAACACATATAAGATTCTCTAGCGGCGCGTAGAAGTAGTTAAGTGCTAGAGGTGAGTCAAGTGAATTCCACAATGGATTTTGAACTGCAGGATATCTACCAACCGCCTCACGCGGTCAGATGTAGCACAAGGCCTAATTTATTGAGGGGTATCCGAGCCTGTTGGTTCGGCCCAAAATTCCCCGTTGACCTCGTATAAAACGGGCTCAGGTAGCTGTTTCCCGAGACGAGATTCTGCCCTCCGACATACCTTCGTCTGGAGATCCTCTCTACCCGGAGGAAAAGAGTTTGACCACCCTCAGCTGGAGATGAATCTCCGGCTGCAGACCAATATACAGTATTTATGTATTTATGTAAATGGAGACATACCCAATATCGTCCGTAGGTATGCTACAACAATTATGTATGCTTGTCTTGAAAGAATAGTCTTTCATCGGTATATTGTGAAATTAATAGAAATGAAACAATCAAGATATTGTCCAAATAAGAGAAGAAAAAGATAAAAGAGAAGGAAATGCTGTTGTTGTACTAAAGTTTCACTGCCAACGTATACAATTAATTCCCCTAAATTTGTTCATTCTTATGTGTCTAGCGAATGTGTCTCTTCGCGTCACCCGATGACTGTAGCGGTGGTCCACTTGTGGGTCTAGGATTTCGATTTAAGAGCAAATTATTTAACACCCACCCACCCCGCGATTTACAACTGAATCTTCTTAAATGGTTGAAATTCGAGCTAATTGTAACTATCAGACATTATTTCCCTTGCTGGCAGGATATCAGCGCCAAGAATCAATAATGAGATAGAATTACTTCGTAAGAAAGAGAAGAAAGCGTCATTTGATATTCGGAAAGGTTACACAATAGTATTATCTAAGAGTAATACGTAAAGACATTTAGTTACTTTGCATAAAATACATTGAGGGTCACCCTGTACAAGGCCCTTGAGCTACTCGAGGTAGAGTTACAGATTAAGAGGTACAGTCTATGTGGATACGTGGGGGAAGGCAATGGTTAACCTTACACTTGAATAGGTTAAGACTGTAGTGATCGGAGATACATCCTTTTTCACAAAGCAACGGATCGTGGGAAGAAGCTTTTCGGGTGGAGGTTACATGTCACCAGTGAAATACGAAGGGAATTAGGGTAGTTCGCTTAAATGTACGTAGCATGGCGGGCTTTAGCTATGAAGGTTAGAACTGGTGGAACTAAAGACCGTAGTTCGTCTGAATACTTTTCTTCTGATAAAACAGCGAGAGGCCAGCGATGTTACATCTGTGAGAAAGTAGTTGTAGGGTAGAAAATAATTTGTCACCCACAAGGACGCGGAGACGCTTTTGGATTCTATCGAGACCAGAAAGTAAAGACTGGGAAACTCCTGCCCATATATGGTAACAGTGCTCCACTTTTGGCCTGATCAATAATAATAATGACTAGACTATCCGTAAACCGGTGGGTCACTGACTGTTCAGGTTATAAAACATTGAAGTTGATTTTAACATTCCATTGAAATGAAAATTAATGTTATTATGATTCAGTTAAATATTTCAATTCGTTCCTGTCATCATTGGTCTGGTTTACAAGTTCATGTTTATCGTTATACTGATTGTTTACAGCATTTAATAGGAATAGAACTTCCGGGATAAACTTGAACTTGAAATCTGATTAACTTAAAATATTTTTAATATGCCAAAAATATTTTTAAATATTTAAAATTTGTTTGTTTAAAGAAAGCTGAAATATAAATAATTACTCTACAAACAACTTGACGAAACAGCAAAGCGGGATCCCTTTGTATCTGTCTTTAACTTAAAATATTTTAATTAAAAAAAATTGTCTGTTTGAAGAAAGTTAAAATAAAATTACTTACTGGATAAAAAACTCGTAATTTTTAAATCTTATTCACATGGAATATTTTTAAATCAGATTAACTTAAAATATTTTTTAATATTTAAAATATTGTTTATCTAAAGAAAATTGAAATATAAATGATTACAAATAACTGGACGAAGTAGCAAAACAAAATCTCTTTGTGTCTGTCTTTAGTTTAAGAATATTTTAATTTAAAAAATATTGTCTGATTGAAGAAAGTTAAAATAAAAATATTTACTGAATAAAAAACTCGTATTTTTTAAATCTTATTCACATGGAATATTTTTAAGTCAGTTTAACTTACAAAATATTTTTAAATATTTAAAATATTGTTTGTGTGAAGAAAATTGAAATATAAATGATTACTCTACAAATAACTGGACGAAGTAGCAAAACAGGATCTCTTTGTGTCTGTCTTTAGCTTAAAAATATTTTAATTTAAAAAAAATTGTCAGTTTCAAAAAAGTTAAAATAAAAATACTTACTATATAAACAACTCGTAAATCGTTATGTGGCATACAGACGCACGACACAAGCACGCACGCAATCACAATTTTTTTAGTATTATACATATAGTCAACAACGGCAATAACTGCTACAACAAAGCAAGAAAATCTCTCGTGCACCATCACTCCAGGAAATTTGAAAAAATATTTCTAACAATAACAAGCCATATTCTGTGAAGAGCTTTGTCCATCAAAGGTTTTTTTTTTAATGGCTGCCTTTTGTTTAGTTATGCGGAAACAACAAAAAATCGTATCCTTCGTTTGCACTAGGTCATTGGTTATGACCCAGCATTTGATTATAAAACAATTTTTTTTTAAATAATAATGATAATAGAAATTTACGGGATATATTCTTTTTAAATAATGAATAAAAAAGCAACATTTATATCAATAACAGGGGAAGCTAATGGTTAACTCTAGACTTGAACATAATGTAACTTCTCTGTGGCTTTTCTATAAATACTTTCATTATTGTTCGGATGAACTCTTCGATATAGTACCTAGACTTGGCTAGATGTAACCTTAAGTTCTATACTGTTTCTATTCTCGCACTTCTCGCTTGGGAAACTCTCTTCCGGTTCCATTTCTTTCCAACCAACTTTGACCTTCAAAAATTCAAATGCAATGTCAATCGCCATCTATTGTGCTCTTAATTACTCTTCCATTGTTCTCGCACTTTAATAAGGTTTCTCTTTTTAATTCTTTCATAATCGGCAACCCGTTGTGTCTTTGTGGCTTTACTGTCTTGTGTGGGGTGATATGATTAAAAAAATATTCATACGAAAAAAGTAAGTGGTGGATTGATAAGACAGAATTAAAAATGAAAAGAATAGAAATAAAGGAATAATGAACATTTTAAAAAAACGGATATCGAAGTGAACTATTTTTTTTACAATAAGGTTCACCCTGTATAAGGCCCATGAGCCACTCGAGGTAGAGAGTCGCATTGAAGGGTAACTATATGATGGGGAAGATGACAGTTAACCCTAGACTTGAACAGTTTAAGATTGTAGTGATCGGAAAAAAACATCCTCTTGGGAGTCGGTTCAACAGGGCAGTGGTTCGCGAGAAAAGGCTGTTCGAGTGGAACTTACTTCTCACCAATGGAATACAGAGGGCATGTGGGTGGTTTGCTACAATGTCAGTGGCATGGTGGATCTTGACGGTGAAGATTAGAACTGGCGGAATCAAGGAATGCAGTTCATCCGAGCACTTTCCATTGAAATAGCGATAGAGTAGTGAATGGCTTGCCACACCCCGTCTGTGAGAGAGAGGTTGGAGGGTGGAAAATAGTCTGTCTCCACAAGGACGTTTTTGAACTCTGTCGAGATCGGAAAGTGGGGACTAGCCAGCTCCTGCCCAAAGTAGAAAATAACACGAGGAGTCAGGTACTTACTGGAGCGGTACAGGGAACAGAACACTTTTCTATTTTCAACAATGGATCGTATGTATGAGTCACTTGATGTCAGATATGAGTTTAAGGCCCAAAAGTTTCTAAAGACACGGAGCTTCGCCGATGGGGTAATCCATTCATCTTGACTGGTAGTAATTCGATCATATATAAACAACATAATTGTCTAACCATTTTTAAATTTTAAATAAAATTGGAGCTTTGTCCATTCTAAGTTATAGCGTTATAATATTTTTGTGATGTCAACGAACAATCGTTGCCACTTTGGTAATATCAACGAATAGTCGTTGTCACTTTCGTAATGCTCGTTGTAGTAGATACTTTGTAATCGTAGATTCAACTATAGTACGCCGTTGAACAATACTAGTGTTAGACGCCTTCGAATAGCACTCGCACTAATAGTACTTGCTTGATAATATTCGCTCGAATAGTAACCCGTGTAGTGATCCGAATAGAGAAATAGTATAGTGAATAGAGTAGAGAATAGCGGCCCGTATAGCAATAGAGAATTCAGGAGAAATAGCGCTCCGTGTAGTAACAGAGGATAGAATAGAAATAGCGATCCGAATTGTAATAGAGGATAGACTAGAAATGGCGATCGCTAGTCATCACGATACTTTCTACTAATGGTATGGTCCACTTAATTCAATAATGGGATCGCCTGTTTTTACTCACTGGTGGTCTATGTTCAAACTCAGGTGTCGTCAGTGACATTTTATTCCTATATAACAAATATGTCTGTTAAAAGCAATATCATAGTCTAGCCTCTATTCAAGCATCAAGAATTTCGTAGCATTGTCTAAACTAAAGTGTTGTAAATATATTGGAAATAAAGGAAACAAAGAAAAATTTACTGAACTGTTATGTACTATCAGTCTTCTTATATGGCAGTGAATGCTGGACAATCTCCTCACAAATGAAGAAGAGACTTGAAGCGTCAGAAATATGGTTCTACAGAAGGATGCTGAGAATACCATGGACTGAACATGTGAGCAACAACGAAATTTTAGAGAAAATAGAAATGTAAAGGACAGTTCTATTTAACATTCGGAAGAGACAGTTGAAATTTCTAAGGTATATAATGAGAAAAGAGGACTTGGAAAATGTGAGACTCACAGGACAGATTGAATGCAAGATGGAGAGTGGAGAACCATGCATAGCCTACCTAACGAGCTTGAGTAAATGGATGGCAGAACAAGTTTTAGGAGAGATAACAAAAAGACAAAATTTATTAAGAGCTACAAAGGACAGGAAAATGGGGAGAGCCATGATCGTCTGCGTCATGAAAAGACACGGCACACAGAAGAAGAAATATGGCTCTTCTATAGATTAAAATAGTTACATACTTTCCACTGATGCAGTTGTTTGCAGTTCGAGCACAAGTTTAGGCCAAAATTTTAAGTGCATTATTGATTTCAAAAATTGTTATTTAACAACTTTACAAAGATAACGATAAGAAATGGAAAATAACTTAGTGATATTTAAACACGATAGGAAGCAAAATGCATGTTTTGAAGGCCGAAGAACATATCTGTCAAAATGTGGTGAGAAAATTGAATAATAAAGTTTAAAGTTTTAGTAATGTTTTAAATAATGAAAATTCAGAACTCATTTATATTTAAAAGTTCTTCTTTTTCTTCTTCTCTTTCTTTTTCATTCTCCTTTTCTTCTTCTTCTTCTCTTTCTTCTTCTTCCTTCATTTCTTCTCCTTCATTCTTTTCTTCTTCTTCCTCCTTCATATCTTCTTCATCTTCTCTTTCTTCCTTCCTTCTTCTTCGTTCATTCCTTCTTCTTCATTCTTTTCTTCTTCGTTTTCTTCTTCTTTTCTTTTCTTCTTCGTCCTCTTTCTACTTTCTTCCTTCTTTTTTTCCTTCCTTCCTTCTTTTCTACCTTCCTTCTTTCCCTATTTCCCCCTTTTTACGTTTACTCTTTCTTTCTTTCTTCCTTTCTTTCTTTCTTTCCGTTTATCTTTTATTTTCGTTCTAAATAGTTTCCTTCCTTCTTTTTCTTTTTTTCAACATTCCCTTTTTTAGTCTTATTACTTTTCTCATTACTTTCTTTCTACCATTCTTTTTCGTATCATCATCACCATTATCTTCTTCTTCTTCTTCTTCTTCTTCTTTCCATCCTCACTTTTTCTTTCTTTTCTTTCTTTCTTTTTTCTTTCCCTTTTTCTTCCTTTTTACATTTACCGCCTTTTCTTTTTTTCTTTTTTCTTTCTTTTCTTGCCTTTATCTTTTACATGCTTTTATTTTCGTTCTGTCTAAATAGTTTCCTTCCTTCTTTTTCGTTTCCTTCTCCATTCCTTTTTCTAGTCCTCATTCTTATTACTTTCTTTTCGCCATTTTTTTCATCATCATCATCATCATCATCATCATCATCATCATCATCTTTCTTCTTCTGCTGCTGCTGCTGTTTCTTCTTCTTCATCTTCTTTTATTTATTTCTTCTTCTTCTTACTAGTTTCCTTCTTGCTTACTTTCGTTTAGCTTCCCCTTTCTTTTTTTGTGTTTCCTTCAATTGCTTCTTTCTTTTTGCCTCCACCCCCGATTTTTATCGAGTTATCCCCTCATTCTTGCTTTCTTTCTTTCTGACATTTCTTCCTTTGCTTTTTTTTTTTTTCCACAATCAACAAAGTCTCCATATCCAATTGTTGTTCACTTGCACTTTGTCCTCCTCATAAAATCTATTATTTTTCTTAAACTTTACAAAAATCCACGAAACATAATTTGTTTTCCACTCGTGTTTAATATTAAAAACTTGAGAATCAATCCCAGGCCAAATAAAATGTAATGCGTGCAGAAGTATTTGCCAACGTGTTCAATGAAAATAAAGATAATTACTTACTAAACTTAATTGAATTTTAATATTTTACTCTTAGAAACGAACCTACATGTGTATGGTCACATCTGCGATTCAAATATCATATTTGGAACATAACAGACGACAGCAAACATGAGAATGTCACCTGATCCTCTTATCCACATTTAGAACAGAACAGGATACAGTGTAGTGGCAAGAAGGGTGTCCTTTAGGTATTTCTGGTGTCTTTTTACCAGGGTCATTACTCGGACCTTCTCATATCGTGAATTAAATAAGTACCACTTACAGAATTCGTAATGAAGGTCACATTCTGTTGTCAATGGATACAAGACATCATCCAATCAAAATCATTCTTTTCAAACTAATGTTGCATTTATTTTCTTCTTACTAACCTGCCGAAGATTAAGTTTTTTGGGAAATTGAATTGAGACTAATAGCAAGACCTTCGCAATCCAAAATATCAGTTTCAATTACAAAATTTGCGTTTGGCAAAAATAATAGAAAATTAAAGACTTTACAAGGATAGAGATTAGGGTAATGTTATCAAAAGTGTTTTAATTTAGTAACAAAGCCAATAAGAGCTATGGAGATGATAATCTCTTTGTACATGCGTTAAACTAATAGATCCTGATAAACTTTTCACGACAAATATATTACTTTTATCACTTCTGTTATTTTATATATATATATATATATATATATATATATATATATATATATATATATATATATATATATATATATATATATATATATATATATATATATAAAAAAATATAAAAAAAAAAATAAATAAATAAATAAAAAAAAATAAATAAACAAACAAGCCTGTGTCGCAGCTCTTCAGTGTCGGTAGAGATCGGGATTGCTGCAAGCCGGGATTGAAACGCGACCGATTCGGTATCAGTCGGAGATCCTACCCCTAAGCTATCAGCAAATGGGAAATTCTAGTGTATTATATACGAATGTATATAAACGCCCGCAACCAGAGTGCTCAATTCATTAATATATAGTAAAGGTAACAAATCCGTTCGTATATAATCCAAGTGGATCCTAGTAATATAAAATATTACGACTGATCCACAAACTGTCGTGTTTATTAATTTATTATATATATATATATATATATATATATATATATATATATATATATATATATAAAAGGCACGGTAGAGTAATGACTTGGATTGATGAATCGCAGAGCCCAGTTCAAATTCAGTCGAATCCATTACAGTCACTTACGTGCTAATACCCTTGGGAAAGATATGAATCCTTTTCTTCTCCCTCCAGCTATGGGTAAAATAGCAGGACAGACTGGGTTCTATAGCCTTGGACGACAACTGGTCTAGGAGAAGGACAACTCTGCATTCAAAACTTGCGGCGAGTCGTTTTTGGAACCTTGTGGCACGCAGTGCACCAGGTCTCTGTATTCGTCCCTTCAAAAAGTGTGGATGGTCCTGCACGAAGCCTTCACCACTATAATCAAATCTCATGTGCCGTTGTCGGGCTGTCGGTTTCCTGGGAACTGATATGCTTGGCCCTCATACGTCGAATCTCGACGGGAGAGTCGACTATATATATATATATATATATATATATATATATATATATATATATAAAACAATAAATAAATGCACAAAGGACGAAATCCTTGAAAACGAATATAACAAGAATTCGAAAGTACTGCGAGAAAAAAGAATGAACTTTGGTAAATTTACTGATTATATAAAAGAAATAATTTTGAAATTTGAAGAAAGTTAATATAAAATTGGATAGACAGAATTTGTCGATATTATTCAGCTAAACATGTTTGAATATATATATATATATATATATATATATATATATATATATATATATATATATATCCTAGCAATATATAATATATATGTGTGTGTACGTGTGTGTGTAATGAATAGACAACGACGAATATCAACTTTACTAGATTTATTCTCCTAAACCAATCATAAGCAGTCTTTTATACAGTTGTTAGTATTGAAATGGATAGGTCAGGATAGTTCAATATCATCACATTCTCTCCCGGTCATTGTTTTACTTTCAGATGGCTGGGTATCTTGTAGATCCGTTGTCGTCTTCGGGGTGGGCTGATTTCGCCAGGATCCTTCCTCTGATTCAGAGGAGGTCTCAGAGCTGTTGCTCTTCTGGGATTCAATGTCAGAGGGTCTCATTTTATTATGTTTCAGCCTTCTCCACTGATAGTTTAGTCTGCTCTCTGTGTCGGTATTATCAGTGGTAGGATGGACTCATTTTTACCATGAGGATCTAGGGTTAGGAGATTGTGAACAATCCCTGGAGTCGTCGGTTAGACTGTCAGAGGTTGGCATCCTGAGCTCTTGGGAAGTTTCTGGTTCACCTCCACATTCCTTCTTTTAGAGAGACCGTATCTTGCCTCCCGTCGAGGTAGCATATTAAGGTATATTGAGGATTAGCTTCTATCAGTTCCACTCTATCTATTAGTGGATCTTGCTTATTCTCGCGTACGTGGCTTTTTAATAGCACTGTCCCTGGTTGTGATAGCCATGATGGCAATGAAGTTTCTAAAGAGCACCTTCTCGGGAATGGAAAGAATTCAAAAACATTTTATTAAGTAATGCAGTTTATTGAAAGTAGCATCATTACCATCCTTCACAAGAATTAAAGATTCTTTGCTTGTGGCGAAATTCAGTCTCAGCATCAATGGTTAATTTCTCTGGATAGAGTCCACTTTCCATCGTTACATGGTGAATTTAGCAGAATAAATTGTAAGGAATAGACAATGCCGAATATTAACTTCAGAAGCTTTATTCTGCTAAACTGAACTGTTAGTATTAGGTTGGTGCAAAAATAATGACGTAATAATGTCGTTTTTTGACGTACTTTTCTACGTCAAAAAACGACATTCTTACGAC
Source organism: Acanthosepion pharaonis (assembly GCA_903632075.3). Lineage (NCBI taxonomy): Eukaryota > Metazoa > Mollusca > Cephalopoda > Sepiida > Sepiidae > Acanthosepion > Acanthosepion pharaonis. Next base: position 3,129,721 of record CAHIKZ030003987.1, read on the forward strand.
ATTATTTTTGCACCAACCTAATAATTAGACTTTTTATAGAGTATAAATTGGGTAGGTCGGAATAGTTCGTTATTATTACTATATATATATATATATATATATAATTTTATATTTCATTACTTACTATAAGTTTGTATTCTTACTGTGCTCTATTTTAAATACTTTTAAAAGATCTTTTAGATATAAAGAAAGATAAGATGTTCAGTTTAGTTACCCATTAACATAAAAATAAAATACCAAACAGCAACAACACAAAAACATTAATAATAATGTAATTGTCGTAATAACGCCAAATGCCCACTGTAGGGAAATTCCAGAGAGAGAAACACATTATACATGGCAGAATTGACAACACGGAAAAGCCAGGGAAGGAACAACTTTGAAAGAATTTAAAGATATACAAAATAGTTACCATCATTCACATAACACCATAAATTCAAATATATACAGGAACTAAAAGATACCGTTAGTAGAATTGTATATATTAAAGGTTAAGAGAAGCAGAGGCAGATATTGCAAATTATGCCTGGAGAAGAAACGAAAAATCATAGAATTTAAGAACGTGGATGATTTAATATGCAAAAGAAATGGAATTATATCGAACTGTCGCTACGTTGGCATATACCTTTTGAAAAACATGGAAACAATAGGTCTCTTTTATATTTACATATGCAAACTTTTAAATTTAAATTTTGCAGTTTAATTTCGCAAAAACTGAAAACACAAATTATCATATTGTGTTTGTATCTTTAAATTTTAAACTTACAGTTATGACTGTCAATTCCTAGAGTTTCCTATCGTAACTGAAAATCCAAAAATATATATATATATATATATATATATATATATATATATATATATATATATATATAGCGTATGCAAATATAAAAGTGGACATTGAAATTAACACCCAGAGGCAACAGTCTGTTTCATGCGATTGTGTTTAGCATGAAACAGACTCTTGTCCCGGTGTTGACTTCAATGTCCACTTTTATATTTACATACGCTCTATCCCTGATATATATATTATGCACTGTTACATTAGAACATGTAAGTATATACTACAAAAATGGTAACGCATTTATAAGGAAATACTATAAGCAAGTTTGAAATTCAGTGTATATCATTTCGCCAAAGTGTAAACAACTTTGTTTTTCATAGCGTTAAACATGTTGGATTTCGTGCCAAAGAAAGCGTATTTGCGGGGAATTTTATTCAAAAGAAATCTGCAGCTGAAGCGCACACAACTCTTGTTGAGACTTACGGCGACCATGCTTGATCGGAAACAACATGCAGAGATTGGTTTAGACGCTTCAAAAATAATGATTTTGATGTTGAAGCACTAGCGCACTGAAAAAGTTTGAAGACGAAGAATTGGAGGCATTACTTTATAAAGACTCATGTCAGGCGTAAGCTGAACTTACAGAATTATTAGGAGTTGATCACACAACAGTTTCGAAACATTTGAAATCATTAGGAATGATTCAAAAGCAAAGACATTGGGTGCCGTACGAGTTGAAGCTGAGAGACCAGCGATGAAAAGTGGATACACTACGATAACCTTAAGCGTAGAAGATCGTGCAGTAAGCCCGGCCATGCATCAACATCAGCGGCACAACCGAATATCCATGATTCGAAGCTTCTGCTCTGCATTTGGTGGGATCAGCTGGGTGTAGTTTATTATGATCTGCTCAAACCGACAGAAACCATCACGGAAGATTGCTATTGACTACGATCGATGCATTTGATCCGAGCATGGAAGAAAAAACGGCCGCTATACGAGCAGAGACACGACAAAGTGATTTTGCAAAATGGCAAAGCTAGGCCACATGTTGCAAAACGAGTGAAAACCTACTTGGAAACACTTCCAGGCATTGCCCCGTCCGATTATCACTTGTTCCGATCGATGGCTCATTCTTATGAAGATGACAAAAAATGGGTCGTTACGTGGTTAACCTCAAAAGACGTATCATTTTTCCTAGTTGAAGCTGAGAGACATTGAAAGGTGTCTTGTCACATGTGAACAGCTGCTTCAATGGTAGAAAAGGAAAGGTTTTTTTTGCATTGTATCATGACTGACAATGAAAAGTGGATACACTATGATAACCCTAAGCATAGAAGGTAGCCTAGCCATGCATCAACATTGGCATCAAAGTGGAATATCCATGGTTCGAAACTTCTGCTCTGCATTTGGTGGGATCTGCTGGGTGTAGTTTATTATGAACTGTTCAAAATGACCAAAACAATCACAATAGATTACTATTGACTACAATTGATGCATTTAAGCTGAGCATTGAAGAAAAAATAGCTGCTATATGATCAGAGGCATGACAAAGTGATTTTACAACATGACTACGCTAGGCCAGATGTTGCAAAACAGGTGGAAACCTATGTGGAAATGCTTAAATGGGAAGTCCTACCACACCCACCATATTCACCAGACATTGCCCCATCTGACTGCCATTTGTTCCGATTGATGGCACATGGCCTGGCTGAACAGTGCTTTCATTCTTATGAAGATGTCAAAGAAATGGGTTGACTCGTGGATAACCTCAAAAGACAGGTCATTTTTCCGGTGTGGAACTGAAATACTGCCAGAAAGATGGGAAAAAGTAGTGGCTAGGAATGGACAATACTTTCAGTGACATGTTCCTTACTAAATTGTAAATAAAACATTACTTTTCATGAAAAATCAGCGAAAACGTATTCAAGGTCCTAATATATATATACATCTATATAATTATTTACTTAAAAATTATAACATAGATTTAGAATTTTTAAATAAATTAAATTATAACATGAATTTATAATTTAAATTATAAATTAAATTATAACATAAATTTATAATTTAAATTAAATTATAACATAAATTTATAATCTTTATAATTTATAATATTTATAATTAAATTATAACATAAATTTATAATATTTATAATTAAATTATAACATAAATTTATAATATTTATAATTAAATTATAACATAATAATATGATATTTATAATTAAATTATAACATAAATTTATAATTTTAAATAAGTATTTTAAGAATAGTAATTGTTGGTTATTGGAATTTATTCCGTATACAAATCATATCCTTGGGTATATATATATATATATATATATATATATATATATATATATATATATATATATATATATATATATATAATAAAAAAAAAAAAAATAATTTTTTAAAATAATTTCACATATTCTATGTTTAAATAGGAATTTAGGCATATTCAATGAATACAGTTTTTATAATATGCCGTCTACAAAAACCTGTACAACCCTAATCGTGGCAAATAACTAGACCCAAATTACTAGATCTCATCAGTAATATAATACATGTGGGCAAAAAATATTCCCCACCAAAATGTCAAGCATTTTTTTTTTATTTCTCGTTTAGAAAGGACATGGGCGTGTCCGAAAGTTCCAATTTTTAACATCTTTTCTCATTTTGCTTCCAGTTGATCAAAAGGTCTACTAACATACAATAAATATTATTACATTTATTATCAATATTATTATTTTAATTGTTTTTTTCTCTCTCAAATTTTTTCACCGCCTACTCTCTCTCTCTATCTCTCTCTCCCTCTCTTTCTCTCTCTCTCCCTCTCTTTCTCTCTCTCTTTAGCTCTATAACTGAATGGCATTTGATTACATTCGTATAAACAATACGCTAGATTTAGCTGTTTCATTCTGTCGAATGAAGATAGCTCAGAAACTCTGACTGACACCAAATCGGTTGGGTTTCAATTCTGGCTTGACGCATTCGGATGTCTAGTCGCACTGAGGAACTGTGATACAGCGAAACAGTGCTGTCTACGAATGATATATATATATATATATATATATATATATAAAACTAAAACCAGGTTTACCTGGCTCTTTAACTTTAGGTTTATATTAGGTTTGCTCTACTTAGTGTATTGAACATTTTACGTAGTTACTTTACTCGTTTGGAGGTTTCTCTGAGCTTGGATTCTGGGCGATTGTTTTTTCGCCTCAATTTCATGTTTCTTTTTTATTCCTAATTTTTCCTTGGGGATTGGTTTGTTCAACTACAAGCCGAAATACCTCAGGTTTTTTCAAGCGAGTACCACATATATATATATATATATATATATATATATATATATATATATATATATATATATATATATAAGTTAAACTCAAATATTTATCGAAAAAATAAGAGAATTTCCATCGGTATTTTATAGCCGTGGAACTCAACATCAGCTAAATCAATAATTAATTTCGTCGGAAAATTCAAACAGGCATACTATGAAAATTTCTCAGGTTTTGCTAGTTTATTTGAATATAACAAAAGAAGGAAAATTTAAATTTCATTAACTTTTAATGTATACTGTTTTCAGCGTTCATATTTTCCACTTGAATGAACTTTCTTTAGAAAAATCTTAATTAGCTTTTATTCTTCAAAGATCTCACTGCATCTCAAGTCTCTATTGAGTTTACAATTCGAGTTTCTGTTGTTTCAATTGTTAATCCTCTTTCTTTGATTCCAAACGCTATTCCTTATTGAAAATACTCTTTCAACAATGGTAGCAGTATCTATTAAGCCCTAAATTCTACTCGATATCCTTCCTGAAATGATATAGAGAAATATTTTAGTTTTTGAAGTGTTTGAGAAGCTGCAGCCATTTTTCGCACTCATTTCATTTTGGTGACCGGAAGGAATGAGTAAGCACAATTTCATCAAACAAATCATCAACCAATTATTTTTAGATTGTAAGAATTTGGGGGGTCGGGGTAATAATGATTTACTGATGCAGGTTTTTCTAAATGATAAGTATTAGATTCATAAGTTTACAGAAAAAGAAGAAGCTGGAAGAGAATTCGATAGGTGATAAGTGCGAAAGAAGATACTGTTAGAATAAAACTTACTGTTGCACATAGGTATTTCAGCAGTAAACACAATTACATTAAACAAATCACCAACCTTGGTTTCAGCATCTCAATCATTTCATTAGTTTTCTTAAACATCTGTTTCTATGTCAGACTCCATAAAACACTGTTTTTTTTTATCTAAACATTATATTCCTCACCACGAAAACCATTTTCTCTCAACTCAAGATAAGTCCGGTAACAATCATTAAATCTAGTAATTTTTCCCTAATCAATTCCACCTGGCTCTTTTACTAACACATTAAGTACGTTTTTCAGCACCAACGGATATTTTCTTTTAATAATTTGCCTCAAAGAAGACGATAAAGCTGCTAAGGCTCAAGGGGGTTACTGATGATGAAAGGCAATAGAGTGAAGAAATCTGAGACAACATTGCTGAGGAGAAAGAACAATAAAAAGACTGAAAGAGACAAGATAGCGATTGATGTCGCATTTAAATTTCGCTTGTTATTCTTTTCTTCGTGGATCGTCGTGTGTGATTGTATGTAACCAGAAACCGATTGCCAAAAGACATGAATCATTCCGAAGGTTAACACTCATCAAGCTCTCCAAATGTTCTTTCCTCAGTTATTTCTTCGAAATGATTTTTTAAAATAACTGGAAAAGATGTCACAATAGAGGGCGAAAATATTATTTGGATTGCAATGATTCGAGCTGATTTTTTTAGAATTGAAGGAATTATAATTTTAAATTAGATTTTAGAATTGAAAGAATTATAATTTGAATGAAATTTTAAAATCTGTACCAAATCAGTTTTCGCAATTCTGAAATTTATTTTTCTTAGAATTGAATTTTTTTCTACAAAGCTTCCAGAAAATAAAGATAAGCGGAGATTGAGATACGGGCCGGGGAATGGGATTTTTTCAAAAATAAATAAGCTCCGAGAATCATCATCCTTTCAGGTTAGTCACTTTCTCACAGACGTGCCATGGCTTCCCTCTGTCTCTTCTACAAGTATTTTCACGGCAACTGTTTCGACGAGCTACTTAGGCTGGTTCCCAGACTGCCTGAATTTAAGCGTGCTACTAGGCTGGCATCTTGGTCCCACCCTTTCACTATCGAAACGGTTAAATGTAACCGTCTTTTCTACTCAAACAGATTATTTTATCGCATTTCCTGCCTGTGGAACTCCCTTCCTTTTGCTTGCTTTCTCTGGTAACTATAATCTTCAAATATTCAAGTGTAATATCGATCGACATCTTATACTTTGATCTTGTTCCCCGTCCTTCTCTATAACCTTTCTTCAAAAAAGCCTCTTTACACTTGTTCTCATTCCTCTGTAATCCCTTGCATGCTAGTCGCACTCCGCCTTGCTTGGGATGAATTGCCTAAAAAAAATCAACCAAAGTTCAAAGACAACATTTCTTGCAAGGGCTAAAATAACTTTGTTGAACTAGTCTAGTTATTCACGAATGAACCATAGTTATACCTCTGCAAATTTATTCTCAAAAATGTCTTCTTTTTATCAACAATAGACACTATACAATAGACACTATACGATAAGTCATCCTTTTATTTATAAAAGGATGACTTCACTCCTTCCTAAATCTGGAAAATTCTTTCAACAGCTCGTAAGAAAGATAAAAATTACGTATTTCCGTGCTGTAGAATCATCTCGTACTAAAAACTATCACTTCACAAAAATAGAAATTTTCGTCTGCTAATACAAAACCCAAGAACCACTCAAGGTAGAGGCTTACTAAAGGGAGTAAGTGGATGAAGTAAAATGTGATGATAGATAACAGCTGAGCCTAGAGTTGACATTAAGATCGTGGTGATCGGGGAAACATCGCCTCAGCTGTCTATTCCACATAGTAACAGTACTACGGAAGAAATTGTATGAGTTGAACTGCTCCCTTACAAATGGAATATGAAATGAATACAGATGAGTCGACCCTGTGTAAATGGCATAGTTAATACTGATGGAACTAAGGAATGTAGCTCGTTGGAACATTTGCCATGGATATAGCGATAGAATTGCGAGAAGCTAGCAATGTGTAGTCTGGATGAATTGGGAGATTAGCCCACTTTCAATGCATTTAATTCTTAGCAATTCTTTTTCTCTCCTGATATGTATCTATATAGATCAATATTTATACATTGGTATATATTTATATATATATATTGTTGTGGTACGATCCACCTAATTTACATAGTGGAGTACCGACCATATAAATATGGGTTGGTACCGGGAAGTAACAAGAGATCCAATCCAGAGACTCTGCCCGACTGCGATTAAGTCAACCCATTCTACAGGAACAGTCTTCCCAAAAATATACCAAAACTAACTGTAAATATTGTGTACCTTTTCCTTGTTTCAATACATTTTGTGTTGTATTATTATTCCATGCATATCCAAGCTTCAACATCTATATATATATATATATATATATATATATATATATATATATATATATATATATATATATATATATATATATATATATATATATATATATATATATATATATATATATATATAAAATAAAAATAAATGTTTTCGATGTAATATCCTAAAGCAATAATCGTTCACTTGCCAGTAGCGATTTCCCAAGCGTAAGCTTAGATGTGGCACAAGGCCGAAAGTATGGGGCACCCAGTGAGGACCGAACTCACTACTCATTCGTAATTGTGTTAGCGAGGCAAACTTGCTAACCATTACACCGCTTCCGGGTGCCAGTAATTTACAATTCTTACACAACCTTTGTCCAGAAAAAAAAAGCTCTTGTTCGAACAAAGCAACCGTAGTACCTTGTCTGTCATTTTTAATGAAACATTTACATATATATATATATATATATATATATATATATATATATATATATATATATATATATATATATATATAAAAAGACTCGAGAGAGAGAGAGATAACTAAAAATATATCTGTAAAAAGACTATGAAGAAAGATAAGTTTGACTTTTTTTTTATATATATATATATATATATATATATATATATATATATAAAAGCCAATAATAATAACATGTCTGCCAAAAAGTACTACTTCAGTTTCTACATATTGACTTTTTCTTTTTGCTTTATATCTCCAGCATCTGTATTACTGTCGTCATAGCAATAAACAAGATTTTTTTTGTTGTTGATAGATAAAGTGGCCAACAAACAATTCGTCAAAATGTCTGACAAAAAATCTGAAAAAGAATTTAATTTCAGTCCTTTCTCTGCCAGAAACTCTTTCGCTGTGCCCGGTATAGTTTTCGAATCTTTTGTTTCAGGCATTTGCTGTAAATAAAGAAAACTGGGGCCTCCATTAATTCTCACTTTGGTTCCGCTACCGGTAAAGGAACAATTGCATTCAAACTAATGTAACCTCATTTTTCGTTTTGGCAGAGCTGAACTGGTTCAAATAACTTCGTTATCAATTTGAAAAACCATCCAACTGTTTGAGAACTTATATTATGGGCATTACCATGAGTTTGTTTCTTTGGTAGCTATGAACAATTTCTTCTTTTGGGGCATATTTATTTATTTGAGAATTTCTTTTACTCAATAGGAGTAGGTAGGTTCGCCTATCATCCGGTTCGTACACCTCCATGGTCTTTTGAAAGGGAGTACATGTTTATTCCTTGTTTTCTGTTCATGATTGGATTTCCATTTCCTTCTAAATTCTACTTTGACTTCTAACATCTCCGTCTGAAATCTGAAATTTGATTTATTTACAATTTTTTCTTTTCAATAGGAGTAGATAGGTTTGCCGATCGTCCGTTTCACACACCACTCCGTTTGTTTGAACAGGAGTAGAGGTTTATCCCTTGTTTCCTGTTTAAGATTGGGTTTCCAGTTTCTTCTCTTTCACTTCCATTAACCAACTTCCATCTTAATGTTGTTGTCACCTTTCTTGGGGTGATTTGATAAAAAAAAAAGGCAAGGATGTGTCTTCTAACCTGATTTCTTTCTTTAATAAAAGTAGATAGATTCGCCTATCATCCAGTTCAAACTTTGCACTGGTCTTTTGAACAGGAGTAGAGGTTTATCCCTTATTTCCTGTTTAGAATTGGGTTTCCAGTTTCTCTAAAGTCTATTCATTTTCGTTCACTTCTATTAACCACTTACCATCTTAGTGGTGTCGTTACCTTGCTGGGAGTGAATTGATAAAAAAAAAGACAAGGATGTGTTTTCTAACCTGATTATATTCCTTTCCTCAATAGGAGTATATAGATTCGCCTATCATCCAGTTCACACTCTTCATCGGTCTTTTGAACAGGAATAGATGTTTATCCCTTGTTTCCTGTTTAGGATTGGGTTTTCAGTTTCTTGTAAAGTCTTCTCATTCTCTTTCACTTCCATTAACTCCCACCCATTGTCACCTTGCTTGGGTGAATTGATTTAACATGTCATTATTCTCTCTTCGAATTACATATAGTATCCATTTTAGTTGAAGTTGCTGTTGAAAATTCTCAAGTGACGCGGTTTATGTCTCTTGGTACATTTCCTTGTGATTCTGTAACGCCGGTTCATGAGGTTCAAAGAAGGATGGTCCCCGCTAAGATTCGTTGGAAGCCATTTATTAATTATTAAACTGAGAAGCAAAAACTGTTTAGATATTTCTGAACGAATTTGGCGCCATGCATAGTATCCATATTAAAATCTCGATGGCTACTTCAACGTAGTGTAAAGGCTAGCAAACTTATCTCGCTTGATCAATTACGAATGAACAGTGAGTTCGATACTCACTGGGTGCCGTATAATTGTCGGCCTTGTGCCACTCCTTATCTTTCATCAACGATCTTCCTGACGTCATAGATTTCCAAGTAGTCATCTACGCGGACGCCATTACAATTTGCTCCTGCCTGAAAAACAAATCTAGTGTTGCTGACAAAACTAACCTGGCCGTTCGTCTCGAAAAGAACCTCCAATCGGTTGTGAACTGGGGCAGGAATTGGCTGGTTAACTTTAACGCCTCAAAAACAAAACTGCTCTCTATTAATCACCACAGAGATCCTTCCCTGCCCCCCCCCTTTAGAATTCTGACGCTCAACTTCTCGAGAGCACCTCTTTGCGGCTGCTCGGTCTCACATTGGATGCTGACCTAAGATGGAACAAATACATTGAGTCAATAGCTTCGTCCACCGCAAGGAAAGTTGGCTCCCTGTGCCGTGCCAGGAAATTTTTCTCCCCGGAATCGATCCTTCAAATCTACAAATAAAACCATTCGCCCTTGCATTGAGTATTGCTGCCATATATGGTCTGGAGCCCCTTCTGTTTGTCTCGGGGTTCTTGATAAGATCCAGAGACGGATATGCAATGTAATTGGCCCTGTTCTGGCATCTCTGTTCTGGTCTGCAGTCGCTTTCTCACAGACATGCCGTCGCCTCTCAGACTTCTCGTTTCCCA
>CAHIKZ030003987.1:3145000-3214978 GCA_903632075.3 Acanthosepion pharaonis
GGTTAAATTACTACGAATATTAAGGGTTTCTCCTACAAAGGAGAATGCAGGTTCAAATCCTGCTGGAAGATGCTTTTTTTTCCTCTAATAAGATTTCTCGAATGTTCAAGCCGATAGACGAAATAAAATACTGTTTAAAAAATAAACGGAGCATCTACTCAAATAAAGTATCTCTATACAATCCAGTCTAGTCCCACTGTTTTTTTCCCGCTCAATTTTGCCCTTGGCTGATTTGACTTCAGATTTTAATATTTCTGGTTCTTTGATATTTCTGTGTATTGAGGGTTGTCCTCTTTCGTCGTCGAAGAGATCTCCGATGTAGTCGTTCCATCTCTAAAGTATTTTTCTTTCTCTAATATCAGTGCCCCGTCCTTGGCTTTTATGTTTCTTTCTTGATGAACAAGTCTTTTGTCCTGTTAATTCTTTTATTCCTTTATAAATGCCAAAATTCCCGACCGACATATTTCGCTCTTTGTTGTTCCTTAGTTTAGCTTAGAAATACTTTCAATTTAAATAATTCTTGAAAGCAGAAAGGACCCCCACTTTTTTTTTTAAAGAAAAGAACCAATTTTTTCAGATTTATTTTTTTCTGTCGACACAACTGAAGTATAATTTTTTTATATCTATCTTGTTTTTTGTTGAAAGATTCTGGTATGAGAAAAATCTCAACTAGCCGAATGCTCTTTCTTTCACAGTTCCCGGTGATCTTTGGGCAAGAAATAAATCTTTTCATTTTTTTCTTTTGGTATGCGGTGAATACTATTGGATATATATTTACTTAGGTTTACATAGACGAGCACAAAACTACAATAGTTGGGAACACAGTGAATTTCGAACTAACACGGTAAATGCTCATACTTTGAACTAGACTATTAAAGTTTTCCTTGTCTTCCATGACATTTCAGTAGGGTCAGATGCAGGCATAGAATTATCGGTCCTTCACGGTGTCCAATGCACCTAGGGATCATCTGTGGATACGTGGGTTCCCATAAGGCATTCCTCTTTAATCTCTTCAAGCCTGGGTATTAACTTGGGGAGACTGGGGTTCTCTCTCCTTAATTACATTGTAATTTCTAAAATATTAACAAATAAACTACCCACAGAGTTCATAAGCATGCAAAAGTGATATGTACATAGTACATACCTGTATTATGTTTTGAACCGGACGAAACCCTGCCTCTCGGCAAAGCCTCGTCCGGGTCCCTCACTGCAAAATGCAGAGAGTTCGACTGAGAGTGAATCTCTTGATTCCTCCCTCTCTTCCCGGTACCAACCATATTTACGGTACTCCACTATGCAAATTAGGTGGATCCTACCACAATACTGTAATAATGACATATATAAAGAAAATTAGAAAAAAAAAAAGATTCTTTTAAAAAGATTTCCAATAAAAATGGTTCTATGACATTTAATTTGCCAAATGCTTTCTGCGTCAACTTAATCGTATCGTTTAAGCGTTTGTTTTTATTCGACATAACCTTATTCAATACCAATTTGCCGACGTAAAGTCGCTGTTTCGACACTACTGGTGTCATGTGACCGAAACCTTTCGATATTATTAAATGGCAGACAACAACGGGTGGAAAACATATATAACACCCAAGAATTCGTTTGTAATTAAAAGCAGAAAAAAACATTGTAATTGTAATATTGTAAATTGTAAATATTTCTTAATTAATACATCAGAGAAATAAATTAATTGCCTCGACTCAGATTTCAAGACTGCAGCCAAAATTTGACATCTACATTACTTGCCTTTCAGGCCTTGACACGTTAGGACGTGGGCGATCGTGGCTCTCTACTGTTTCCCGTCTTCTTCTATTTTTCTTTCACAATTTACTATCACCTTTTGTTTCTCGTCTGCCGCCCGTACACACAAACTTGTTAAGATGGTTACTCACTGATATTCCCTGGTTCACTTAATTTTAATATATCTGCGCGTGTTAAATTCTCCAGGCCTTCTTTCTTCATTATGTATCCCAGGAACTTATGATCACTCTTTAATATATATATATATATATATATATATATATATATATATATATATATATATATATATATGAAGAAATATAGTCTTAAGATGTGCTATATTTATCGCCTGACGATTGCATATGGCATGAAACAGACTGTCGCCTCTAAGTGGTGACTTCTATGCTCACTTTTTTATATATATATATATATATATATATATATATATATATATATATATATATATATATATATATATATATATTAATTTCGATAAACGTGCAATCAATTTACAAATTCATGAATTATTCATACAAAAACAAATGCAAAGGTTAATGATTTAATTGGCGAGAAATCCATCGTCGCAAACAATTCAAATAATATACAAAAAACCCCCAACCTGTTATGATATATATATATATATATATACACATTTTATTCAATATGACAGATAAGGTGCTTTGATTTAGTTTTTTTTATACAATTTCATGTGATCTAATATTTTTTTTCTTTTCGGATGATAGATTATACAAAAAACTGTCCGATTGTTCTTTTTATCGGAGCGCTTTCGGCTATACATTTAGCCATTTTCAAGGTTGAAATATATTAACTGTTAACAAGAAATATTCATGGTGACCTACCGGACTCTATTCGTAACATCCTTGTTGACAACACAAATATGATAGCATCATCAACATGCAAATAAATTTGTAGGTCTGATGAATTGGACGTGATTACGATTCTAATGTGATAAATTATAACTATGGAATATTTGTGTTTGAGCCTTTTATAATATATTCTTCTTTTGTCTTGTACACATTGTCTTTTGGAAATATATATATTATATAATATATATATATATATATATATATATATATATATATATATATTGAGCACTAATACCTATCTATCTATTAATCTATCTATCTTTATCTGAATTGAGACCCCATTGGATTAAAACGGAAGTTTAATGTTAATGTGAATGTAACAAAAACATGCGTAAATTTAGTTCATGTCTTGCGGCTCTCAAAATAGCTGAACATTATCGTATGTGGCTTTTACATTAAGCAAGTTTGGCCACCCCTATATAGCATCATTGTGAAATCCATGATCTTGTCAATGTATGCTATGTCAGAGGCATACCTAATTTTGAATTCAGAGTTGTTCATCTCCCTAGAGCCCAGTTTATCCGCGTCCTGGGTAAGTCGATAAAGTATATCTGACAGCAAGGAGGCTTTGAGGAGCGTGGAATCACCTCTTAATTGCTGGCGTTCCCAGGTCCAACCTGTTAGGATCCCAGCTATGAGCAAATAGTTAACCTACAAACTGGGGTCAAAACGTGTAAAAATAATTTTTAATACCAGCAATACAATTTTTGTAAAAACTATTACTAGCAATGAATTTTTGAAGAAAAAATTATTACAAGCGATACATTTTGGGAAAAGATATGACTAGCGATACATTTTTGAAAAAATATTACCAGCAATAAAAATCATGTCGGCATTAAATAACCCATTGAGGTTGATATGCTGTAAAACAAACCAAACCAAACCAAACTAAAATCGGGCATTATTTCTGAACAACCTAATACCAGGAATGGTAAGGCAGTTTCGGATATCTGTTTATTATCCCGAACTGATACATAGATTGAGATAGATAGATAGATAGATAGATAGATAGATAGATAGATAGATAGATAGATAAAAAATATTACCAGCAATAAAAATGTTGTCGGCATTAAATAAAACATTAAGGTTGATATGCCCTAAAAGAAACCAAACCAAACCAATATATATATATATATATATATATATAGATAGATAGATAGATAGATAGATAGATAGATAGATACATAGATAGATATTAGGTTGGTGCAAAAATGATGACGTAAGAATGGCGTTTTTGACGTTAAAAAATACGTCAAAAAACGACATTACCACGTCATTATTTTTGCACCAACCTAATAGAGAGATAGATAGATAAAAAAAATATTACCAGCAATAAAAATCTTATCGGCATTAAATAACCCCCTGAGGTTGATATGCCGTAAAACCAAACCAAACCAAACCAATATATACAGAGATAGATAGATAGATAGATAGATAGATAGGTAGATAGATAGATAAAAAAAAATATTACCAGCAATAAAAATCTTGTCGGCATTAAATAACCCACTGAGGTTGATATGCCGTAAAACAAACCAAACCAAACCAGTCTTTCCTGCGCACAGCTGGGTTGGAGGAGAAAAGATGGATTCATACCTTTTCCAAAGATGTTTTGATTCGAAAGTGAGAAGTGGAATTCTAACCCGGTTGACCGATTCCTCGTTCTGACCTGCTACCATTACACCACCTACAGATCCTTTGCAAATACGATAATATTGAAAATTAGTATCTGAAAAAAAAAAACGCTGACGTGCTGTATATTTGAAAGAGTTGTTCCAAATGTCAGGAATTAACCACGTGTTGGATTAGGACAACCTTTTCTCTAGAAGCTTCTTTTTTTTTCTCTACCACCTCAACAGCTAACCACCCAAAAGGATCTTGAATTTCTCTCTTGCTTATCCGAACACGTTCTTATCTGACTCCATGACGCCCGTTCTAATTCAAAAACCTGAAAAACGAACCCATCCACCATTTGTCATATCGTTCATAAGGCGTGAGGCTTAAATGAAATGTCATTTCTTCTTACTTGTATTTCCTCTCTTTCAGGAAACAAAATGTATTATAATGTTTTTATAATATTAAAATATTAGATATGTACAAAAGTTTCTAGCAAAGAAAGAATAAAACTAAACTGACATGTTTCGGTAAACAAGCAGATACAAGCCATACTATCTAAACACACCGCACACCATTCTCAAACTATTATAATTACCTTATGAAATGAGGATAATGACCTCATGGTGTCTGCGTCATACCCGATTTCTACCTTCAAAGTTAATTTGTAAAGAAGAAGAAGGATTGGAGAATCCAATACTCACCAAGCACATTGAAGGTAAAAGAAGCAGGAAAAAGCAGTGTGCCACTTTTGTCATAATTTTTCCCTTACTAATTTTTGTTTTGTTTATTTGTGTTTATTTAAATAATTTTTCCAAAAGAAAATGTTGGCTACAATACATTCCGAGTAAATTTGTCAAATATATTGCTTTTTTTTAACTACCATGTTAAAATTTAATTATACCCACGAAACCACTTTTTACTGAATCGTAAAAATAACTGTCTTAATCAATGTATCTGTGGAAGACCGATGACTTCATCGGCTGAAATAGTGCTGTAAGTAATAAAAATGAAGACGCTCGATCGAACGAACATGGCGACATACTGTGTCTGGTGTCGAGGGTTTTCTGGTCCCCGTATCACAAACAACCATTGTACTTTTAGTTGAAATTCATAAAATCTTTCTTTGAAAAGAATTTTTCAGGAAAATAGGTTTCTCAAATTCACTAATTCTTATCACTCTTTTTAGTATTGATAGGGTTTCCTTCCTAACATTTTGTCCAAAGTTGTGTGGAATGTCAACATCTTGATTATGTCATTATTTTCTCTTCAGGTTACACGTCTTTCTTTTTTCAGACGAAATGTTCTATCACACGGTCTTTTTGATTATTTAGCGCCTGTCCAAATCATCAAAATGATCTAAATATAAGGCAAATTTTAGTAGATAACACAAAACTTTTACAGGACACATCGCAAAGAAAGACTCCAAATTCTGGAGGCTACTGTAATAAAAGAAAAGCAGCCAACATTAAATAAGGTATCTTTCTCCGTAGAGAATGTATGTTGAAGTGTGTCTATCGTGCTATAGATACGAAAGGTGAAGCTTGTGCTGTTGTTTTTGGTATGTTGGTCTTCTTGAAAGTTGAAAGGTTATGTTATTTCTGGATGAATTTTTGATCTGTTTCTATTATTTTTTTTTTATCAAATCGCGAAATGAAAGTTATCTTGAACGGCCACTCTTCTCGATCTTTTTTGCATAAATGCACGTATCCCCCATGTCTCTGTCCTTGGACCGAGATTATTCCTAATTTTTATCAACGACCTTCCGGTTGGCATCAGTTATCAACACGCTATCTATGCTGAGGACACAACTTTTTACTCCTGTCTTAATAGAAAGTCTGATCGGTTCGATAAGATCAAATTGATAGTTGATCTCAAAAATGATCTGTTGTTAACTGGGGCAAGGAATGACTTGATAATTTTAACGCCTCCAAAATGAAATTGCTCTCATTTAATCGTTTGCGAGAACATTTTTGCTTTTTATTATCATGGCTGATGCTAACCTCCAGGAGAGTGACGCATTGCTCCTTCACGGACTAAAGTTTCCACTGACATGAAGTGGAAATATTTTAATGTTAGGTCTGCTGCTAGGAAAGTTGGTTCACTGTGTCGTGCTAGACAAATTTTCTTGCCAGACTCTATCTTACATATTTAAATGTCTACCATTCGTCCATGCATTGAGTCTTGTATCTCATCTGGTCTGATTATTCTATGTATTTAGACATTCCTAATAAAATCCAAAGAAGGATTTGCAATGTTATTAGTCCTGACCTGGCATCTCGATTTCAGTCACTTTCCCACCCCCGTAACGTAATTTCTCTGTGCCTTTTATATATATATATATATTTTCATAGTAATTGTTCTTCTCTTTGGTAATGAATTTAAACGTAGTATTAGATTGGTGGCAATGTTTCATCATTTTACACTTGAAATGATTAGATGTAACCGTAAGTTCTATGCTAACAGTTTCTTCTGTCGCGCTTCTCACATATGGAACTCTCTTCCAGCTTCTTGCTTTCTAGTTAACTTTGATCTTCAAAAGTTTACATGCAATGTCAATCGCTATCCTGGTCTTTTATGTTCTCTATCCTTAATAATGTTTTGTTTTTTATACACTCTCACACTCCATAACCCCATGCCTTTCAGTGGCTTCTTTGCCTTGTTTGGGGTGAACAAGACAATGGGAAATCACTCCACAATGTTCCCGAGACAGCATTTCATTTCAAAGAAGATCAGTGGAGGGTATGATTGTTTACATTCTGAAAAGACAGGAAATTAAATACAATGGTTACATAATCTGTATATTTTATATATTTGCTTCCAACAGATATTTGCTGGATTCAGCCGAAATTGGGACGAGGACAAAGTTCTTGAACACAGCACAAAATTCACATATATTGTTAGTTTCAACGTTTCAAACGTTCTATCCTTTGACCTTCTTTAGTTGCCTGTTGTATCTGGTAACCTTCCTACGTATTTCTTACCTAACCCCTTATTCAATCTCGACTGTTTTCGTTCGGGTGTCCATACGAGATGATATCTCGTATCAGTTTAGTTCTCTGTGTAAATTGATCCTTGTTATGCCTCTTGTCTTTTTCATTGAATCTGAATAGTATATTCTTTTATGCGCCGTGTTCATTCAGAACCTAAGCGATCAAGGCCCTTCACGTCTTCCTGTCCTTTGTTGCTCTTAATAAGTTTTGTCTTTTTGCTGTTTCTCCCAAACCCTGCTCTACTATCTAATTACTCAGCCCATCCAGCATGCTACACACTGCTTTCATCTGTCCCTCTTTCTCTGAATCTGTCCTGTGGGTATCAGGTTTTCTAAACCTTCCTTCCTCATTACGTGCTCCAGAAATTTTCACTGCCTCTTCCTGATGTTACGTATAAATTTCTTTTTTGTTTCCACTTTCACTAAAACCTCGTCGTTGTTCAATGGTATCCCCAAGATGTTTCTGTAGAACCATATTTTTGTTGTTTCAAGTCTCTTCTTATCTTTGAAGAGATTGTCCAGCATTCGCTGTCATATAGGAGGACAGATATTACATAACAGTTCAGTACTGTTTTTTTAGTCTCTAACGAAGTTTTTTTCTGTTTCTCTGCTTAGTTTTTGGGAAGCATCTTTGGCCATCTCAATGCGTTTTGGGGTCTCAACGTCGGACTTTTTGTTCTCTGTTAGAACACTTCCCAGATATCTAAAATTGATTAGTAATTTGCATTTGGGGCTCGTCCTTTTGCTGATAATCATGCATTCTGTCTTCTTGTAGTTTATATTTAATCCTTACCTCTCGCTTTTCTTTTAACGTGATGTGGAAAACACGCATTAAATGTAAGATCGTGATCGGTATATTGGACTATTAGTCAGTTTTGCTGATTATACGCTGCAAATAGCCTTCTTCATTATTAACTCGTCCTGGTTAAGACGTTAAACTATATTGGCGTCCTGGGTAAGACGATAAACTACATCCAACAGCAAGGCCTCTCATCAGGAGGTTTTGAGGTGCATGGTACCAACACTTAATTGCTGGCATTCCCAGTTCCACACTGACGCAGGGTAGTAGCACCTGTTAGGGTCCCAGCTATCGGCAAATACTTAACTATTACCAGTAATACAATTTGGAAAAAAATATTACCAGAAACAGATTTTTGACAAAACAAAATATTACCAGCAATGAAAAATGTCGGCATTAAATAACCTATTGAGGTCGATATGCCGTAAAACAAAATAAACCAAACCAATCTAAATCAAAGAATACATATTCTATTCATACGAATCTATCCTAAAAATGTTGCGGGCATTAAATAACCCATTGAGGTTGATATGCCGTAAAAAGAAATAAACCAAACCAATCTAAACCAAAGAATACATATTCTATTCATGCGAATCTATCCTAAAAATGTTGTCGGCATTAAATAACCCATTGAGGTTGATATGCCGTAAAAGGAAATATACCAAACCAAACCAAATTTCATTATTTAGTTTTTAATCTGAGACGGAAACTGTTTCATTGGTGTCTGTGAATATTAGCAAGAGAAAATAAATAAATAAGGGCGAGTTTCTTTGACTCAGGCTATGTATAAACATGTCTAGACAGTAGATTTATATCTGCGTCAGTTTACTCGATGAATGCCTCTGCTTCAGCATTCTGGAAAATATCTTTTTATATTTAAAAAAAACAACAAAATAATAATAATAACAATAATAATAATAATATTAATAATAAAGCATTTTAAATAAAATTCAACATTTCTTTGCTTTTGGGAAACATTATCAACTTAAGAGAATCTGGAACGGATGATGTCAGAATCCCCAGCTGAAAGAGACTGGCGCCTAAGAAATTTAAATAATTCAAAAACTAATTCTAAAATTTTGCCGAAAGTGTATACGCAAGAATTCGTTGTGTGATAACAACTACATCCATTTTCTTATCTACAAAGACTAATCGAAAACTATCTGGTCTGGTGCTATAAAAAGAAAACTACATACATACCAAGTCGGCATTTAATTTCCTTTGAAGTAGTTCCCTTCTGAATTCGCGCATTTTATTTAGCTTTGTTTTCATTGATGGAAGTCTTCCTTGAATTCTTTTGGGGGATAGCGTACAGCTGCCTCGTTGCAATCTCTTGGACTTTCCCGACGTCTTGAAATCTTCTTCCTTGAATTCTTTTGGGGGATAGCGTACAGCTGTCTCGTCGCAATATCTTGGTTGGACTTTCACGACGTCTTGAAATCTTCTTCCTTTTAAGTGTGCTTTGATTTCGGAAGAGGAAAACGTCACAAGAGGCAAGATCTGGGGGAATATGGTGGTTGTGGAACCCGATGAGTATTGTGCTTGGCTCCAAAACTGCTGCCCAAGCCATGGTCACCGATGGAATTTCTGTGGTGTAGTGAGACGACCACACTCTGCACACTTTCCTTCCAAGCACTGCTATAAACAATGGAAGTGAGCGAGATCGTTATAACTTATTGTGTACGCGCGATACATTCAAAGTCAATCTCTGCCGAGCGGCTTTGTTCTACATACATTAGCTTCGTCACCATAGTAACAGTCCCGATACTTTTTGATGGGGTTTCTATTTTAAATACTTGTAAAATGCTTTTTAATGCACATGAAAATAATGTTTTTGCATTCTATACCAATTAGCATTCTCTTTCATGCAATGCGATTTTGGGTATGATGATAAACTACGTCCGACAGCAAGGCCTCTCATCAGGAGGTTTTGAGGAGCGTGGAACCACCTCTTAATTGCTGATGTTCCCAGGTCCGCCCTAACCCGGGATGGTAGCACCTGTTAGGGTCCCAGCTATGGGCAAATAGTTAACGCCCAAATTCGGATCAAAACACTATGAAAGTCTAAAAATAGGTTTTAATACTGGAAATACTTTGTATAAATAATTAGTACTAGCAATAATTTTTTTGAAAAAAAAAAAATTACTGGCTGAGGGAAATTCTTACCAGAAATATATGTGAGTTTTGAAGGAAAAAATAATACCAGAAATAGATTTTTGGAAAACAAATATTACCAACAATGAAAATTGTCGGCATTAAATAACACATTGAGGTTAATATGCCGTAAAACAAAACAAACCAAACCAAGCCATTTGCTATATTTAAAATAGGAAAGATATAAACATGTAACCATGGTAACAAAAATATACAGGAAGCAAAAATGGAAAGAAAAACACATATGAATGATTATAGTTTCCACTACTCGTTCCTTCAATGGGGAGGGTAATGAAAATTCCATAGCCTGAACCATTTGCCAGGTCGGTTGCGAGTGGGTGGACGTTTTACAGTAAATATTTATGGGAGCCTGGAATATTTGTCCCACAAAAAAATAAATTACACAGAACATGGAATTTAATACAATCGACAATTAATGCATGCTATTAACAGTGTGTGTGTGAAACGAGCGTGTATGATACACACGTATTTATGTGCATGTGTGCGAGAGTTCAGTCAAGAAAGGACCAAGGAAGCGAACGCGCCCCGGCGGCAACTTTCTTGGCCTACGTCCGACTACATCTGGATATAAGAGGAAAGAGAGGAAGGAAATGTCTGCCATTTTATAGACTTGAATAGCGCGACCTAACGGGTGATTTTGGCGGAGCAAGGTGGGGTAACCTACAAGCAAGATTTGACCAAACGACTAAACTTCAGATTTTTAAAAAGCTTTCTTTGTAGGCATGAGAACTTTTCAGTACCCCTGCAGAGTTGATACATTTAGTGTATGAAATGTGCATGCAAAAATAACACCTATTATGGGACAAAGGTTTAAAGAATGTTGTTAATATTTTTTTTACTTTCCTAATTATTATTTTTGCTTTATTTTAAAATTTTATTTTGCATTGTTGATCTGTCAAAAGTTTATTTGAAATACTACCTCTGTCGCATAATAGTTGATACATTTAGGGTATGAAATGTGTACACAAAAGTTAAAACTATTATGGGACAGAAGTTTCAAGAAGGATTGATATTAATATTTAATAATTTTCTTTGACTCTCCTAATCTTTATTTTGGCTTTTCTTTTGTCTTCTTGATCTCTCAAAATTCTACTGAAATACTACATCTGTCCCAGAATTGTTTATACATCTACTATATGAAATGTGTATGCAAATGTACCAAGTATTATTGGACAGGTGATTGCTTTTAATATTTAATAATTTTCTTTGACTCTCCTAATCTTTATTTTGGCTTTTCTTTTGTCTTCTTGATCTCTCAAACTTCTACTGAAATACTACATCTGTCCCAGAATTGTTTATACATCTACTCTATGAAATGTGAATGCAAATGTACCAACTTTTATGGGACAGGTGTTCTTTTTTAATATTTAATAATTTTCTTCGACTCTCCTAATCTTTATTTTGGCTTTTCTTTTGTCTTCTTGATCTCTCAAACTTCTACTGAAATACTACATCTGTCCCAGAATTGTTTATACATCTACTATATGAAATGTGTATGCAAATGTACCAACTTTTATGGGACAGGTGTTTCTTTTAATATTTAATAATTTTCTTTGACTCTCCTAATCTTTATTTTGGCTTTTCTTTTGTCTTCTTGATCTCTCAAACTTCTACTGAAATACTACATCTGTCCCAGAATTGTTTATACATCTACTCTATGAAATGTGAATGCAAATGTACCAACTATTATGGGACAGGTGTTTGCTTTTAATATTTAATAATTTTCTTCGACTCTCCTAATCTTTATTTTGGCTTTTCTTTTGTCTTCTTGATCTCTCAAACTTCTACTGAAATACTACATCTGTCCCAGAATTGTTTATACATCTACTATATGAAATGTGTATGCAAATGTACCAACTTTTATGGGACAGGTGTTTGCTTTTAATATTTAATAATTTTCTTCGACTCTCCTAATCTTTATTTTGGCTTTTCTTTTGTCTTCTTGATCTCTCAAACTTCTACTGAAATACTACATCTGTCCCAGAATTGTTTATACATCTACTATATGAAATGTGTATACAAATGTACCAACTTTTATGGGACAGGTGTTTGCTTTTAATATTTAATAATTTTCTTTGACTCTCCTAATCTTTATTTTGGCTTTTCTTTTGTCTTCTTGATCTCTCAAACTTCTACTGAAATACTACATCTGTCCCAGAATTGTTTATACATCTACTATATGAAATGTGTATGCAAATGTACCAAGTATTATGGGACAGGTGATTGCTTTTAATATTTAATAATTTTCTTTGACTCTCCTAATCTTTATTTTGGCTTTTCTTTTGTCTTCTTGATCTCTCAAACTTCTACTGAAATACTACATCTGTCCCAGAATTGTTTATACATCTACTCTATGAAATGTGTATGCAAATGTACCAACTATTATGGGACAGGTGTTTGCTTTTAATATTTAATAATTTTCTTCGACTCTCCTAATCTTTATTTTGGCTTTTCTTTTGTCTCCTTGATTTTTCAAACTTCTACTGAAATACTACATATGTCCCATAATTGTTGGTACATCTACTCTATGAAATGGGTATCCAAATGGAACAACTATTATGGGACAGGTGATTGTTATTAATATTTAATAATTTTCTTTGACACTCCTAATCTTTATTTTTGCTTTATTTCAACCTTTTATTCTGTCTTGTTGATCTGGCAAAAAGTTCATTTGAAATATTACATCTGTCCCATAATTGTTGGTACATTTAGTGTAAGAAATGTGTATGCAAATGTACAACTATTATGGGACAGAGGTTTCAAGAAGGATTGTTGTTAATATTTAATAATTTTCTTTCACTCTCCTAATCTTTATTTTGACTTTTTATTTTGTCTTGTTGAACACTCAAACAGGAAGGGACAACTCAACACCGCCAACTCAACACCGCTGATTTCGCGCTGAGACAACTCACGACTGAAACAATTCTAGACCGACACAACTCAGCACTAGAAAACAACTTTTTTTAATAAGCGAATACTGTAATTTATTAAAGATTAAAGCCTTAATTAGTGAATATTTTTCTTCGAATAAGGCATTTGAAAAGGCATTATGTAAAATCTGAACCAGTTCTTTGTTTTTAATAAAGTAAATCTTAAAGAAATTTATTTTTTAATGAAGTAAATTTGTCCTGCACCCGTGCAAGCAAGTTGACGTGGCAATTTGAACTCGTATTTTTTGTCCTATTCATGGCATACAAGAGTGACAAACTCGAACTGTTATTTATAGTTCTGAGTATACAATGGCTTTCAGTAGCATAAAAAAATAAGAACCATCACGGAATATGATACTTAAGTGTTTATTGTTTTTTGTAGGGAACATTTGAATGACATAACAGTTGTACGTAATCATAGACAAATGCTGACAATGCCCCATTTTTGTTTCAGTATGCGACGGCTGAAGAGTTTTCTTATATGTTACATATCCCTTCAAGACTTGGTCGATCATGGCTCTCTAACAACTATCAGTCCTTTATATCACTTAGTAAGCTTTCTCTTCTTGCCATGCTTTCTAAACCCTGTTCTGTAAAACATTTACACAAGTTCGTTAGGTTATTCCCTGTTTTTCTCTGTCTATTTTGCCTTCAAGTCCAAAATGCAAATTATTGATTAGAGGTACAAGTATACAAACAAGTATAACAATTTAAGTATCTGTGAAATGTTTTAACCGAGGACGGAAAGTGCAGCACTGAAATCCGCAAGCACATTGGGATAGCGAAAAATGCTTTCAAAAAGCTAAGCAAGCTATTAAGAAACAAGGAAATCTTTTTAGAAACAAAGAAAAGACGGCTGGACTCTTACTTAATATCACTCCTCTTATATGGCAATGAATACTGGACAATCACCTCAAAGATCAAAGTCCAAGCAACAGAAATGTGGTTCTACAGAAGGCTGCTGAGAATACCATCACCGAATATATGAGAAACGACAAAAAATTTAGAGAAAATGGAAAAAAGGACACTTAAAATTGACATCAGAAAGATACAGTTGAAGTTTAAAGGGTACATAATGAGGAACAAAAAGATAAAATTTATTCAGCGCTGCAAAGAACAGGAAATTGTGGAGAGTCATGATCAACAAATTCATAAAGGGACACGGTGCATAAAAGAAGAGTGTCAAATTCTCCAAGCCCTCTTTCCTCATTGTGTGTCCAAAAATTTTCAGTTGTCGCTTTCCAATATTGAGCATAAATGTCCTTTTTGTGTCCATTCCCCTTAAGACTGCTTCGTTGCTTACGCGCTCCGTCCGTGGTATTCTCAGTATCCTACTGTAGAACCGCATTTCTATTGCCTCCAGTTTTCTATTCAGCTGTGAGGAGATTATTCAGTATTGACTCTCGTACAAGTGCATTGATATCATATAACAGTTTCAGCGCTCTTTGTTCATCACGAAATTTTACTGTTTCTTATTACTTTGTTTAGCTTTTAGAAAGCATTTTCCTATTCCAATGCCCGTCCAGGTTTCAGTATCACAATGTCCATTATCTGTTAAAACACTTCCCAGACATTTAAATTGTTTGATGTTGGCATCTCTAATTTTTAGTTTATATCTTGACCTTTCTTTTGCTGGTAACCTTCTAGGTACAAAGGACACATACATTTCAGTTAGTAGGATACATCTACTGAAAAGTTTATAATAACCAACTCTTATATATCATATTCTTCTTAAAGAGAAGAATCATGATTTTAAACAGAGCAGGTGTCTAAAATGAGAAATAGTCATTTAAATTATAATCCGAGATTTCTAGCACCAAAATGATAAAATCGTAAAGCAAAATAATTAAACAAATTCACACAGAAGGAAGCTGTAACTGTAGGCATAGGGTTATCGTCTCTTTACAATGACCACTGCCCTAGGCGTCATCAGTGTACCCGTGACTTTTTATATGACATTAGTTATTTCCATCTCTTCCAACATAAGGACCAACTTATGATCTTCTAATTATGACCCTTCAGACCATGAACCTTAGTGACGTTAAGAATAAGACCACCTTCTTAGTCAAGAGTCAGGCAAAATATTATGTACATATTTGTCGGTTCAAACTCCTCCACTGTCTTTTGAACAGGAGCAGAGGTTTATCCCTTGTTTCCTGTTTAATATTGGGTTCCCAGTTCAGTCTAAAGTTTACTTCATCTCTATACATTTCACGTCTCTGCTTAAACTTTGAATTTTTTAAATTTATTGTTTATATTTTTTACTCAATAGGAGTAGATAGTTTCGCCTATCGTTCCATTCGCACTCCTCCCCGGACTTTGGAACAGGAGTAGAGGTTTATCCCTTTTTTTCTGTTTAGAATTGTGTTTCCGGTTCCTTCTAAAGACTACTTCAACCCTGTACTTCTGATGTCTCTGTCTAAACTCTGAAATTTTATTTACTATATATATATATATTTTTTTTTTTTTTTTTTTTTTTACTCAGATGGGTTCGACTCTTGTTCGGTTCATAATCCTCCCCGGACTTTTGAGCAGGAGTAGAAGTTTATCGATTATTTCCTGTTTAGGATTGGCTTTCCTGTTCACTCTAAAGTTTACTCCCACACTATATTTCTAACGTCTCCGACTGGACGCCAAAATGTCATTCACCAATTAAATCTTGACCTCTTCAAGTCGAGAGAGCCAAGAACTTCACTTTTTGCCCTTTCTTACGCTAATGTAACACCACGTAGTAACCCTCTACCTTGAGTGGCTCTTAGGCCTTGTATTGGGTAAACATTAGTAAAAAAAATATTAAAATTAGAATTTATTGTGATTTTTTTGTATGTAGCAATGTTCTATTTATCTATTTTTGTTGCCGTTTCAAACAACTTCAAATAAAATAAGAAAGCTCCTACTAGAAGGGGGACAATCAGTTACTTGAAAAAGTATTTCAAGGAAAAGATTTAATAAATTTCAACTGAAAGTAGCACTAAATGCAGAATGGTATTGGTAATATTAGGTGTTTCCTTATATGGAAACATTCGGCATTCATTGACCGAGCAGCGAGTATTACTGTACGGTCTTCAAGTCTACTGTTATCGCCCTTACCAGTATTGATGGAGGTTTCCTTCCTAACTTTTTATTTGAAGTAGTGTCGAATATCAACATCATGATTATGCCATTATTTTCTTTTCGACTTACATGTGCTATTCATTTTAGTAGTTGCTGCTGTTGGTAGTCTTAAAGTGATGCGGTTTCTCTTATTTGGCAACATTTGTTGCAACTGTGAAAAAGCACGTGTGAACGCTCTCTGTTATAATTAATTATAACGGTGCACATTCACGCGTATGTTTTTTTAGAAATCACCATCACAACGATCACAGTTACAATAAGTTTGTCTTTGTAATTCACCCCTGGGGATAATCTTGGAAGTGGTCGAAAGTAATTGGGTAGGAAAAAATTACGGTATCTTCATTGAAGAATTTCATCTTAGCATCAAGAGACTGAACTAGGGAACTGAAAAGTATTATTATAAAATAAATAGAGATATGTCTGTATTATTCAATGAAACATGTTTGAATGAAGATATGTTGCCTATATATATATATATATATATATATATATATATATATATATATATATATATACACTTTCTAAATTCAATTCATTACAAAAGTGATATTTTCAAAAAAGTAAGAGCTAAATAATGTGTCCAATACAATTTTCAAAAACGAAAGTGTAGGGCAATTTAAGATATAAAATATTGGAAACATCGACCTTTATGCTACCACGGTTTCTACTAGAATGGTTTCATCAGTCAACTGGGGACCGGCTGCCTGATGAAACCATTCTGGTGAAAACCGTGATAGTATAGAGGTCAATGTTTCCGATATTTTATATCTACTATATAATAAATGCGAATGTCAGTGTGTCACTGTGTCACACTTTTTCAAATTTACTTCTAGAGGCCGTAGCCCAACATATCATACCATTTTGGAATCAGACCGACTCCGTGAACAAATTAAAAACACTCCGGGCCGGATCTGGACTCGCAATTCTGAAAATTTGGATTCCCAAGTTTTCATTACTGCGATTGTTTTCAGATTCCGCCATCTTGCTTTCACTGATGAAAACAATTAAAGGGGCGCAACTCTGTAACTTTCAATAGCTCATGTTAAAATTTAAAAAATCACTGTTCTCAAATTACAGTGTTTCAAAATAAAATTGTCCGTATATTCAACTTTACTTCTAGAGGCCGTAGCCCAACATACCATACCATTTTGGAATCAGGCCGACTCCGTGAACAAATTAAAATCATTTTGGGCCGGATTCGGATCCCAAATCCTGAAAATTTGGATTCCCAAGTTTTCATTACTGCGATTGGTTTAGGCGATTTTTACCTGATTCTTTGCTTTAAATTTTCTTGTACTATAATAATTTTTATAAGTTGGATATAAATTTGGGAATTTTGAAATCAACTGCGAAATGAAATAAAACTAATTGTTTGTACGGGAAGCATAGGATCTACGTTTGTCTTCAAATTAAGTGGCGTCAGAAGAATTATTTTAAAAGGTAAGCTTAAATGCAATACATAAATGCAGCGATCAGTTTTACCTTCTTCTGTAGTTTATTACTGCATTACTCCTCCCTACCTATTGTGATGAAGGTTCAATCAAGAGATCACCGAAGGAGCTAGCTTAAATGCCACCAGAGACGGCGGTTTTTAAGTTAGTATATCATACTTATTATAAAACCCAGCTTGTGTGTGTGTGTATCTGTTTGTTTATATATGGGATCGGATTTCCTACATTTTTCAACCGATTTCAACAAAACTTCACAGGACTATGTAAAATTACCTTGCGGTGGTTCTGACAGCGTCAAAAATTGGAAAAACACAATTGTTTTTGCACGAAATCAATTTGAAAACACGATTAAGAGACATCACTGTCGCCAGAATGAAAGAGAGACAACTCGTATCGAGTTATACTTATTATAAAACCCAGGTTGTTTGTGCGTGTGTGTGTTCGTTTATATATGGGATCGGATTTCCAAAATTTTTCAACCGATTTCAACAAAACTTCACTTTTTTTTTTGGCAGGTAGTATTTCTTATTGTCTTGCACACTTTTTCTTTATTTTTACATTCAGAATGCTTTAAAAGTTCTATTTACAAAACAATTGTTTATAATAAAATTCTATTCAATCGGTAGACTCATAACGATTGAAAACAATGTTTTTGTTTGAGTTTGGGTTTGACCAATTCGTAAAAAAAAATGATTAAGACATACGTGTCCGTCAACCTTAAACAATAATCTTGTCAATTTTATTTTTCAGTTTTTATGATGGTCGATACTTGATTTATCTCCTACTGTTACATCCCCGGGAAACGGCGGGCTCTACTGCTAATATATATATATATATATATATATATATATATATATATATATATATATAGTCGGCTCTCCCGTCAAGATTCGACGTATGATGGTCAAGCAGATCAGTTTCCAGGAAACCGACAGCCCGACGCCGGCACATGAGATTTGATTATAGTGGTGAAGGCCTCGTGCAGGACCATCCACACTTTTTGAAGGGCCGAATACAGAGACCTGGTGCACTAAGTGCCACAAGGTTCCCAAACGACCCTCCACAGGTTTTGAATTCAGAGATGTCCTTCTCCTAGACCAGTTGCCATCCAAGGCTATAGAACCCAGTCTATCCTGTTATTTTACCCATAGTTGGAGGGAGTGGAAGAGGATTCATACTATTCCCAAGGGTATTAGCACGTAAGTTAATGTAATGGATTCGACTGGGAATATATATATATATATATATATATCAAATGACAATTGAAAAAAAATCATACATTTTGCCGACGCGTTTCGTCTTCCGACTTTTTCAAGGCAAAAATGAAATCGAAATGTTTTTGTTGTTATAGTTACATTAAAATTCAAAATTAAAAAGATAGACGATAGATTCGTCTGGGAATTTAACTATATTGTCGACATGGAAAAAAAAATAATAATAATCCCTTACTATAAAGGTAATTTACATTAACCAGAAAAAAAGGCTTAGACACAAGCGTCTATCTTTTTTAATTTTGAATTTTAATGTAACTATAACAACAAAAAACATATCGATTTCATTTTTTGCCTTGAAAAAGTCGGAAGACGAAACGCGTCGGCAAAATGTGATTTTTTTTCCAATTGTCATTTGATACCAATCTGTCTTGTCCACAGAATTCATCTGGGAATTTAACTATATATATATATATATATATATATATATATATATATATTGTGTGTGTATGTGTATTTAGGCAGCATTTTTTCATTGATGCATGTTTCATTAAATAACATAAACAAGTTTTGTCTATTTATTTTAAGTAAATTCCTTTTCGCTCTCGCGTGGTCATGTGTGATGTCACGAGCTGCGCGTCTCGTATACACGAGTTTGTCGTTGCTTGGAAATCTTCCATGCAAACAAAAAGAGACTCTTATTATTGTTTTGTCCGTGTAATGTTTAATATATTGTAATGTAATTGTCATCTTTGATGGCTTATGTAAGGCGAAAGCTTAGATAGGATTTAAAAACATGTATCAATATGATGACTGATCCAAAGACACATAGGTGTAGTGAAAGTTTTTTTGTTTTTTTAATTTCCGAATTTAAGTTAAGTACTGACAGAAAACTCATAAGAAACAAAGTAAAAATACTGCCCAATTTCCATATTTCTATATATATTAGCAAATGCTGGATGATCTCTTCAAATATGAAGAAAATCTTGAAGATCCATAGATGTAGTTCTACCACAGAAGGCTGAGAATTTTATGAAGTGAACATATGAGAAATGAAGATGTTTTCAGTGCCGATAACAGTTATGCTAACCGCACGTCCTTTCTTTTATATATTTTCAAATACGCCACTAATTCTCGGTTTCTATAAAAAAAACGTTACAAGTACAGGTAATATTTCCCAGTTTTTTTATTTATATTTTTTTTAATCATTTCACCTCCAAGCAAGGCGATAATGTCACTAAGACGCAAATGGTTACTGAGAATGAAAGAGAATGAGATGACTTTAAAAGAAACCGGAAACCCAATCCTAAACAGGAAACAAGGGATAAACCTCTACTCCTGTTCAAAAGACCAGGGAGGAGTGTGAACCGGATGATAGGTGAACCTACCTACTGCTAGTGTAGAAAGAAAAATAATCAGGTTAGAAGACACATCCTTGCCTTTTTTTATCAATTCACCCCAAGAAAGATGACAACAACACTAAGATGGAAGGGGGTTAATGAAAGTGAAAGAAAATGAGAAGACTTTAGAAGAAACTGGAAACCCTATCCTAAACAGGAAACAAGGGATAAACCTCTACTCCTGTTCAGTAGACGGGTAAGATGTGCGGACCGGGCGATAGGTGAACCATCTAATTGTAATAACCTAAAATTTTATTCACACAAATCAACAAGAATCGTATTAAGAAATCCAGTTGTTAGAATAGTTTTCTCTATCAAATACTTTTAAATAAACTCAGATATAATTCTTAAAAGCAAAGTGAAACAAAAAATATCAGCGCTCAGTCTTCAAAACCATTGAACGAAACAAACAAAGGAATGGCTCCGCCAATGTCTCCTCACAGACAGAAGATAAAAACTTACCTGCCTCCCATCGGTATGGCTGATACTCGCTTCCATGAGAGTGACTTGTGCGCCTTCTCCGGCTTACATTCTCGGCTGACATGAAGTCGAAAGACTAGATCTGCTGCTAAGAAAATTGGTTCCCTCTGCCGTGCTTGACAAATTTTCTCTCCTGAATCTAACTTACCTATTTATAAGTCTACCATTCGTCTATGCCTTCAGTATTGCTGCACATCTGGTTCGGTGCTCTTGCTGTATATCTAGAGATTCTTGATAAAATCCAAAGAAGAATCAGCAATATTATTGGTCCTGACCTAGCGTCTCGGCTTCAGTCACTTTCCCACCTCCGTGATGTAGCTTCGTTGTGCCTTTTCTATAAATACTTCCATGGTAATTTTTCGAATGAACTTTTCGCTATGGTACCTAGATTATGAATTGGCTAGATGTAACCGTAAGTTCTATGCTAACAGTTTCTTTTCTAGCAATTCTCCCTTGTAGAACTCTCTTCCCGATCCATGCTTTCCAGACAAGTTGGATCTTCAAAAATATAAATGCAATGTCAATCGTTATCTACTGTCGTCTTGTTCGTTCTTTTTCTTTTTTTTTTGTTTTGACAAATGAAAATAATAAAAAAAATATTGTAATAATAAACATCTTAGGAAAACTACTATCGAAATGAAATATATATTTGTTTACAGTAAGGTTCACCAAGTACAAAGCCTGGGGGGGTTACTCGAGGTAGAGGGTTACGTTTAGGGGGTAGTTTATATGAAGGGGAAGATGACGGTTGACTCTAGAGTTTTAAACAGGGCAGGGGTTCGCGGCAAGAAGTTGCTCGAATGAAACTTATTTCTCACCGATGGAATACGGAGAGAATGTGGGTGGTTTACTACTACGTAAAATGGCATGATGGGTCCTGGCTGTGAAGGTTTGCCACAGCGGAACCAAGGAATATAGTTCGTCCGAGCAATTTCACTAGAAATAGCGATAGAACAGTTAGAGACTCTCCACATCCCGCCTGAGAGAGAAAGAGAGAGAGAGATATAGATAGATAGAGATATATAGATGTATAGATAGATAGATAGATAGATAGATAGATAGATAGATAGATAGATAGTGATATATAGATGTATAGATAGATAGAGATATACAGATATATATATATATATATATATAGATAGATAGATAGATAGATAGAGATATATAGATAGATAGATAGATAGATAGATAGATAGATATAGATAGATAGAGATAGTGTTATAGTGGAACGCACCTATTCTATAGTTAATAGACTCTCCCACCTATAATAAGTAGTAGTAATAGTAACGAGCAGTCGCTCAGTGGGTCAGTCAGTCGATGTCGGACGACAGTTAGTCGGATACTAAAGTATCAGCGACCGCAACTAGATTTCTCTGCGTCACTACCTATCATATCAAGGTCCTAACGTTTTGTACGTCGAACCTATTTTAGGACCGACTTAGTACAAATACAAAACTCCACTGTGAAACCACTTCATAACAGATAGATAGATAGAAGGGTAGAAAATAATTCTTCTTCAAGGACACAACTCTTGTAAAGGTAAAGATTAGCATGAGGAGTGAGGTGGAGTATATGTTTTGATTATAGTGATTTAGGGCTACAATTATTATGTATAAAATGTTCAGACGAACGTATTCTTATAATTCCACCAGTTCAGGCTTTTCTCTTAAAACACACCACAATACTTTCACAGATCCGAACCGTCGTCGTATCCCAAATGTAAAGAGAAAGTTCCACTCAGACAGCTTTTCTCCAAATCTATTACTTTATAGAACAGATTCCTGCGTGGATGCTTTCTTTAAAAACCACGATCTTAACTTTTTCAAGTCAAGGATTAATTGTTACTTATCCACCTGTTGTCATAATATTCACTTCCTAACAACTACAGTTTCATTCATAACACCGGTTTCCGTACGATCACCGAAGTTAAGCAACGTCGATCCTGATCAGTACCTAGATGGGTTACCATTTAGGAATACCAGTTGCTGTAAGCTAAGGTGTACGGAATTGTTAATCAGAGTTCCAGTTCAAGTTGGGTTTGTTATATTCACTTACGTGAAAATACCCTTGGGGAATGTATGAATCCATCACTTCTCCCCAACTACGGGTTAATTAGTAAGACTTGTATCATTAAATCATTATTATCTCCAATTAAATTCTTACAATCTAAAATATTTCCTGGTTTCAAATCATTTGCAAAGGGTTTATAAGCTGTAGAAAATGAATCAGTCAATCTTTCATTCATATTTACACATCATTCATCATAACCCTTTTAACAGTAATCCTCTATCTTGACAGGTTCTCCAGTCTTGTATTATTTGAACTGTACTATAAAAAATGACGAGAACATAACTAGACTAGTACTTATAGTTGTGGGTATTTGAATACAAGAAAATGGATACGTAGTTACTAAAACATAGTTCACTTTAGATAGTGTATACAATGTTTTTGCTTTAATTATCTATTTTATATCTGTTGTGTTATCCTAAGAGGGTTCTTGGACATTAATGACTTTTGTAAACAAGGTAGTTTCAAGGAAGTAATCAAGTAGATTAGATTTGTTCTAGTCCGTTTCTGAAAGTTAAAAATAAGATTGTTGCTTGCCACTTGCAAGCGGAAGACCACTACATGTCCATCTCTGTATTCGAGTGAGTCGACCTGTTCCATGCGTTCATCCATGGTCAGCGAGCCCGACGCTCCCGACAAACTGATCGCCGGCTAGGGTTCGCTTTCGAATCGGGAGTCTACTAAATCGAAACAATTCCGGTATAATGATATTTTCTTATTCAAGTATGGTAAGCTTTCATGCCGTCTAAATGGCTAGATTCTTCGTATTCTTGTAGTTGCCTGTCTAAAGGGACTAAGCTGGAAAATGTCGATGAAAAGAGGCACTTTGCTTTTGACATGCCAAACATTGTTTCGACCTGCAAACGATAAGATGTCCTGGATAGTTATGTCCTGAAGGGACACAACACAAAAATGAAAAACAAAAACGTGGAAGTATATACCGTGGAACAAAAATGGATTGAAACGTATCTTTGAATTTCAGATAGACAGACCAAA
Organism: Acanthosepion pharaonis; assembly: GCA_903632075.3. NCBI lineage: Eukaryota > Metazoa > Mollusca > Cephalopoda > Sepiida > Sepiidae > Acanthosepion > Acanthosepion pharaonis. The sequence goes on from CAHIKZ030003987.1 coordinate 3,168,863, forward strand.
GCGGCTAAACTGTTTTGAGGGAAGTTCCACCTAGGTAAGCTTTATTACAACGAACAAGATTTTCCAAACTCTTAATTTAGGCTTACATTTTCTAGAACAAGGAGTTTCATGACTGAACATTATTCCTTTTTTAATTTTAAATCCCAATCACCCTTTTTTATCTCGCCACACGTTCAGCTTAAAATTCTTTCGTTTGCCCTGTCAGGCTACATTTTTGTGCGTAAAATTTTAGATTTTTATTTTGTTTTTATTATTCTTTACCCCAATCTCATTGTTTCTTTTCTTTTATCTTTTACTTTCTTTGCCATTACCCCTTTCTTTCTTTCTTTCTTTCTTTCTTTCTTTCTTTCTTTCTTTGACTTTTATTCTTTTTATGAAGCGCATTTATTGTTTTATTTTATATTTCTTTACCATCAACTTTTTCTTTCTTTCTTTCTTTCTTTCTTTCTTTCTTTCTTTCTTTCTTTCTTTCTTCTCTTTTTATCTTCCGCATTTCTCTCTTTTCTTTCATTTTTCCTTCTTTCTATCTTTCAGAATTCTCTCTTTCTTTGTTAAATTTTTCTTTCTATCTTTCGCAATTTTCTCTTTTTTCTTTAATTTTCTTTCTGTTTTTATAATTCTCTCTTTTTTGCTTTAAATTTTCATTCTTTCTAACTTTTGCAATTCTTTCTCTCTCTTTCTTTCTTTCTCTCTTTCTTTCTTTCTACGCAACGTTTTTTCTCTTAAATAAAATCTTCAAAATCTCTTAAAAGAAAAGCCTTTATTCAAATAAGGAAAAATACTAACGAATTCAAAAAAAAAAAAAAGAGAATGAAAGAACGATTATCACCCAACTGGAAAGACAAATCTCTTCCAGTTCAGTACAAATGATTTCTGTTCTCCCACTCGCAAAAAAGAAAACTATGCGACTATTGTGTAATCCGAGATTTTCGTTAATTACAGACAATGTCAACTCCTTCAAGAGCATTAAACAAACGACAGAAATATTTGGCAATTTTCCCAAAAATGCCAATATGTTAAAGCTATCGAAATGCTTCAGTCTCAGTTGACATGTTGTAAGAACATTGTTTATTCTATGTTTCTTAGTCTTTTCTATCTGTCTTCCTTTCTAACTATTTGAATCTAAGTTGCCTCACTATTTACTGATAGTTAAGCAATGCTTACTTGCAAAACCTTACTGTAGTCGTGAGTCAGATTGCCAACGATTACTCAGACGTTTTGTCACACGAGTCTTAGAAGACTTTTGCTTGAATATTTGATATAAAGAATCATATTCATTTACATTGTATGCATTCGGACCGTTGGTTTCGAAAAGGACCTCCCATCAATGGTTAGCTGGTAGCAGAAAATAGTTTGTCAATTGTAATGCCACCAAAACGAAACTACTCTCATTTAACCACCATAGAGAAACTTCCCAGTCCCCTGTTGATGCTCGACTTCGCAAGAGCGTCTCACTGAGCCTTCTTGGTCTCACGTTTTCTACTCACTTGAGGTGGAACAACTATTGAATAAATAGCTGCATCTACCACAAAGAAAGTTCGATGTCTGTGTCGTGCCAAAAGTTTTTTTTTCTCGTCTGAGTCCATCCTGCACATCTACAAATCTACCATTTGTCTATGCATTGAATACTGTTGCCATATATGGACTGGTACACTTGCTAGTCATCTCGATGTCCTTGACAAAATCCAAAGATGGATCTGTACTGTCGTTGATCCTAACTTGGCATCTCGACTCCAGTCACATTCTCACAGACGTGATCTGGCTTCCCTCTGTCTTTTCTACAAATATTTTCACGGCATCTGCTCTGACAAGCTATTTTCCCTAATGCCCTGACTACGTGAATTTAAGCTTTCTTCTAGGTTGGCAACTAAATATTCGTTCTTTGACAGGATTCGAACCTGCATCCTATACGGAACCGTCATTTACGCTGTCAAAGAACGAATATTTTCTATGAAAATTTCTCGGACATTCAGGCCGGTAAATGTTATTTAATACTGTTTATCATAAACAGAGCATTTACTTAAAATACTTGTATCTATAAAAAACAACGTTAAACATAAAAATGTCTTTAATATATACTTATATATATATATTATATATATATACTTAAATATATATACTCATATTTATATATATATATATACTTATATATATATTTATATATATATACTTAAATATATATATTTATATATATATATACTTATATATATATATATATATACTGAAATATATGTGTGTGTGTGTAGAAATGTATATATATATAAATACTGAATTTATGTTAAATTTATGGTCTAGATATTCAAGTCTGAATAAAGGAAATGGGACTTTTGGTATCCCTCGTATAGGAACCCACCCTCAGGGCCCGGTATGCTTTAGGCTGCTTAACTACAGAAGAATTTCACAGCTAAGCAAATTTCAATTACCCGTTTTAAAAAAAAATCACCTCTCTCGTTGGGCTATTTTGAATAGGGTGACTGGGAAGAGAGAGATAGAGAGAGAGAGAAAGAGAGAGAGAGAGAAAGAGAGAGAGAGAAAGAGAGAGAGAGATGTACAATGTTTGACTGTGACCGAAAAAGGCACTGACATTCAATAAAAGTTAATTATAATGAGGCATAGCGTGTGTATCCCTGGCTGGGTACAAAACCCATATTCGCGTTGCATACGAGTGCAGCTAAGGAATGGCGTCATATCAAATGATAGCTGTATCAAGAAATGATAAAACCGTCATCATAGACAAATAGAAAGATACACAGATGAAATGTTCTTTTTTAAATCATTTCACTCCATGCAAGACGACAAAATCACTATGAAGCAAAGGACTTACTGAGGGTGAGAGAATAGCAGAAAAAAAAAGACATTAAAGAGAGAACAATAAAAGAACAAGGATTAAGAAGAACATAACGATTGACGTTGCGTTAATTTTTTTGAAAAGCAAAGTTGACTGAAAAGCAAGGACCCAGAAGCGAAAAGAAGCTAGTAGTATTATAAGCAGCTACAAAGTAATAATTGTAAACGTGTCCTGAAAGAGGCCAAGTCTTTGCTGATAGAATGAGGCACCGTTATAAGATCTTGCAAGTTTGATTCTCATGTCTACTGGTGGCTCTGTAACAGCGTGGTAAATAAGAGCAAGTCTTCTATCCCTCCTCTATTCGCTCAGTTTGGGGGTGTTAATATTTTCACTGATAAAGCAGAATATCTTGCTCGTAAATGCCCCCTCTTTACTCATTTGGGGGTATTTTGCCTGACTTTCTATATAGAACTGAGTCTCTATTGAGTGACATGCATATAACTCCATCCATGGTTTCTGCTATTGTAGTGGACCGTGGCTGAGATGTTGTTGAGTAGAAGTAGAAGAAACATGTGGGGTTCAGATTTCCCTGCTGGCTGGTCCAACTACACAAGAAAGTTGGACTTTTAATTAAGTCCAAAGAAGAAGGCAAAGAAAAACAAACAAAACACAAGACCTATAATATATGTATACAAATATATATATTAATAACAGGTTACATAGTAACAGTTACAAAAGGTCAAAGTGTGTGTAAATATTACATATGTGCGTTTGTATGCGTGTGTATTGTGCTTAGCGTGTTCCCAGCATTTTGGGAAACGCTATCTCTGGTGAGCATTCACATTTTCGAGGTGGTAAGACTGGAAGCCTGAGGAAAAAGAGAGATTTACCTCAAGGTGTCGGCGCACAGGCCTGAGGGAAAAAGAGAAAGAGGCGAAGGGTCAGCGGCTATTTATAGCCAGGGAAGAGAGACCCCTGGTGAAAGGGTTAACGAACTAAAGGAGGAGTTAACTCCGACACTATCATCTCTAAACTGGATCCCCACAAAGCATATCGACTAGATGGTATCCCTGTAATATTCATGAAGAAATGTGCTCCCGAACTGGATACTGTTCTTCTGTAATATATACTTTGCTGCTTCTTGCTTTCCTGCTTGTTGGAAATCCCTTTTCTGTAGTTCCAGTCTTTAAGAACTCAGGCAAAGCGTCTAATTCTTCTATCGACCTATCAACCTTCTAACTCTAATTGTACCTAAGTATTAGAGGCTCTAATCAACTATGATTTGGTTAAGTAATTCACCTTGCAGTGTCTTCTTTCGGATAAGCAATGTGGCTTTCGTTTCTCTGCTGATGTATTAACGATTATTGGAAGTGAGGAAAAAATATAAAATATGAAAAATAAAACCAGAAACCATTTAAAATTAATAAAGACTTTATTAAATACTGTGTGCCCAGTCCATGGAAAGGAAATTACAAATCATTCAAAATATAAGTTCAGAAAGAGAAAAAATGAAAGGAAACAAAAAACAAAACGATTGTAAAAAGATCACGATTTTGGTTTGGGTTGGTTTGATTTGTTTTACGGCATATCAACCACAATGGGTTATCTAATGTCGACAAAATTTTCTTTTTTTTAAAAAAAATGTATAGCTGGTAACAATTTTTTTTTAAATGTATAGTTTTGTGGCATATTAACCTCAATGGGTTATTTAATGCTGACAAGATTTTTATTTCTGTTAATATTTTCTTTTTTTTAAATATTTATTGCTGATACTAATTTGTTTAAAGTATTTCTGGCATTAAAAACTATTTTTACACTTTCATAGTGTTTTGAGTCAGGTTGTGGGGTCAACTATTTGCCCATAGCTGGGACCCTAACAGATGCTATCAACCCGGATTAGGATGGACCAGGGAACACCAGCGATTAAGAGATGGTTCCACGCTCCTCAAAAACTTCTGATCAGAGGCCTTGCTGCTGTTTAGCCTCTATAGCCCATAGGAATCCCTTTTTCCTGGCTTGTTCCGAACTTAACAGACACCTATTTGTGTCTGCTCATAATAACAGTAAACGTGACTTGAAAGAGGCTAAGACTATTTGCTGAGAGAATGAGGCACCATATAATCTCTTGCAAGTTGGGTTATCCTGTCTATTGGTGGCTAGTAGTGTACTAAATATGAGTAAGTTTTCTATCCTTCTTCTCTTCACTCAATTTGAGGTGTTAACATCTTCTGCTGATGAAGCAGAATGCTTTGCTCGTAAATTCTCTTCCCATTCTATTCTTGATTCATCTGGAGAATCTTTACCTAACTTTCCACTTCTTTTTTTATTGTATTTACACCTAGCAAGGAAATAAAGCCACTAAGACGCAAGAGTTTACTGGATGTGGAAGTATTAGAAAACAGAAACATTAATAAGGAGCGAGAACAAAAGAAGAGTAATCAGGAGGAGAGGAGATAGCGATTGGCATTGCATTTTAATTTTTGCAGATTAAGGTTGACGGGAAAGCATGGAGCCTGAAAGAAGTTTAACAAGCGAGAAGTGCGTGAAAAGAAACTGTTAACATAGAACTTACGGTTACATCTTTTCTTTTTCTTTTTTCTTTAATGTGCCGTGTCCTTTCAGGACGTAGGCGATTATGGCTCTCCACTTCCTCTATCTCTTGTAACTCTCAATAAGTTTCTTACCTCTGCCGCCTCCCCCAGACCACTTACTTAAGCCCGCCAGGTATGTTATGCATTGCTTTCCCTTGTCTCTCTTTCCCTCTATTTGACTTGTGACTATCAGATTCTCCTGGCCCTCCTTTCTCATTACGAGTCACAGAAACTTCAGCTGCCTCTTCCTGGTGTTTATAAGCCTCCTCCTTGTTTGCACCATCCTCTCCAAGACCTCATCGTTGCTCACACGCTCGGTCCATGATATCCTCAGCATCTTTCTGTAGAACCACATCTCGAGTCTCTTCTTCATCTTTGAGAAGACCGTCCAACATTCGCAGGCGTACAGGAGGATAGATATCACGTAAACAGGTCAGTACTCTTTTCGTTGTTACCAAAGAGGTCCTCCCGTCTCTCAATACTTTGCCCAATTTTTGGAATGCGTCCTTGGCCATTCCAATTCGTCTACGGATCTCAGTGTCGCACTTGTTTGGTTTTATTGTCCCTGATCTGCAAATCGCAATTTGGTTACATCTAGTGAATTCAAAAGTAAATTGATGAGACCGTGTCGCCTATCTAATAATACGGTTAAAATCATAATATCTAGGTGACATAGCGAAGAGCTCATCTGAACAATTACCATGAAAATATTTAGAGAAGAGGCACAGGGAGGCAACATTAAGGCGGTAGAAAAGAAACTGAAGCCGAGACGCCAGATCAGGACCAATAATATTGCTGATTCTTTTTTGGATGTTATCAAGGATCTCTAGATATACAGCAGAAGCACCGGATCATATGCGGCAGCAATATTCGAAACAGGGACGAATGGTAGACCTATAGATATGTAAGATAGATTCTGATGAGGGAAAATTGTCTAGCACGCCATAGCCAACCAACTTTCTTAGCAGCTGATCTAGCAATGGATTCAGGTCAGCTGAGAATGTTAAACCGAAAAGGCGCCTGAGTCGATACTAAGTGATATCAATATAACTCCGTCCATAGTTTCTGCCTTCATAGGAATATTTTTTCACAGTGTATTGTAGATAGTATGACTGTAGTTTTGGTCATGGAGTCGCCAATTGACTTGTAGTTGCGTGTTCAAATCCAGTCGGAGTCTACCAGTTATAAGAGAATTCGATTACCAGTTTACTAGACCGCTGTTATGTTGAAAAATGATATTTTCTTGTTCTTGCAGGGAGATAGGTATATGTATGTGATACATTTGTTTTGTTTTTTTTTTGGCGGCATATCAACTTCTTATGGGTCATTTAATGCCGAAATTTACCGTAACTGATATTGTGTAACGTACGATATTTATTTTAAATATAGCAGTACGTTTTGACGACAGTAAATGGATATATAGTTCAGTCAACGTCGTAGACAGGGCCAGCAGTACATATGCTAATTTTATATCTCATGTATGATGGGACCCCCTTAAAATTATCTTCAAAATTAGGTCTTCAAAAGTCGTATGATACGCGGTAATTTTGAGGAAGCATTTTAATTCCTTTTACAAAAAATCTATTACTCGTAATTTTTTTCATTTTACATGTATTGCTGGTAATTTTTTAACTCTGAAAATTTATTACTGGTATTTTTACTATAAAATATATTTTTATACGTTCATACTGTTTTGACTTCAGTTTGAGGACTAACTATTTGCCCAGGTGAACCTGGAAACAACAGCAATTAAGGGGTTGTTCCACGCTCCTTAAAACCTCACGCTCAGACGCCTTGCTGCAGGATGTAATTTATCGTCATACCCAAGACGTGTTATACGTTGGAGTGGAAACATTTTTTTTTCGAACATAGCATAGAGATAATACTGCGTTGTATACGATGCGACACATGGTTCGCTGGGGATGAAGAAGTCCCCCAAATGGGAAACGTGGCACGTCTTGTCTCGATGGCCTCTTGCGATTGAAGAGTGAAAGAAGTGATAACTTTGTATACTTTCCTTTCATACTGCTTTATACAACGCCGCCAAGTGGACTTTAAATTGGCAGACAAGGAGAGGCCACTCTACAACAACAATTCCATCTAACAGGCAGATCCCAGACAAACTGTAGGATAGATTCAGATTGATTCTCCCTTTTGACGAAATCAGGCCAGTTCAGTGTACACATACCAGTCTCTGTGCTCATGTTTATACAAAACACATGGCTATATTAACTTTATTTATGTCAGACACCTGCCTCTCGGGGCATAGGAATGTTTATATATGCATTGCACCCTCTTAAATATCCCTAAAACGTTTATTTTATCTTTCTAAACAATACTAAGGAATTTCAGGGCAATAACCGTCAATCATGTTTATATACAGGATGATTGAAAAGTACCTCCCTATTTTATGTATGATGGACTCTTCCGTCTAACTATAATTTTACAAAACGGGAGAGTCCATCATGCATAAAATAGGGAGTTTTCAATCGCCCTGTAGATTGGTAAGAGAAAGCACTTCCTAAAACAACAATAACAGTCGCCTAGTTTTCTGTGTATCGCAATTTTCTATGGTGGGTAGCTAGTCCCCGTTGCAGACGCTTGCTCAAGCACATTTGTGTTTTTCAACACCCAGAGTACCAACCTGTTTTTTATAATGCAACAGACTTTAGTTACAGTTTCTGTGAGAGCTCCCATAATCTGGAGTGAACAGTAGTTTAACAAAGCCAGTATCCTCAAACTCTCAGTCACGATGACTAGTGACTTCATGCTAGAACGTATATCGATGACTTCCAAACAGTCTCGACTACCCACTCTCACTCCCAGGGCTTTGGACACTACGTGTTATTGTTTTCAGGAACTTCCCAGCAGTGCCTCACGCTAGTACCGTTTCCTCAGGCCGATGTCATTAAGAAGTTTGATAAATCGACCATGGTGAGATTCGAATCCAAATTTTTTCTTTCACTAAGGACAAGTCTTACAAGTGTGTAATGTCAGCCTCGTTATGTAGATATCAGAGGACCTTAAGTATTTCACTACGATTGAATTTGTATTTTTAAAAAAGGGCTTGACTATTGAAAGTCTTAAATATTTTTTGATTTTAAAAGAAAAATGTAATATAATATAATAGGATATTCAACCGAAAAATAAACGAATGTTATTTAATTTTTTTTCTTTCCTTGTGAAAAGACTGCAATAGTAAGGCACTAGTTAATTGCGAATTTATTACAGCATTCAGCCGGGATTGAACCGGCTCCGTCAAACGAACCCGTCGCATTCGAACGAAAGCCGACCAAGCGTAACAAAGGTCGTAATCCATCGCGCGTGGAAATTCGTGGCAGGAGTTGCAGCGGGAATTTGGATTCATAAGCTCTCCCCAACCGCATGTATTCACTCTAGTGGATAAGAGGAAGCTCAACTATATCAAACTGGTTTAAATTCAGAGTTTTCTTCTCCTAGACTGGTTGCTATCCAAGGCTATAAGATCGTCAATTTTGTCCGTAGCTGAAGGGAGAGAAGAGACAGACTCATAGCTTCCCCTACGTTATGTACGTGAATAGAATTCGAACTCGGCTTTCCGATTCCTCAATCCGAGCAGCTATGACTCTTCCGTCATTCCAGAAGTACTAGCAATGCACTCAGTGGGGATCGAACGCACATATGTTAATGAAAATTGTTCTGCGACAGTCTCTTTACTGAAAGGAACATATCTTCGAACTTTTATGCACAAGGAATGAAAAGGTTATTTGAAACCTAACTTATCTTCTTAACCGATTTTATCATTTTCTTTTTCTCCCCCCTGCTTCTTCTTCTTTTCTACTTCTATGTGCCGTGTCCTTTCTGGACCTTGGCGATCATGGCTCTCCACAATTTCCTGTCCTTTATAGCTTTTAATAAATTTAGTCTTTTTGCTATCTCTCCTAAATCCTGTTCTGTCATCCATTTACACAATCCCGTTAGGTAAGTTTTTCCTTTGTCCCTCTTGTCTTCAATATCACTGAAGTACAAAGTTTCATCATTTTGTATGGTAATGGTAATATTAGCCGTTTCCTTACAAGGAAACATTTGGCATTCATTGACTGAGCTGCCAGTATTGATTTCGGTTGTAACATTAAATCTTTCTCATAAAACAATTTTTCAGGAAAACAGGCTTCTCAAGTCCAGTAGCTGTTATAGATATTTCCAGTACTGATCGGGGTTACCTTCCTAACCTTCTGCCTGAAGTGGTGGGGAATTGTTAACATCTTGATTATGGCATTATTTTCTCTGCGTGTCATTATTTGAGCTATCCTTTTTAGTTCTTGCTACTGTTGGTGGTCAACAAGTGATGTGACTTCTCTTATCTACTGGACTAAATTTGTGTATTTGCTAGATTTGGCTCTCCCCATCTCGTCATTCGCATCTTGAGTTTTTGCTTTTGCTGACAAACATAAATTCTGTCTTCTTATGGTTAGTCCTTTCTTCTCGCTTTCCTAAAAAGTGTTTTAAGAGAAATATTTTATAAATTTCAACCAAAAGCGACATTGGCTGCTCGGTCAATGAATGCCAAATGTTTCCTTGGAGGAAACTGCTGATATTACCATTAGCATTCCTGTTACCATTCCGGGATAAAACGCCTTGATCTATTAAGATGTTAATTAAATAGACGTCCGTGCGAAATGTTGGCTTGTTTCATTGATGTATCTTTTAGCAGATTTTTTTTTTGCCCTCTTATAAAAACAGAAACTATTTCATCTGGTTTGTATAAGCATTTCGTTTGAAAATTTATCTGTATTAGAGGACCAATCAGATTCCAGCATTTCTCTGCATCTTCTCGAGATCCGGTTTTGTTTTAAAATTAAGCGATTTTGAAGCTTTTTAAATTATCTCGGCTTATTAATTTTTATATTCAGCATCCAACACGTAATACCAATATTTTTTAAATATACACAACACTAATAAATATTTTTAATTTGTGTCATATCCGCCATAGACTCTAGTTCACTCATAAGAAGTAAATCAATTCGCGTGTAATTTCCTTTCTTTCTTTTCATCTATATCTTAAATGATTTTATCCTATTCGTTTTTTTCATTACTCTTTTCCTATATATCTGTATTTTTCTTCCTTTTTTCGTCCTTTCATCCTTTCTTACTTTTAACATTTAACTTTTTATATATATATATATACAATGACACGCATAAGTATTGGATACATGTTATTTTCTGTTATAACTCTAGTTCATGTTCGCCATTTTGCCTGATATTTGGTTAGTAATATCTCGTAAAGTTGTTTTAGTTGTATGTGGAAGGAAAATTAAAAACTCATGGTTGAATCCATTTTTTTTATCAAAGTTCAAAATCCCCCTATGCAAAAATATTGGATACATCAATTTAATATTTTGTTGCGTAGCCTCTGTTTTGTTTCACTGCTTCCAGTCGCTTTCTATAGTTGGCCACAAGTTTTCCACACTGATCCACCGTTACTTTACCCCATTCATCCTTGCATAATTCCTCTAATTGCTTGATATTTTGTGGATTCCGCTTATGAACATTAGCCTTCAAAGTATTCCACAAATTCTCATTTGATTCAAGTCAGGAGACTGACTTGGTCAATTGAGAGTACTAATACCATTATTTTCAAACCATTCCTTTGTAAGTTTTGCGGTATGTTTGGGATCATTGTCGTGTTGAAGCATGAAATTCCGACCATGTCCTAAAGAAGTTGCAGATTTCTGAAGCTTCTACTCTAGAATCTCCCTGTACATGCTACCATTCATTCTACCATGGATAACTTGTAACTCACCAGTGCCCTTGGAGGAAAAGCATCCCCTTATCATAATGGAAGCACCCCCAAACTTAACTGTGGGGATGGTATTGTGCTTGTTGAAGGCAGTGCCATTTTTTGTCAAACACTTGTCGCTGTGTTCCTTCCGAATAGTTCAACTTTCGTTTCATCCGACCAGATTACCTTTTCCCAAAACTGCATACCTTTCTTTTCATAAGTTTCGACAAACTTTAATCGGTCTTTGACATGTTTGGTTTTCAGTAAAGGCACTTTTCTTGGTGATCTTGAATGGAATCCTTACTTACATTAATTCCAGCACCCTCAAGATCAGTTTTAATTTCAGAACGAGTAATGAAGGTTTTTTTTTTTTTTTTTGCACATTTCTGTTGATCCACCTTGAAGTACTCTCATTTATTTTTCTCGGTCTTCCATTTCTTGGAAGGTTTGCTGTACCGTCGCCATACTTCTTATAATTTCTGATGATATTTCCTAATGTACTTAGTGCTACATTCATTTCTTTGCTAATTTTTCGGTAACCTTGTGTGCTTCTCTGAGATAACATTTCAATACTATCGAAAATTTGAATATTTAAAGTCTTTTAAAATACAAAGTTTCGATTGGAAATTTGAAAAAAGTGTCATGTATCCAATACTTTTGCATAGGGTAATTTTGACCTTTGATAAAAAAAATGGATTCAACCATGAGTTTTTAATTTTCCTTCCACATACAACTAAAACATCTAGAGTTATAACAGAAAATAACATCTATCCAATACTTATGCGTGTCACTGTATATATTAATATTTTACTTTTGTCTCTATTATTTACCTCTTTACTTTATTTTTCTGTCTATCCTTTTTTCTTTCTTTCTTTCTTTCTTCCTTCCTCTCTCTCAATCTTTCCTTTCTTTTCGTTCCTATTCATCTTTTTTCTCATTCTTTCACTCTTTTTCTATCTTTTATTTTTCTCTATCTATCTATCTATCTATCTATCTATCTATCTATCTATCTATCCCTATATATATACACACACACACATCTATAAAAAGAATGTATAAAGATAAAAAATGTCTTAAAATAATTGTCGGACATTGTCCATTTCATAATATATATATATATATATATATATATATATATATATATATATATATATATATATATATTATAGATAGATAGATATAAAACATAAAATAATTAGAACGCGAACATTCCTGCTACTGTACTATCTATCAATCATGTATCATCAGGCATTAAATATTTTCCTGGTGATAGAGATAGAAATAATTATTTTATCTCTTAAATTGCCCTACATTTTTAAAAATTTTGTTTTTGAAAAATTGTATTTACCACTTTTTTTTATTAATTCATGCCTTTCTTTGGCAAATGTTACTTTTGCCAAAAGTTGGATCTTGTAAAGTAAATATATATATATATATATATATAGAGAGAGAGAGGGATATCCACTTATAAAAAGAGATTAAAAATAATGAAAGCCCTAGTAATAAAGAGGAAAAGCCAACACTCAATAACATTATCTACGAACACGGCCACAATCTGCAGACCGTGTTTAGAAAATAATACATTCTTATAATTTCAAAAACATTGATAAAAACACACACATTCAGTTAAATAAAAACAGTAAAAATCGTTCCTTGATAATGGCTAAAAGAATAGCTGAAAGCGCTCGGATAGACAGAACTTCTGGACAGTTTTACACATTTTGTATTGAGAACAGAAAATACTTGTATGTACACAAGAGGAATTAAATAAATAGCTTAATCGCAGTACCTTGTCAATCGTTTTTAACGAAACATGTATAAAAGAGGGATTGCTATCTATCTACATAATTATATATGTGTGTGTGTTTGTTCGTGTGTGTGTGTGTGTGTGTGTGTGTGAGTTTGTGTGAGGGCGACCAGTTTGACTCTTTCAGACTGGAGGCCGCCCATTTACCTATGCTTTAGTCTACATGTCTTTCAACTTATAAACAAAGATTACCTTCTGTAGATAAAACACGTTCGCAGGCCAAGCAGAGGTGGCCAAACAGGCCGAAATCGCACAATTTAACCAATGATATCAAACCGTAGCGATAAAGCACTTGTCTTTGCAATAACGGACACAAATTCTTCACCAGCATTTCATCCTGTTCGGCACTTAAAATATTTCAAAGTCATTTTGATGTCATTCCTTATCACAACTTCAAAAAGAATGAATTTCATGTCAGGGATCACAGATAAATGAACGATTTTCGTACTCATTATATAAAGTAAACAGTACGAATAACCGATTTTCTATTCAAATCTATCTTAGTTTAGTCTATGTTGGTCTTTTCAAACTTATCCATTCGTCCATTCATCTGTCTGTCTTAGTTTATTCAAGTCTATCTATATCTATCTTACTCTATTCATATCTATTTATCTTAGTCTATTCATATCTATTGATCTATCTTAGTCTATTCATATTGTTACGAATTCGCAACGTATAAAGGTATGAACCCAGGTTAAAAAAAAATAAAAGGTGGGTTCGTTCAGATAGGAACACACAGATAAGAACCGTCTAATAAGAAACACAAGATTAACATTTGTAAATAAATTTTATATAACAAAATAAAAACATGGGAAAAGTATGGAGTGACAAACGTACAGTTAATAAAAGAACACTTAACTGATATTGGATGTCAGTTCAAACGTTTGTGCTTAAGGAATTTGGAGTTCAAATGTTCATAATGACAGACAGACCGACAGACAAACTTGCTCTTAATGTTCACAAAAGATGGTTATTCATTTTTCCGCAATTTAAAATATAGAATTCTAGAATAATGTTTGTGTTCCGTTTCTCCTTGGTTAATTTTCGTGATGAAAGTAAGATGTTTTCTTTGTATCTATTTGGGTACAATATTCCTTTCTTCTTTGTTCATTAAATAGTTAAATAGATCCAATGTCTTCGGGAGGAAATGTCCTTATTCCTTACACAACAAGTAGTGGAATTGATTTGTGGGTGTATTTCTAATCCCTCACGATCGCAAGATGAGAGTTTATTTTTCTCGCGAACTGTTGTCGTCGGAGGTCAGTGGGAAACTAAAATTACAATACCAAAATATCATTTGGTGATGTATATCACGTGAGTGTAGGTGACCGATTCATATTCACTTTTTTAGGCGGTCATTCTGTTTGTTGTCAAGCGACCCTAAATTCCTTTCCTGTCCTTTCTTAGCCGAAATGCGATTCAGTCCAGATAGGTAGTAAAACAAAAAAGAGGGAAGAGGAGACGGAGCAACACAAATACAGCGCGTCTGTTATTGAATTGTACGTCTGATATAACAATAAAGACTGAAGGCCATTTCACAATATCTATCGATCTATCTTTATTCATATCTAAGTCTATTCATATCTATCTAACTTTATACATATCTATTTATTTTAGTCTATTCAAATCTATTACTTTATTCATATATATCTTTATTGATATATATATCTTAGTCTATTTTTATCTCCCTATATTAGTCTATTCATATCTTTCTCTCTATCTTAGTCTATAAAGATCTATCTTAGTCTATTAATATCTAGCTTATCCTATTCTTATCTATGTTAGCCTATTCCTATCTATCTATCTATCTATCTATCTGCCTTTTCATATTTATCTTATTCTATTCATATGTCTATATATATGTCTTAGTGTTTTCATATCTAAGTGTGCTCATAAACTAAGTCTATTCGTATCTATCTTTGTCTATTAAAATTTATCTTAATCTATTGTTATAACACATTTAAAAGGGGAGACAATTGAACGTAGAATAGGCTGCACTAGAAGTAGTTTCGCTCAACACCGCACATTGCTACAGAACCAAAACATTAAACTCAAAACTCGAGTTATGTACTTAAATAGTCTCGTCAGATCGAGGCTTTTAAATGGATGCCAAGCACATCACCCAAACCGTCCCGAAATATCTAAACTCTCCGCTCTATACAACCTCTTTCTCAGATCAATAGTTAAAATGACTTCAATTCAAGTATCGATCGTTATCTATTATCCTCATCTTCATGATACTCGTTTTCTACCACCTCTTTTTACATCCATATCACACACCTCATTTAGTAAACGTTTGCTTGAGTGCCTCTCGAGCCCTGCATTGTGTGAAGTATAGAAAATATAAATAACAGATGCAAGTCATTATTAAACTACGTAGAAATACGTGGTTGTGAACGGGTAGCAGTCATATCAGCTTATTTTCTGCTCAAGGGTCCTAATTTTAAAGATCTTCGGCTTAGTTTGATTTAGTAATGGATATCGGCTTGGATTGAGGAATCGGAGAGCCGAGTTCGAATTCCAGTCGAATCCATTACATTCACTTACGTGCTAACACCTTTGGGAAAGGTGTGAATCCTCTTTCTTCTCCCTCCCGCTATGGGTAAATAGCAGGACAGACTGGGTTCTATAGCCTTGGATGGCAACTGGTCTAGGAGAAGGAAAACTCTGAATTCAAAACCTGCGGAGGGTGAATGGAGTCTCTCTGTGCCTTGGTTGGCAATCCATTTAGTGTTGGTGTCACGGTAAAAACACCCTTGATAGCCCTAGTGAAGCATCAAGAATTCAGCTATTTGACAAGATTATGAACTACACCAATCAAAGTATTGGTGAGTTCAATCTCGGCTGTGGCTACTAACTACTACTTGATTTTCCAGTTATATCTGACAACGTCTTGCTAAATCAATTACGACTGAGTAGTGAGTTCGATCCTCACTGGGTGCCCCATACTTTCGGCCTTGTGCCACATCTAAACTGGGCTTAGAAAATCACTATATCTGACAACGTCTTTCACTGTACTTGAAATGTTATTGTTTACGATTTTCAGAGAGCTATTTTCTACTTATTGGTATTTACCAAAGCACTCAATCAGAAAATACTCTCGTCACAGTTTCTTGTTGGTTATAAACGGTGTAAAGTCTTTGAGAATTCTACCTCGTTCTTTATTCTATTTAGAACTAGCTTAAGAGCCGCGTTCTGTGTGGACTTTTAAGCTAGATCCTGCGGGGGGGGGCTAATTGGGGCCCCGGCTCAAAACTAAAGGGACCTCTGGCCCAACTTAAAAAAACAGCAACAATAATTTTGAAGAAGTAACTGCGAATTCCGCAGTTTACTCCATGGAACTTCAAAACCTCACTTTAACTCTGATTCGGGCTATAAGTCCAATTCCGGCCAAAAGCCCGAAACTGATTTGGGTTGAAACTTTGATTTGGGTTGAAACTTCGATTTGGGCTGAAAATTCGATTTGGGCCGAAATTTCAATTCAGGTCGAAAATTGAGTTCTTGAAATCACAAACTCCAGAGAAACTTCAACTGAGTTGAGTTCTTCAAATCACAAACTCTGCGAAACTTCAAAATCTCACGTCCTGAAATATTTTCACTTTAACACTGATTCCTTGAAATTTTGAAGAAAAAAAATTCAGTTCCTCAATTCACAAAGATTGGAAATATTTTAAACTGATTTTAAAATAAAAATGTAAACTCATAAAGTTTTTGTGTTACTTTAAACTCAATAAAACTTTAAATTTTTAAAAAATTATTTTAAAATTTGAATTTTTAACTGTTTCCTCCTCATCCGGACAGAAATACCACTGCTGCATGTTCAAGCCCCAGATAAAGGACAGATTTTCAATCCAGGGATCATCCTGACTCCAAAAAGGTATAATATATAGAGAGAGAGCAAGTGTGGCCTGAGTGAGAGAGGTTTCAGACACACGGACAGACAAACAGAACTTACTGTTTATTTATTTAGATTATGCATTTATATATATATATATATATATATATATATATATATATATATATATATATATATATCGGTTAGGTGTCATCCATCTTGGTATAATGCAGTTTGAAAAACAAGAACGCTAAGACACGTAAATTATTTATTTATTCTTAGACATCTTTATTTTCATTAAATCTGCATTTGTTTTGTCTTCTAGTTCAAGTAGAAACCATCCTTTCGTCATACTTCCCTTTTCTATGAGTATATCAGGTTTAGCTAACATCTGGCAGAAAATAATGGCATGAAGTGAAAACCTAACGCCATTGTTCTAACGGCAAATGACAGGATTGACATAATAATCCTTCAAAATGGCCGTTTAGTTCAGAAGCCATAACCTATACCAAAAGAAAGATCCAAGAAACTTAAGACAATCATTGATAGGTTAAAAATTTGAAAATATTGGTTATTAATAAGCGGGATGGTCGTTGGAATATCAGCGCCAGGAAGCGTTGTTAACGGGTCTGGATAATTTGGGGCGTTGGCTCATTTGCACGCGCTTGGGCTCCACACTTTAAACTGGCCTTGTGTCATATCACAATACAAAGTGGAATATCTGTTCTTCTCATCGCTAATGACAATGGTAATATCCGTTTCCTTATAAGGAAACTTTTTGGCATTCATTGACTACGAAAACAGCGATACTTTCGCTTTAGATTTATAAAATCTTCCTCTTAAAATATTTTTCTGGAAAATACATTTCTTACGTCCGCTAAGTGTTATCGCTCTTTCCGTTGTTGATGGGGGGGTTTCCTTCCTAACCTTTTGTTTGAAGTAGTGTGGAATGTCAAAATTTTGATTACGTTATTATTTTCTCTTCAATTTAGATGTACTATCCATTTAACTGTTGCTGCTTTTGAAAGTCCCCAACTGATGTGGCTACATTTTTTTATACATTTGTTTATGATTCTGTAGCGCCTATCCACCAGGTTCGATGAAGGATGGTCTTCGTTAAGACATATGTGCTTTATTCGCTCGAAGCCATATTTAATTACTGATCTGATTGACCCCATTTGAACAAGCAATTTGAATTTGAATAACAATTTGATGCTAACGTTTCAGTCAGTCAGGTGCCATGCTTGATACAAGCTTGGGCGATCATGTGTCTTTCGATACATGACTGACGAGGCAGATTTTTTCCCGCAGTAGATAGCCATTTCTTTCTGCAGTAGACCAGTTGCCATTCAAGACTATAGAACCCGGTCTGCCCTACTATTAACACATAGCTAGGGGAAGAGGATTCCTACCTTTCCCAAGGGTATTAGCAGGTAAGCGAATGTAATGGATTCGAATGGAATTCGAACTCGGCTCTCCGATAGTTATTGAATAGAACTAATTAAACGGACAGGCTTACAGTCATATCACTTTGAAACTCCTAGTTCTAGTAAGTTAAGCAACGTCGAACCTGGTCAGTACGTAGATGGGTGGCCACTTGGGAATATCAGGTGCTATAAGCGTGAATATAAGGATGGTGTAATGGCTAGCAGTTGGAATCCGAGAGCCGAGTTCCAATTTCAGTCAAATTCGTTATATTCGCTTATGTGCAAATACACTTGAGAAAGGTATGGCTTTATCTCTTTATCTCTTTCTCCCGGTTATGGATTAAATAGTAGGACGTGCATCAGCAAGTAATTATTATCTTAAAAATTCTTAAAATCCAAAAATAATTTCTGGCTTAAAATAATCTGCAATGGGTTGATAATCCGTAAAAAAATCAATCACTTAGTCACGTTAATAATGATGGAATATGTATTTATTATTAACTTTATTCTCTAACGTGAGCTTATTTTGGCCGCAAGCTTGTTGCATAGCAAGTTCGACTGATCCGACAAAGTAAACCTGATAACTGCTCTGGGAAAGAACGTCAGATCAGTGGTTAACTGAGGCAAGAAATGGCTTGTAAATTTTAACGCCACCAAATCAAAGTGTCTATCCTCAGCATGGCTGATGCTAAACTCCTGGAGAGCAACATTTTACGCCTTCTTGGGCTCACGTTTTCCACTGAAATGAAGTTGGGCGACTATATCGAATCAATGCTACGTCTAATGCAAGGAAAGTTTGTTTACTGTGTTGTACCAGAAATGTTTTCTCGTTAAAATCCATCTTGTCCAATTATAAATCTACCATTCGTCCATGCATTGAACACTGCTGCCATATCTGGTCCGATGTCTCTGCTGTATGTCTTGAAATTCTTGATAAAATTCAAAAGACGGTCTGTAATATAATCAATCCTGAACAAGCATATCGGCTTCAGTCATTTTCTCACCGACGAGACGTTGCTTCCTTCTGACTTTTCTGCAAATATTTTCATGGCAACTGTTCCGATGAGTTTTTTCTCCTAGTGCTTCGACTACATTAATTTAAGCGTGCTACTAGATTGGCAATTAGGTCTCACAGTTTTACTGTTGAATGAGCTAAATGCAACCGCCGCTTCTATTCTAATAGTTTCCTTTATTGCACTTCTCACCTGTGGAACAACGTTCCGGCTCCTTGCTTCCTTGCCACTTAAAATCTTTAAAAATTTAAATGCAAATCCAATCACCATTTCCTGTTTTCCTGAAGCCTGTTCCTTTATTTTCCTTTCCACTCTTCTCCTCACTAAAATCTTCTCATTCTCTTTCACTTCCTGTTGCTCCCCACCACCGAGTCTTAGGGACATTATCGCCTTTATTGGGAGGGGAAAAAGATTTTTTTTTAAATGTATGCATAAATATCTTTGCGTTTGCCCTAAACATTGTGTAGTTGCTGTGTTTCAAAACGTAATGCAAATTATATAAATTTTCATTTTTGTTTTATGTGGCGCAGATAAAAACAAAACTAAACACGTGTTAAAGTCAGCTTTCATTTTGCTGTGACGAAAAATTCGAATAATCGGTGCATATTATTCGTTTAACGAATTTGTCATCAGCAGCTTCATTATTTTCTTACCCAAAAATGGTTTTCAAAATTTGCCTTTTATCCAGGAAGATGAAATAGGATTTAAAGAAAATGCAATATAATATCATATTGCTTTTATTCTTCCTTTAAATGAATTTCCCAAGCTAACTTTAAAACACTAGTTCGCTTACTATCACCCAAGTTAAGCAACGTCGAGCCTGGTCAGTAACTAGATGAATGATCACTTAGGAATACTAGGTGCTGTAAGCTTGAATATTCGGGTGGTGTAATGTTTAATGGGTAGGAATTGTTAATTGGAGAGCTGAGTTCTAATTCCGGTTGGGTTCGTTATATTCAATTACGCGCAAATACCCTTGGGTATAAATTCATCTATCCCCACAATCAGCTGTGAGTTAATTAGTTAGACTTGTATCACTAAACCATTACCTCCAAAAATAAAAATTCTTACAATCTAAGAAGACTTACCAGAATTTCTTCTCGGCGGACATAATCTAAAACAAAATTAAGTAACCTTCAAAGGGTTAATAAAATCCTAAAAACGAAATCCTGAATCAAAATGATTTTCCCAGGCCGCCTTTTATCAAACGCCGCTTTCAATTGTATATTGAAATAACATTTAAAGAATATATAAAATATTTCAGTATTTGCTTTTTATTCTTGCAAAATTTTATTTTTTCACATTTCATTTTTATCTGGCATGATTATCAGTTTCTATTGAATTAGCATTTAAATAAAATATAATTCATCTTGCTGTTTTCTTTTTTAATATTCTCATAAAAAGATTTCAAGACTGTCTTCTTTTTCCACACGATCTTGAATTTTATCAGAAATATAAATGAATTAAAATGTGATAAAATGTCTTTTTATTCTTCCTATTGAAACTTTTTCAAGACTACAAATTTTCCAGCACGACCAGGAGTTGATACTGAAAAATGATGTAAAGAAAAAAAAAATGAAATTATTATTTGCATAGAAGATGCAAAGAATAAAAGGAAAATATTTTTTCTTTACATCAAAAATGTTAAGCTCACTATTTCATTCATCACAATCTTCAATTTGTGTTAAAGAAAAATTAATAAAATGTAGCACCATTTCAGTATTATTCCCAACTATTATTCACTTCTTGGTTGATATTATTTCGACCAAGTACTGTTTGGCTATCATCAGATGACAATTTGTTTCGGCTGACACAGGATATATGTTTTTTTTGTTTTTTTTTTTTTAATCATTTCACCACAAGCAAGACGGGAATGCCACTAGTACGCAGGGGTTTACAGAGTGAGAGAAAAAAAACTGAGGACTCGAGAAAGGACAAAAGATAAACGGGATTTGAGATGGGAGATGGAGATTGACGTTGCATTTGAATTTTTGAAGATTGTAGTTATCAGGGAAGCAAGTAAACGGGAGGGAGTTTCAAAGGAAGTGAGAGAAAATAAACTGTTGGAGAAGTGGCAGTTGCATTTAGCTCATTCAACAGTAAAAGGGTTGGAGGTAAATGCCAGTCTAATGGCACACATAAATTTATACAGTTGGAGCACTAGGGAAAAAAGCTCATCAGAATAGTCGTCATGAAAATATTTGCAGAAAAGACAGATAGAAAGTAACGTCACTTTCGGTGAGGAAATGACTGATGTCGAGATGCAAATTCAGGATCGATTACATTACAGACAATCCTTTGAATGTTGATAAGAATCTCGAGATATACAGACCAAATATTGCAGCCGTATTCAATATACGGACGAATGGTAGACATGTAAATGTGCAAGATTTTAGTTACGAGAAGGGTGGAAAGGACAATGTAGGAACAGGTTTCAGGAAAACAGGAAATGGTGATTGGATTTGCATTTAAATTTTTGAAGATTGTAAGTGGCAAGGAAGCAAGGAGGTGAGAAATGCAATAAAAGGAACTATTAGAATAGAAGCGGCGGTTGCATTTAGCTCATTCAACAGTAAAACTGTGAGACCTAGTTGCCAATCTAGTAGCACGCTTAAATTAATGTAGTCAAAGCACTAGGAGAAAAAACTCATCGGAACAGTTGCCATGAAAATATTTGCAGAAAAGTCAGAGGGGAGCAACATGAGAAAATGACTGAAGTCGATATGCTTGTTCAGGATTGATTATATTACAGACCGTCTTTTGAATTTTATCAAGAATTTCAAGACATACAGCAGAGACATCGGACCAGATATGGCAGCAGTGTTCAGTGCACGGACGAATTGTAGATTTATAAATATGCAAGATGGATTTTAACGAGAAAACATATCTGGCACAACACAGTAAACAAACTTTCCTTACATTAGACGTAGCATTGATTCGATATAGTCGCCCAACTTCATTTCAGTGGAAAATGTGAGCTCAAGAAGGCGTAAAATGTTGCTCTCCAGGAGTTTAGTATCAGCCATACTAATGGCAGACACAAATCCTCTGTGGTAATTAAATGAAAGTATCTTTGTTTTGGAGGCGTTAAAACTTACAAGCCATTTCTTGCCCCAGTTAACCACTGATTCATTATTGATTATTGTTATTTTGTCCCTGTGATTGTTTGTATCTTCTGAATCGGCCCTCTGGTCCATCGATTTGTTTTCTACGGCTTATCATCGGCTTTCTAGGCTTTATCGATCATTTGCAGGTTATTTAAAGCCAGACAAAATTTTTAAATTGTGAGATTTTTTTTTTTAAGATAATAATGATTTAGGGATACAAGCCTTAATAATTAAGCTGGAAAAGAAGGGGAGTCATATCTTTCCCAAGATTATTTGCGCGTAAGTGATAAACAATTCCGAGTCGTTAACCATTACAACACCCGCACATCCAAACGTACATCAGTTAGTATTTCCAAGCGGTCGCCCATCTAGGTACTGACCAAGTTCGACGTTGCTTAACTAGGGCGATCGTACGGAATGTGGCCGTAAGCTCTACCTGGTTCATTATTCGAACTCCCGACCACCGGATGACAATAACACGTGTATAAACTAATTCCTATGTGCACTAGGTCATTAGAGGTGTGATTTTGGAAGCTTTTATATGCAATGTCAAAATGTCGAATCGAAAAACTTCATTCCTGTTATTATCAGCTGTCAATAAAGCCGGTTTCCTCTGATGTTGAGTAGTGTCCGGTTTCTTCTTGCCATTATGGCAAAGAGAGAACAAAATGGCCTGTCGGCTCGTTTCTCTATGTTTTGGGTCAATGTCGCTGTATGATAATGTCGTTACGTTTCCTTTTAAAAGTTCAACGAGAATAAAAGTGAACTGGATAGATGTTTTTTTTTATTTATTTTTTTAAAGCTTTTTTAATTAAATTTTTATCCGATCTGAATCACGTGTGTCGAGCCAAATATTTGTTTTGTTGTTGTTTAACGGCATATCAACTCCTTATGGGTCATTTAATGCCGAAATTAAATTTTCTTTGGAGATCGGAAGTAATAAAAATATATGTTATTCTGCCTTTATAATTGAATAAAAGGTAGATGATACTCAGCTTTTGTGTATATACATGTTTGTGTGAACATAATTACTAGAGGCGGTGATATGCATGTTTTACGTTGAAGATTTGTTGAAGTTATATTTTGAAATACAGTTTGATTTCTTTAAGAAATTGTAGGATATTACATGGATTTAATGTAATGAAAAAGTTCTTTCATGTTGTTTCGTTTATTTGATTTTGTTTAGCGGCTCATCAACCCCAATAGGTTATTTAATGCCGAAATTTAAATATTTTGAACACTATTTCATGGCTTCAATTACAGATAAAATATATTGCTGGTCATTTTGTTTTAAAAATGTATTGTTGCTAATTTTACTATAAATATGTACTTTGGAGATTGGAAGTAATAAAAATATATTTTATTCTGCTTTTATAATTGAATAAAAGGTAGATGATACTCAGATTTAGTGTATATACATGTTTGTGTGAACATAATTATTACTAGAGGCGGTGATATGTCTGTTTATTATGTTGTAGCTTTGTTGAAGTTAGATTTTGGAGTACAGTTTGATTTCTTTAAGAAATTATAGGATATTACATGAATTAATGTTATGAAAGAGTTTATTGTTTAGTTGATTTTGTTTAGCGGCACACCAAACTCTATGACATGCCTCTAAATAATGAGCTGTTATTTAATGCCGAAATTTAAATATTTTGAACGCAATTTTATGCCTTCAACGGCAGATAAAATGTATTGCTGGTCATTTTGCTATAAAAATATATTTTTATACTTTCCTAGTGTTTTGTTTTTGTTTGATGGATTCACTTTTTGCCTATAGCTGGAACCCTAACAGGTGTTACCACCCTGGGTCGGGGTGAACCTGGGAACAACAGCAATTAAAAGGTGGTTCTACGCCCTTTAAAATCTACAATCTCCCGACCAGAGGCTTTGTGGGCGAATGTAAGTTGTCGTCATACCCAGGACAAGTCGAGCTGATAATTTAGGCCTTTGATGGGTTTTAACTACTAGTGTGTTTCAAGCTGTCAGAATAAAAATTCCCGTAAGTATTTTTTTAGGGCACCGATAAATTATACATATTTCATGTTGAAAATGTTGAGAATTAGTTAGCAGTTATTAAGGAGAAGAGTTTAGGGACCATCTTGAGACCGAAAGAAAAATGAACACCCTAATTTTCTAGGCTTAGGGGAGTAGTCAGCAAATAGGAGAAAACTCTTAGGGGTCGGGTAAAATCGAAATTTTTAGGGGTAATAAATAGGTAAGTTATTTTTTTCCTGAAGAAATCGATGCGCAGTCATACCGATTTTTATAGGAACACCTGATTAAATGAAACTGATTTTTTTTTTCAATTTTTCACGTCATCTTTTCATAGTTTTCTGTTTGGTGTTTTTCTTAACTTTCTAACACTCATGGCGAAGAAGATGTTTCTGTAGAAAATAGTAATTATACGATTCGGAGCTATAAGTTTCTATTCCTATGTTCAAGGCTATATAAATGACAATGGATTACAGATAATGTTACAGGCTATATAAATTACAGTCTATTTCAGTAATGTTATATGACTATCGTCGTCGTTGGAAGAACTCGTTGTCGGGGTGCTCATCGACATTTCCTTCTGTGTGAAATGAGTCCTATGTTGGATCTGAAGAGATGCCCGCATCCACCGCAGGAGATTTCTCGCTTTTGTTTGGGTTCTCTTCTATTTATCTTCTAGTGTTTTCGAAGGATGTTGTTTTTTTGTTCGTGGATTGGTCTTCTGCAATTGGTTCTTTCTGCAGCTTCCGTCTCCCAGTTGACCGGATCGATTTCTGTCCTCAGCAAAGTGTTTCTGAACCGATCCTTGAACTGATGACGTAGGGCTCCACGTGGTCTCTTGCCAGATACGAGCTCCCGAGAAGAGGATTTGTTTGGGTAGGCAGATGTCTAGTATTCGGGCAAGGTGTCCGGCCCATCTAAGTCGGTGGCGAGTCATGATGCTTTCTAGGCTCTCCATATTGACGCGGAGAAGAACTCCGTTGTTCATGATCCGGTCCTGCCATATGTTCTACAGGATTTTATGAAGTTTCATTTGATGGAACCTTTCGAGTTTGTGCATGTCTCTTCGGAAGAGTACCCAGGTCTCACAGGCGTACAGGAGAATTTAAATTACAACAGCTCGGTAGACCATGGGCTTGGTGGTTTGTGTCAGCTCAGGTTTGCCGAAGACTCTTTTGAATATAGCTTACGATATGCAGACTGGGCGGCTTTGATTCTTTCGTTCATTGATACACAGACAGACAGACAGAAGATCATTTATAGATATAGAGAGAGGAATCAAAACTGTATAGTAAGAAACTTGAGGCGGAAAATTGAATCACTATGCTATGTTGACAGCATCCGTAGAAAAAAAGCATTTACATATTTAAAGTTTTGCTTATATACAACCGCTCTCTATCGATGGTTCAAAATGTCTTCGAGAAAGTGGAGCGTCAAGGTCTAAACGAAGACCATACTTACTGGAACCTGATGTACTTCTTTATGTGGCATGTCACTTCAGGATGTAGGCGATCATGGCTCTCCACAACTTTTTCTCCTTTGTAGCTCTTAATAAACTTTGTCTTTCTGTTATTTCTCCTAAGCCCTGTTCCGCCATCTATTTACTCAAGCTCATTAAGTATGTTATGCGTTGTCTTCCTACCCCCTCTTGCCCTCGATCTGTCTCGTGAGTATCAGATTTTCCAAGCCGTCCTTCCTCATTGTATGCCCTAGAAACCTCAAGTCTCTCTTCCTGATGTTAAGTATTAATTTCCTTTTAGTTTCCATTTTCTCTAAAACTTCGCCGTTGCTCACATGTTTAGTCAACGGTATCCTCAGCATCTTTCTGTGGAACCAGATTTCTGTTGCTTCACGTCTCCTCTTCATCTTTGTGGAGAACGTCCAGCATTCATTGCCATACAGGAGGACAGATATCGTGTAACAGTTCAGTACTCTTTTCCTTGTTTCTTGCGAAATTTTTCTGTTTCTTAATACTTTGCTTAGCTTTTATAATACTTTCTTGGCTATTCCAATACGCCTTCGAATGTCAGTGTCACACAGAGCATTCATTATTTGAAGACTTTCAACAAAAAAACAACAACAACTAAAATTGATAGCACATGTAAATAATTGACATAATGAAGATGTTGAAGTTCCACACCACTTCAAATAAAGATGAGGAAAGAAACTTCCGTCAATACTGCAAAGAGCGATAACAGCTTCCGGGCTTTAGAAACCTATTTTCCTGAAAATTGTATTAAGAGAAAGATTTTTATAACTTTCAACCGACAGCAGCCATGAGTGTTCGTTCAATGAATGCCAAATGTTTCCTTATAAGGAAACCGATAATATGTGACGTTCCACACTACTTCAAATAAAGACGAAGAAAGAAACTTCCGTCAATACCGCAAAGGACGATAACAGCTACTGTGCCTATTTTCCTGAAAATTGTATTAAGAGAAAGATTTTTATAATTTTCAGCCATGAGTGCTCGTTCAATGAATGCCGAATGTTTCCTTATAAGGAAACCGATAATATTACCATTTGCCACCCGCTGACTTAGGGAAAATCTTGACTGGTAATCGAAACATCTTGCACTTCTTGCCCCTACAAATTCATAGAGTATCAGCTGGTTGAAAACCATTGAAATATCATGGATTTGAAAGTCAACTGGAAAGGTTTAGTTTTGGGGTTTTTTTTCTTCTGTATCCCTGTCATTAATAAATCTTTTTCATTGTTTGCACCCCCAATTTTTTTTCCATTATTTCGAAGGGCCATCCTACACAGATATTTGTATACAGCACACCTGCGCCACACGGACCAGAGCGTTCGTCAGCTGACTTTAAATCCCAACGTGGGTATTGGGGCCAACGACAATGGGAAGCGATGGCGCGTTGGTAGAGGCTACTATTACAAACATGCTATATTGTTTTCTTTTATTCTTCTTATAAATCTTTTCCATGATTACCTTTCGTCCAGCACGATCTACAGTTTGTATTAAAACGTGGTGAGAAGAAAAATATGATAAAATATTTTCTATTTTCTTTTTATTCTCCCTATAAAAATTATCAAATCTGCTTTATAATTAACAAGATCTACAGTTTGTTTTAGAATACTAC
This sequence comes from Acanthosepion pharaonis, assembly GCA_903632075.3. Classification (NCBI taxonomy): domain Eukaryota; kingdom Metazoa; phylum Mollusca; class Cephalopoda; order Sepiida; family Sepiidae; genus Acanthosepion; species Acanthosepion pharaonis. The sequence goes on from CAHIKZ030003987.1 coordinate 3,196,285, forward strand.
TTGAAATAAATATAAAATATTTCATGTTTTGTACTCTTTATACTAAATTTTTTCAAGACTGCCTTTTGTGGAACACGATTTTCAGTTCTCGTTAAAAATATTGCTTAAAGAATATATATATATATATATATATATATATATATATATATATGTGTGTGTGTGTGTGTGTGTGTATATATATATACAATACAGATTTGTCACTGGCTGATTGGTGCTATTTCCAGTATCCCGACCCTAGAGTTTGTTGATGGAACATTCAACAATTGCTTCGTACACTCATCAGAGCCTTATGCTAACAGAACAATTGACTGCTTATTTTCCCAATTTTCGTCATTTTTATATTTAATTAAAAATAATTTATTCACTTTTTATTGGTGCGAGATTGATTTTATATGTGTGTGTGTGTGTGAGAGAGAGAGAGAGTGAAAGAAAGAAAGAAAGAAAGAAAGAAAGAAAGAAAGAAAGAAAGAAAGTGAGCGCGTGTGTGTGTTTCCAGGGCCGCAGTGTACTACCCCCGACCAAAGGTGGTGGTGGGGGTGTCAAGCTTGATTGGAGGCCCTCGGGCAGTGCTTTGTGACCTTCGCTATTTTAACATAACTTTATTTATATATGTTACAAATTAAACTAAACGAAACTGACTATTTAAGGATGAAAATTTTTGCGGATTTTGACGTCATTTTCGGGTCTTTTTTTTTTCAAATTCGGGGAAAAGTTTTGCTCATGTTAAGTCTAAAAAAACACCATAACTCAATATTTTTTTATTCATAATATTGAATAGGTTAAAGTTTCAACATTTAACAAAAAATATTTCAAGTTAATGTTAAAAATTTCTACAAAACTTTGTTGATTTATTTAAGACGGAATGATCTTATGACATGTATATAATGTGTATTTAGATTTTTTTGTTTTTCTTAATGGGTATTACGCCATGTAAGGCATTAAAGCCACTAAGACGCAAGCGTTACAGAGAGTGTAAGATTTAGGAGTAGAAACATTAATGATGAGCAAAAACAGAAGAGAGCAATAAGGAAGACAGTAGATAGCGACTGACATTCCATTTAAATTTTTGTAGATTAAAGTTGGCTGAAAAGCATGGAACTGGAAGGGAGTTCCACAAACTAGAAGTGCGAGAAAAGAAACTGTTAGTATAGAACTTACGGCTACATCTCAACTGTAAATTGGTGAGATCTCAACGCCAATCAAGTACTGCGCTTAAATTTATACATTCTAGGGAGAATAGGCAAGAGGTCATCCGAACAATAACCATGAAAATATTTATAGAAAAGTGTAAGTAAAATTAGGACCAAACAATAGGAAGGGAACGGGTTGGCCCGGCACCGCCTACTTCCGGAAGAAACAAAACTCCTCAGCTTCAAGACAGGTTGCTCAAAACAATTTAGCTTCAAAACTCCACAGATCTTTGCACTCAATTATTCCAACACCGCCTCGTAGTTCGCTACACACAACTCTCTCGAGTGGTCTCCCGCCGTCACATTTATGCCAGCGAACACCAACCAATTTGCATACGACCAAGTTCACCTCTCGCCAATTCTCGCAGCTACAAGATCGCGTTTCCCATAAGTCCGACTCACCGTAATGGTGGTGTTTCTTCCTTCGGACCAATTACTGCCCTGCACGCCAGACACAAACGAACCCTCTTATGTCGAGAGCTGAGGTTAGTCTCACTTTCATGTCCACAAAAAGAAATAGAGAGGCAATTTTATGGCGCTGGGTAAGTGATTGAAGCTGAGATGCCAGATCAGGACCAATAATATTACCGATTTCTCCTGGAATTTATCAAAGTAGTTCAAAGTAAATAACACGGGCACAGGACCTTATGTGGTAGCAGTATTCTAAGCATGGACGAATGGTGTATATATATATATATATATATATATATATATATATATATATATATATATATATATATATGCAAGAGAGATTCTGGAGAGTAAATTTGTCACGGCCGACAGAATGAACCGACTTCTTAGCAGCTGACCCAACAATGGATTCAATATCGTCCTTCCACTTCATGTCAGCTGAGAATGTGAGCCCGAGAAGGTGCAGCGAGTTACTTTCCTGGAGATTAGCATCAGCCATGGTGATGGGAAGTAGAGAGGGGCCTTTCAGATGATTAATGGAGATAAGTTTGATTTTGGAGGCGTTAAAATTAACAAGCTATTTTTTGCCCCAGTAAACGACGGACTTGAGGTCATTTTGGATATTCGCTGCCATTTTGACCTTATCGGATTGATAAGCCTTACTCTCGAGGCAGTAGTGAATAGTTGTCATCGGCGTAGATAGTAAGTTGAGAGCTGATATTATAAGGAAGGTCATTAACGAATATTAAAAACAGAGTAGGACCAAGGATGGAGCCCTGCGGGACACCCACGTTAGTACGAAAGGATCTAGACGAGTGGCCATTTAGGATATCATTCATTTCACGAATAGAGACACAGTAACTTTTCAGCTTGTGAAGAAGATCTGAATGCCAGGCCCTGTCAAAGGCTTTAGAGATGTCCAGTGCTACAGCCTGGACTTCACCGTTTTTATCTCGAGCATGATAGACTCTTTCCGCAATTATCGCAATTACATCAGTATTTTGACCTGGGGAAGCGAAAGACATATTGCTTGTCTGAGAAAAGGCCTTGCAATGAAGGATGATGAACCAATTCAGCATTGATTAGGAGTTTCCCAAAAAGAGGTAGAGGTTTAATAGGCCGATAGCTGAAAGGTTTGGACAGTTCACCAGTTCTTAAAAACTGGAACAACAGATGACGACTTCCAGCAGTAAGGAAAGCAGGATGCAACGAGGCATTTATTATACAGTTTAGAAAGAACAGGAGTCAGTTCGGGGACACATTTCTTAATGAAAATTGCAGGGATATCATCGGTTTCTGTGGGGATCTAGATTAGAAAAACTACGGAAGGGGTTATATGCATATCACTCAACAGAGACTCAGTTCTAGGGGCGAAGATAAGCAGGGATATTCCGCGTGAGTCAAGAATAGAGTTTGAGGAGAATTTATGGGCTAAAGCATTCAGCTTTATCAGCAGAGGATGATAACATCAAATTAGTTGAAGAGGTGGTGGGAATAGAGACCTTACACTTATTTAATGCCCTATTACAGAGCCGGCAGTAATCACAAGAGCCAAAGTTGTTAGAGGCTATGCGGTGCCTCATTCTCTCAGCTAATGAGGACTTTGCTCCTTCGAGGACTGGCTTTATTTATTGCGAGTAGCACGAATAGGCGCCTATTGTGTCGAGAGCCGTCATACTGGTATAGCCGAAAACAGTGGTTCCCGTGTGTGCTATAACGACCGAGTATGCCAGTGTGAACCATGTAAGCAAGTAAATTTTCACGGGATGAAGTTGCTGACTCCATGTTCAACCCGTTTTTTTCCCTGTTTTTCGCTTCCACTATCCTATGTCTCCGAGTGGTCTCCCATCTAAGCACTGACCAGGTTCTACACTGTTTAATTTTGGTGATCAAAACGGTATTTCAACATGATTCGACCGTTAAGTAATATGGATAAAATAAGACATATTCTATATGTCACACAAGTCTTAGTTAAAGAGCGACTCCATCCCTACGTGTGAAATTTGAACCTTCTGACACAAATGTCGATTATAATGAAATAAAAAAAAATGAAAAGATAATGATAACAGACCATTAAAAAAAAAGAAGAAAGGACACTTCGACGTGGTGGGAGCTTTGCTTCCAGAGGGATTGGCAGGAGAGGAGAAGGGTCCCCCCCCCACCGTCGGAGTAGATGCTGTGGTTGTAGTATCTGTTGCGTACCGGAGGCCTTCTCTCCTCTTTTACGTCCCCCAACTGTTACGTAGCGGTGGTATGACCGGCTATGACTAGCTTAGACAAGCTATGACTAGCTAAAACCAGCAGCTCGAATGAAAACGCTTAGTCCCCACGTTAAAAACCGACCTTGTGTCATACCCTGACTCAGTGGGGAGTTAAGATAAATCTCGAGGAGTTCGTCGTGGTGTAATGGTTAGCAAACTTGTCTCGTTAGAACAATTACGACTGAATAGCGAGTTCGTTCCTCACCGGGAGCCCCATACTTTCGGCCTTTTGCCACATCTAAGCGACGCTTAGAAAATCTTTTACATATCCATGTAACATTAGTCTCAACCCCTAGGGGTCCAACCCCATAGACAGTACCTCTCATTTGGGAGGGGGCTTTGGTCATTACTAAGTGCTTGGCGTGTCCCCAAAAGGGAATGTGCCGAGAGAGCTTGAGCAATTTGTCAACGGTATTACCGTTAAACTCACTTTAAACTGACCTTCTGTCACATTCGGTATCAACGTTGGCGTATTAAACAATTAACAAGCAAGGTTTTCAACTAGCTCTGTTTATTTCTGTCCTGTGAATGACGATAAACTATATCCGCGTCCTGGATAAGACGATGAACTACGTCTGCGTCCCGAGTAAGACGTTAAACTACGTCCAGCGGCAAGGCCTCTGATCAGGAGGTTTTGAGGAGCGTGGAACCACCTCTTAATTGTTGGTGTTCCCAGATCCACCCTGACCCGGGGTGGTAGCATCTGTTAGGGTCCCAGCTGTGAGCAAATAGTTAAACCCCAAATTAGGGTTAGAACACTATGAAAATGTTAAAATATGTTTTAATACCAGAAATACTTTGTAAAAAAATTATTACCAGCAATATATTATTGCCAGCAATACATTATTTTGAAAAAGATATTACCAGCTCTACACTTTAAAAAAAAAAAAATTACCAGCAATAGATTTTTGAAAGAAAAAAAATATTACCAGCAATACATTTTTGAACATCATTTTTTACATCTGTGATAAAAATTGTCGCCATTAAATAACTGTTATATTCCGTGATAAGGGAATAAACACATAATTCCAGGTGGAAACTAGAAAAAAGGCCTATTGTACACAACAAGCACACTATGAAATACGGTACAGTTATACACACAGGTCAATCTAGTAGTGAGAGCCACTACTTAGAAGGTCGTATGTGCTATATTTAACAGTCCCCCAACGAGGAATGTATGTGGCACAAGGCCGAGTTTAACGTGGGTTTCTCCGAGCCCGTAGGCTCGGCCAAAAATATTCCCTTAGAAGCCGCATAAGCGGGTTCGAGATCTGTCTACCTCCCCGGACGAAACTTTGACCTTTGGCAAAGCCTCGTCCGGTTCCTCTACCAAAGCAGAGAGTTCGACAGAAGTCGCACACAGAGACTGCGGGCCGAGTACCGAAGGTCGTTACGTGCTTGCGTCATCTTGTGCTCACGCTCCCTATTGTAGACAGTTGACTTTATAGGTACTTACTACCTATAGTGTAATCATTCATAGGGGGTGACTGGTTATTCCATTACATCAATAACACATTGAGGTTGATATACTGTATAACAAACCAAATCTTCTATTTATTTTTGTTGTTTCTTATTAATAAAATAATAAGATTTTGGTATTGCAACTAAATCGAGTTCAGGCACATGAGTTCGGTGATAAATCGCTTCGGTGAAATGACATTTATGTTGAGCAAAACATTTTTTACAGGATAGCAATCATAATGATAAGGTAAGAAATTCGGGGACTTTGTTTTCTACCTGATTTATAAGAATAAAATTGTGCCAACTGGCGATGTTCCATCACCATTTGGAACAAAAACTCGGATTGAAAGTTGATGGATGAGTTCTTGTGGTGAATGTGTAATGAATGAATGGGTCATGATTGTGGTTAACTAGGAATAGGATAGCTAATGAAAGACCAGCCTTTTTCCCAGTTCCCCTTCGGCCTTGTGCCACAACTTTGTATTTTTTACAAAATAAATATATTGGACCAAAATCTTTACTTGAATTGATTTACTTTAAGTCATCAACGGCATCATCATAAAGGAAGCAATGAAAAAAGAAAAAAAAATAAATTCTTGAATACGAAATAAAGCCGACGACAACGGAATAAAAAAAAACTAGAGATGCGTTAAGGACAAATAATGCCAGACATTCTTTTAGATTTCTTTTACAATTACGGTAAGTTCTTTTCAGTTTTGAAAATAATACCGTAAACTTTTAAAACATTTTTTTAAGTACTAAACAATCTTTTTAATTCTAATATTTGCAATAATTCTTCTACTGCATTATTTCTAATAAAAGATTAGGTTTCTTTTCGTTTAGTTTTCATTCTTCAGGTAAGTTTTCCGAGATTTCCTTTATCGAAAACGATCTTCAGTTTGTATTGAAATATGGTTTAAAGAAAATATTAAAATACTTATTTAATTTTATCCAAGTGAAAGATTTTTAAGATTTTCTTTTATCAAATACGATAAAAGCTGAAATATGATAAGTAGTTCTGTTTTCTTTATTTCTTCAGATGATCGAGATTGTTTCTAAACCAGCATATTGTAAAATATGGTTGAAAGAAAATATTTTACTGTTTTCTTTTCTTTCTATAAAAACATTTCATGATTTGCTTTTTATCGAACACTATTTTTAGTTTATATTGAAATACCGTTTAAAGGATTTTTTTTTTGTTACCATAAAAGTTTTCCTAAATTGCCTTTTTATCGAACACCTTCAGTATAAAATGTTTTATTATCCAGCACAATTTTCTGTTTGTATTGTGACATTTTATTCTTATATTATAAAATGGTCATCTCGAGGCTGTATGTGTGTATCATCTCGAGGCAGTGTAATGGTTAGCAAGATTGTCTCGCTAGAACAATTACGACTGAGTAGTGAGATCGATTCTCACTGGGTGTCCCCTGCTTTCGGCCTTGTGCCACATCTAAGCTATGTTTGGATTATCACTATATTTAGTGGTCGAAGTATGGGTTAATTTGCAGTGTAACACCCACTGAGTGCTGCTGTTACACTGCAAATTAACCCATAACTCCAAAACGGCAGATTTGATCAAATTTATCAAGCCAGATTCGAATGAAGCATGTACAGTTACACATAAATATGTTTTCCGGAAATTTTTAATGCGATCTGAGTGTGGGAGTTACACTGCAAATTAAACAAATTATGAAAAATGCTGTCGTGAAAATTTTCCCTGGTTGCTATTTCACAATTGTATATTTTCTGCCATTTGTCGCGTTGCTTTTGGAACGCACTGTACATAAATTTCAAAATGGCTGCCATCTTTTGAGTGCAAAGTTGAATCGTTTATCCCACACTGAGCCAACCGGATATTTTTGTTTTTTGCCCAGCCGGATGATTTTCATCTCGATTATGAAATTACAGTGTAACCCGGATATAAGAGTTGTCGGGACCGGAGAAGAAGTCTCTTATATCCGGGTTTCTCTTATATCCGGGTTACACTGTATATTAATGTTATTTGTAGTGAACACGAAAATTAATACAGAACTTTCACATTACAAATTAAAAAAAAAAATCGGTGTTTTCGTCTAGAGACCTTACTATACATGGTCTTCCCGAAAAAGAGCTTAAAATTTGTATTTAACTACTTTTGACTTTTGAGGGATTTTCAGGGCCCAAAATAGATCCACCCCTCCATTCAAAAACTAGACAACGTAAGAGTAGAGGTCTACATCGTTGTTTTTTTTTCTGATAAATACAAGGAAAATAATGTCAGTCTCATAATTGGTGCCCGACATCTGGTACGAAATTTTTAGTTTTTGTAAATTTAAGTTTTAATATTTGGGAACTTGCACTAAAAAGAAGGGGAACATTGTCCCTGGCAATTTTTGTTACCGTTTTTTGAATTTGAGAAGTCAAAGCAGCAAAAAGCAGTCGAAATGGGGCAAAAATTATTAATTTGACAGTTTTGTGTTGTATGTTTGGTTTATTTTTGTTTTATGGTATATCAACCTCAATGGTTATTTAATGCTGACAACTCCTCTTTATCTTTTTCTTTTTTTTCTGGTAATATTTTTGTTTGTCAAATCTATTTCTCTTGGTATTTTTTTTTTCATCAAAAACGTATAGTTGGTAATATTATTTTTTTCAAAAACGTATTGCTGGTAACATTTTCTTTTCTTCAAAAAGTCATTTCTGGTAATAATTTTTTTTTATAAAGTATTTCTGGTATGAAAAACCTATTTTTACACTTTTATAATGCTTTTTACCTCAGTTTCGGGGTTAACTATTTGCCCATAGCTGGGACCCTAACAGTTGTAGGGTCCCAATTCATTTCTGTTAAAATGCCAAGTTAAGCTTATCACTTATAAAATTCATTTCAACAAGACTCCGATGACTTTAACAAAAAAGCCACTAACCAGAAATGATCTAAAAATAAACGATTAAATTTGAGCGACTTCTGATTAATTTCAAATAATAATAATAACTTAACAAATACTTGGAGTTAGAACAAAGTTAGACCAGTTCTGAAATCCTGGTAACTTTGATTTTTCAGATTAGATTCAGCACATATCACAGAGTAAATATTCTAAAATGTCCGCTTGAGAATCCACCATATATGTTCGGACGCACATACTTTCGAGAACGAGTCTTTATTTAGTAATCCTCAAAAGAAACAATTGAACGGATATTAGTGCGTTATAAAGAAAACGATGGCTCTTTTCTTTTTAATTCACCCCAAGATAAAAAGAATTTATATTTACTAAAATTCATACCAAATTATTCTAGACGATTCCATTGCATTCTGGTTGGGTTGACCTTTGCGTTCGTCCTAAATGTGGGCTTCTCTCGTGCGCTATTTTTAAGTGTGGGGTCTGTATTTGCGCTCACCTCGATAAACAAGCCAAAAACTTGTAAGTACCTCGAATATCACCACACTTAAGAAATGTGAATAACTGCCTGATTTATTTTTTTTATTTTTTTTTTTGGTTAATTTTTCATTCTAAGGGTTGGAGTTGTTGCGAGGTTAGCTAAACAAATTTTGATTTATAATTTTAAAAGACACTGCAAAGTAATGGATAGCGGCTCGGATTGAGGAATCGGAGAGCCGAGTTCGAATTCCAGTCGAATCCATTACATTCACTTGCGTGCTAATACACATGGGGAAGGTATGAATCTTCTTTCCTCACCCTCCAGATATGGGTAAATAGCAGGACAGACAGAGTTCTAAAGCTTTGGATGGCAACTGGTCTATCACAGAAAGAAATGGCAAGCTACCGCGGGGGAAAAATCTGCCTCGTCAGTCATGTATCGAAAAATACATGAGCGCCCTCACGTGTATCACGGATGGCACATAAGTGACTGAATTTCAAGAGTGCAAAAAAATTAATAAAAAAAACAACTTTGATTCAAAATTTATAATTTCTTGGGGGGTGAATGAATTTAAGTAAGTTTACATTAGTTGGGGTGAATTAACAGAAGAGATCCTACAATGTACAGGGTGGTCCGAAAGTCTTGTCACCCATACATAATATCATTTTCTATTTCAACGCTATGTGTCACATGAACGATACCAGAATACCCATTAGTTGAAGGAAGCCGTTCGGAGGGTCTTTGCAACAATAAAAAAAAACACGGAAATCGTAAAATATTACACAGAATATGGCGCCACTTTTTTTTTGTAGTATGACAATGGTGTTCATAAAGATCTCCTCGATCTGTGACAGCGTAAATGAAAGTGAATAAACTGAATCCAGTACATGTGCTTTGTATTACTGTATAACTTGTTCTTCTATTGTTCTCATTACTTTTTGGTAGGGGGTGACAAGACTTTCGGACCATCCTGCACGGTATACACAGCGATAAATGGCAACAACTTAGAGGTGAGATATTAATAATTCAGGTGTCGATGTGCTATTAAGTCGGCAATACATATTTCTTCTAATTATGTAGCTGTAGATCGCGTAATTCCTTCTCTTATTAAAATACGAATTCATGCCTAGGAGAAGAAAGCAGTTTTTTTTGTTTTTTTTTAAACACCGGTGGCTTGCAGGAAGCCGCTTACGAAAACAGGAACAGGAAATTGAATTTCTGCTAAGTACGCACTGCTCTCTGAACATTTGCATTTTATTTATATATAATATATATATATATATATATATATATAATAAGAAAGAACAGTAAGATTTATAATCCGGTGTTCTTAGCAATTATTTTTCTTTTTCAAAATATGATTCCATCGGACGAAATAAATTTCTGTTTCAAAACTGAAACTAAATTTATAGATTTAATTATAAAAATTATTCCTAACATCGCTTGACAATGGAACGGAACTATGGATCTTAAGTTTAATTTTTATAATTAAATTTATAAATTTAGTTTCAGTTTCGAAGCTTAGAAAGTTTCTCTTTCGCGATGGAATCATATTTTTTTTTAATCTATATATATATATATATATATATATATATATATATATATAATATGAAATAGATTATGTAGCTCTATTTTCTATATCATCTAAAATATTCGCGTCTGTGTCTGTATAGTTTTGCGAAATTGGACGTGTTCAACATTCTAATGTTTTTTATTAAATCAGTTTTTTCTACTGCGCATTCATTCGGTCTTTCAAAAAGTAGAAAAAGGCACTTGGAGCATTTGCACATACCTCATATAACCAAATACATTTTTTTTTTTTAAAATACTATGTCCATTCAGGACATCGATCATATTCGTGCATTTTCTTAATTTATTAGGAAAGATAATACAGCGGTTTCCCATTTACTTTAACTACGTTTTTGAATCCAAAGTGTCCATCCACCACCCACGGCTAAAGAGCCTGATGTTATAAAATAAAATAAGACATATCTCGGCTGATTTACAGGCAAATACTCAAGAGCGAGAGCCGGATGTGAACGGGACAAAACCCCGTCACAAAATGACCATTATCTTCATTTACAAATGTTCCCGACACATGTGTTCCGGTCGAAAAATAAAATAATATTTTAAAGTGTTTCTATTTTTCGTCCAATAAAAATGCTTCCCTCCTAATTATACTCGCTTCGTTTTTCGAGCCTGTTAAGCCATAAAACAACGCTATAAAAGGGGTCACACGAAAGCTCAACAAGCAGTCAACAGGTGCCCAGAGTAGAGATCTGTCACGGTCAGCAGCTGACAGCAGGGGAGTGTCAACCACCGTCAACATGTGTGAACTACTATGAGAGATCGACCTAGATCCGAAGCCGGCTTATGAACTTTACCACAAGATAGCTGTCTCAAACCCACACATTTCTGTTGAAATAAACCACGTAAATCTATTTCTGCTGTTGTCGTATTTCTTTCTTGCAACCATACGCTTGTCTATAACACTGATCTACTGTTATTTAACCCATATTTGGTAGGGGAAGTTGTGTGTGGTGAACACACTGTCAGAATATAAACTCTGCTCGTCAGTCCCAATTTTCACTCTGAAAACCGTTACAGTACCCTTCACTTATGTTTCATGGCCCTCCACAACTTTCTCTACCACTCTCCGTAACGCTCGTTTTTTCGCTATCCCTGTTCTACCCTTCATTTACACAAGCTTGTTAGGTAGGTTACTTATTGCTTTATTCTGCCCCGCTATAGTCTTAAGTGTCTCAATTTCTCCATGTCCTCTTTCCTGTTTGTTTCTGATTTTTTAAGTGAACGTTTTATTTTCATTTTCCTTAAAACTTCCTCATCACTTGCATGTTCAGTCCATGGTATTCTCTGCATCTCTCTAACCAAATTTACATGCGTATATTTTCTTGTACCCATCCGTAATGTATCTTACGGACTCCGTTTCTGTTCTGGTGTGCAAAACATTTTGGTTACCTTGTTAAATTACTTGTTAAAAACAAGAAATAGGGATAGTCGTCCCAGTAACTCATGGAATAATGATAATATTTTATTTCAGAATTTAAAAAAAAAAAAAAAAAAAAAACACAGAGGAAAAAATGACAGCAAAATATGTGTATCGGTTAATCAAAAAAGATTTTACACGTTAAGCAAAAATGAAAGAGTTTTTTTTTTTTTATGTTAACATTGTCTTTCTAACATCTGCCATCTTTTGATAATTCCGTCCTCCCAGTAAAGAATGTCACTCGACATGCTGTTTTTTGAGGAAACTGAATTTTCTACAAAAAAATAAAATAAAATAAATAATAAATAAATAAATAAATAATTAGTTAGCTAAGTTGCAAACCATTTTTGACACGTTCGATTGTTCGCAGTTCTTTCTCCATGAAATAGATTTTTTTTTAAACTAAAATTAAAAACAGTATAACATGCTGAAAATGTTACTTGTTTCTGGTCTTCAATAAATTTAGCACACCAAACAGCTGATGGCACAGTTGACTCAGAACAAGGAAAAGCGATCTTTATGCCTGAAGTATAAACTAAACGTTCCCAATGCCACCTTTCGGCCAGCCCAATATTAACAAATACATGCTATCGTAACTGTTTGTTTTTCTTCCTCACTTTATACGTATCCGTTAACATTAACAAAGACATTTTGCATCCGACCAGATCATTTCGGTGTTATCTAAGGGACAAGGCGGGTCAAAGGTCAGTCATTAAAAGCAGATGGGGCTCATTGCCATTGCTGAAAATCACTGCCGACGTCAAAGTTACCAGGTCCCCGCCACCATGACGCCTGCAGTGAAATGAAGCAACAGTTAACAGATGGCGTGAGTGGGCACGAAATCACATCACGTGATCCGTTAGCTGAGTAAGATTTTCATGTCGTGTCAGTGGTGGTGCGGGGTTGCAGAATAATCTCCGGGTTTTGGGGTGTGAGTATTTATCCACACCTACTTGAAATGAATCTGACACAAGGCCGTGTTTTGAGGGGTTTCAGGCATCAGGGATTAACCATGAGTCTCTCTCCCTTTTAATAAATCGGAAGAGATACCGACTATGTATATTTATATACACAACACACTAATATATATATATATTAGGTTGGTGCAAAAATAATGACGTAATAATGTCGCTTTTTGACGTATTTTTAACGTCAAAACGACATTCCTACGTCATTATTTTTGCACCAACCTAATAAATATATATATAAACTCTCCCGTCGTATTCGACGTATGAGGGTCAAGCAGCTCAGTTCGTAGGAACCGATAGCCGGATATCAGGATATATGATTTGATTATAGCGGTGAAGAGCCGAATAAAGAGATCTGGTGCACTACGTGCCACAAGGTCCCCAAACGACCCTCCACAGGTTTTGAATTCAGAGTTTTTCTTCTCCTAGACCAGTTGCCATCCAAGGCTATAGAACCCAGTCTGTCCTGCTATTTACCCTTAGATGGAGAGAGAAGAAGAGGGTTAATACCTTTCCCAGGGGTATTAGCACGTAAGTGAATGTAATGGATTCGACTGGAATTCGAACTCTAGCTCTCCGAATCCTCAATACGAGCCGCTATCCTCGACTCCTGTTTATAATATATATTATAAATAGAGAGGGATATGGATCGGAATCTGAAAGGATGATAAGATAAAGAACAAATAGGAAACATAGATCAATGTAGCATATTCCTTCATTTTTATTAAAACTTCATCAGAGATTAAGATACAATTATCTACGGTTTTAATGCATGTAATACGTGACTGACCAGGGAGAATCGACTCAAACAAAATGAAAAAAAAAAACAAATTTTTCTTTTTGTCTATTTTCTCTCAATCTCTGACGAAGCTTTAATAAAAGTGAAACATGTTAGATTGATAAACATTTCCTTCATTTTATCATATGTACAGGGTGCAATAGATAAATTGTCGCCATTTTCTATTTTTAATTTCTCGCACGCGCGTTGTTTGTTTTAGATTTTGTTGACTGCACAGTATGGTAGGGCCAGCTGGGCACCGTCTGCGAGAAAAAAAAAGCACCATGATGCAATTCACCTAGCCAGAAATTTGGAAACGGCATGCTGTACTGCTTGACATTCGCGCCGGAAGCTCAAATACAAACATTTCAGATTGCTTGGGTGTCAATCTGTGAACAGTGCAGAGGATTCGGAAAGAGTTGGATGAGTCTAATGGTGATTACGAAGGTACGGCAACTCGGAAAACTTTCTCTGATCGTTCTGATAAAAAAAAGAACTCCCGAATGTATTGGTGATGACCTCAGAAACAATACGGAGGCCTACATACATTGAGGAGGTAGTGCTGCCTTGGTTCAAAGGGGTGGCTGCTGAAAGTCCCTATGTCTGACAACAGAACTCTGCACCATGCCTCACAAGCAGGAGATCCCAGTCATGGCTGTCAGATAATTTCAGCGACCAGTTCACCCCTTACATCTTCTCAAACTGCAACCCTCTTGATTATTATTATTATGTGTGGGGCACAGTTGAGAGAAAGACCAACAAAATTCCTTGTAACACCAAATATGAATTGAAGGCAAGAATTATGACAGCATTCACCTACTTAAACAAGGAGACCGTCAAGAAGAGATGCATGAGATTTCAAAGTCGTCTGGAGGCCATATTTGAAACTAAATTGCGATTTTCATTGAATAAAATTACTCTACAGTATTTCAAGATATTTTTGTGTAAATTTGGTAAATATATCTGTTAAAATGAGATATCAATGTTATTTTCATTTTTGTGTCATTTAGACGATAATTTACCCATCGCATCTTGTATATATGACATATCAAAAAACAAAAACATATATATTTATCTTTCCGAAGACAATGAAGAAAATAAGACGGTTAAAAATGAAAGAGAAAAAAAACCCTGATGTTTATCTCAGCCTAGCTGTCGCATAAGGCCGAAAGTATGGGCTACCCAGTGAGGACCGAACTCACTACTCTGGCGTAATTGTTCCCGTGAGACACGTTTGCTAACTATTACACCACATCGAGGTGCCCAAAGCCTGATATTTATGATCTGAAGAAAAAAATCGTTTTTAAAATTAACAATAAAAATTACATGTATAAAAATAGTACAAAGAGTCAATATATTTTTACACAATCGTACTAAGATTGTCCTTGAGGACATCTGTGTATGAATTTCTGGTTATTATAAACTTAATGTCTTCAGCAACTGTTTTTTCTTTTACCAGTGCTCATATTGCAATTTTTGTTGTTATTATCACTTTTTGTCTGGCCCTCGAGATTTTTTTTTTTTTTTTTTACAATAATGTTCCATCTTTACAAGGCCCGAGTACCACTCGAGGTAGAGGGCTACAGAGTAAGAGGATATGTCGGGAGGATAACCGTTAACCTTACACTTGAACAGGCTAAGATGGTAGTGATCGGGGAAAGTATCATCTCAGGCGTCGGTTCCACCAAGCAGCGGTTCTTGAAGCTCCTCGGCTGGAGGTTACACCTCACCAACGGAATACGACGGGAATGGGGGTGGTTCACTACAATGTGTGCGGCATGGTGGGTCCTAGCCATGGAGGTTTGACATGATGGAACTAAGGAATGTAGTTCATCAGAACACTTTCCATGAAAATAACGATAGAGCAACGTGAGACTAGTGACGTTTCGTCTTTAAGAAAGGGGATATAGGGTGGGAAAAATGTATCACCCACAAGGACGCGTAGAGACACTTTCCGACTCAACCGAGACTGGGAAGAGAAGGCTGGACAGCTCCTGTCCATATATGGCAACAGTACTCCATTTTAGGCTTGAGGTGGCTCTTGTAAAAGGTAGAATTTAGCAGGAGTCGGGTACTTACTGCAGCGATAAAGGGAACCGATCATTTTTTTTTTCATCGTCTTTAGCAATGGTTCGTATGTGGGAGTTCTGCTTGTTAGTTTGTCTTAGTAGGCGCTCAAGGTCCGCTGTCTCCTTGAGGGAACATCCATTCATCGTAATTGGTGATAGTTGAGGGTTCCGTTGACGACAATGGCATATAACGAGCTTGTTTTTCGATACGCGGAATGTAACCAATTACCCCTACCTCAGTAAAATTAAATTCAGTCTAATTAAATTACACATGTTTGTTTTTGTTGTTCTGAAGCTTTCTTAAAAACATTAACACTGTGGCACAAATCATTTTTTTTTTTTTACATTAAAAGGGTTTTTCTTTAGTTAAACTTGTTTAAGACAATTCTTTCAAAATAAATGAAAATAATTCAAAACCCTTACATCAGTAAATATACACAGTTATTAACAAAGTCTTAGACAATGATACTCCAATTCATAGATTTACAAGATTTTTGGATACCTTTTCATTCCTCATCCAAATATTTGGAACATATAACAGAATTATCATATATCTTAGCTCTGAGAAGAGTCAATACACCCTCAACATGGGTAATCTAAATACTTGACATTCTTAAATGAGTTTCTCAATTAATCGAGCAGTTCATCCCTGTAGAAAATCTTTTTTGTTCTGTCGAATGGAAGAATCGAAATTTGCCTGAATCTCATCTGTTTTTTTGGTTTTTTTTGTTTATTTTTTTCAAAACCAGGAAGACGAGTTCTCTTGACAAATTTATTTGGCTTTGTTATCCGCTATCTTCTTTGCGGTCTAAGGGATACAGCTGCTAGATCTTTTAATTCAACACAAATAATGTAACGTTAATTACCGCAAATATTAATTCACCCTAAGAAATTTATAAATTTTAAATCAGTTTTTTATAAAATATTTGGCACTCTTTTAAAATAAGTACATATATATATATATATATATATATATATATATATATATATATATATATATATATATATATATATATATTATTAGTAAAATTTAATAATAATTAGTTAGAATGAATTCTATTTTAGTACAACCCAAACATTAAAGCATTAATTATTATAACCAAGGTTCGTTGTCAATTTTTTTGAATTCTCATATAGTTGTATTTTGAATGGTCATTGCAGCTTATGTAACAGCGTTTCCCCTAGCGAGGGGTGTTTGATTGATTTGAACCTTTTAAAACCCTTTATTCTACATTCAACATCATCACTTGATAAGACATCAGAAGTGTTGAAACAAAATGGCTATTTTTGCAGTGGTTTTATAACCTATTTGTTATAATTTTCGAATAAATAATTATATTTGCTCTACTCTGTATTGGACACTCCTTTAAGAATAATATTTCCTGGTTATTGAATTTATTCCGTATACACCAATCCTATACTTGTGTGTGTATATATATATATATATATATATATATATATATATATATATATATATATATATATATATATATATATATATATAAATTTTCTTCAAAATGTAATAGAATCATGCTTGGCTGTGATGACAACTGTGTCGGAAAGTTCAATAATCGCGCCAAACCAGACAGTAGTTTCTCCTATAAAAGAGCAGACGCAAGTTCGAACCCTGCTGTGTTTGTGTACACCCCCCCATTTTTAAAATGTGCAAGACGTATTGGTGTGGACAAGGGTGCATTCCAAAAGCTGAGTAGTGTATTAAGAGACAAAAAAAAAAAATGGCGTTAGAAACAAAGAAAAGAAGGACTGAACTGTTACGTGATATCTGTCCTCCTGTATGGCAGCGACTGTTGGAAAATCTCAAAGATGAGGAAGAGACTTGAAGCAAGAGAAATGTGGTTCTACAGAAAGATGCTGAAGATACCTGAACTGAAAATGTGAGCACCGAAGTTTTGGAGAAAATGGAAACGAAAAAGAAACTTATACTTAATATCAGGAAGAGGCAGTTAACATTTCTGGGGCATGAGGAAGGGTGGTTTGGAAAATCTGATACTCACAGGACAGATTGGGGCACAGAGGAAAGCAGCGCGTAATATTCTTGATGAACTGGAATAAATGGATGGTAGAACAGGGTTTGGAAGAAATAACAAAAAGACAAAACTTATTAAGAGCTACTAGGAACAGAAAGATGTGGAAGGCCATGATCGCTTTCGCACATAAAAGAAGAATTTCTATCTACCAACAGGTGCATTCAGATTTTGAAAGAGAATGAGCCTTCAAGCCGGGTTAGAATTTACTGAAGAAACTGGCGTACGTATTAATTTCTCCGGAAGTCACATGTTTTTGATTTAGTCTCTCGAATGCGCAGGTCAGTAGACATGATTCATATTGTTTAAAAAAAATAATGGGCGTTAACTCCAACAAGAATATCCACAAAATATCAAATTGTAGGATATATATATATATATATATATATATATATATATATATATATATATATATATATGTGTGTATGTTTGTAAAATGTATTATATTATATAATACTTTATTCAAGCGTGTTTTTATTTAATCTCTAAAATTCATGAATCAATATCTTAGTGTTGTTACAAAACTGATTAAAAAAGATGCCGTAGTTTTGGTTAATTCTTTTATTTTTCCAAGTACTTTCAATCTCATCCAAGATCATCTTCAGCGGTGAATTGCTAAGACAGAAATTAAAGTAATTGATTGTTGTGAATTTTTTTTTGTAAATGCGCATGAAACGCGTCCCGTTATAGTCAATCTGAAAATTAACATTAGTACAGTGTAACCCGGATATAAGAGAGATTTTCTCTGGTCCCAAATTAGAGCCCATACTTACCTAAACAAAATAGACCAAACCCGGATATAAGAGAAACCCGGATATAAGAGACTTCTTCTCCGATCCCGACAACTCTCTTATATCCGGGTTACACTGTATATGTAAGGGGGGTAACTTTATATTTTTTTTTTATTAATATGTTAAAAATAATCAAACTTCAATTTGAAAAAAAATATTTTTTTTTACAATATTGCTTTTATAGATATGTTAAAACATAGTTGCTATACTCATAATTCATTTTATTTTGTATAGGTTACATTTTTTTTATATCGAGCACTTCAAGAATTTGAAGTTTTTGTTTTTGTTTTAATGGTGGAGTATACTTGTATTGTCATTTGATAATAATATACTTAAAATATATTTCGTGGAGA
>CAHIKZ030003988.1:0-47248 GCA_903632075.3 Acanthosepion pharaonis
ATGAAAACAAAATTTTATCGTCAAAATGCTTATGTTTTTATGAAGAGGATAGACTAAATTTTTTTTTAATTATTTTTTAAAATTTTTCCATCTTTTAGAATATTCTAAATTTTGATTTAAAAAACCTTGTTTCTCTTTGTCACAACAGGGGTAGTAAATAACATAGATAATTTTTAGCGCGTTTTTTTTTGTATTTACACACATTAATTTGGAAAATCTTGCAAAAATAAAAATAATTGTCAGATGTTAATGAAACTTTCAGAAACTATTCACAGATGATCAAAATTATTATAAATATGTTTTTTTTTTTATTAAAGTCATGGCAGAAATATTTTTTTTATATTTATTAACACCCCATAGCTAATTTTATGAAAAACTCTAGAAATTCGAGACCATTGGTTTTAGTGATTACAATAGTTAAAAGCACAAGGCTTTGAAGAATGCAAATCATGTTTTTTTTTGTTTTTTTTTTTTTTGGTCAACGTACCTGAAAATCAGCTGTGAATTGTAACATACAAAACTCAATAAAACAAATATATTATTTAATTTCAAATGCTTTTATTTATTTTTAATTTGTTTTTATGAATATGGACAATATTTTCTGAAAGCAAAAAAATTTTTTCAATGAAAATTGAATTTTTAATACAATTATTTCTTATTTCTTTAATTTTAAAAAAGATTTTTAAAAATTTTTTAAAATATTTTAACATTAGTTAAAAGCAACATCAACCTTTCAAAATGTCCATGTGAGATTGTCATTGTCTAGCGCTTTGAAAATTGTATAATTTGGACCAATCAGATTAGCCATGGTAATTAAGAAATGTAATTTTTGTGTTTATAGTCAGACAGTAATTATCAAGTACGGAAAACCAACCAGAATGCAATTTAGTTGCATTATTTGAGTTCAGCATTGTTCTCCGCTGTTAAGGCCTTTACTTTTGCGAAACCCGTATGGAGAAGTTAATTTGAGTTTTCAATTTCAACTGAGAAGGGTACCTACAAGTAACAGTATCATCTTATGAAATTTAACTACTGCTAAACTTTAATTTATATGATCTTATTTTTATATTAATCTCAGTTATGACATTTTTCCATAAATGAAATATCAAAATTAATAATAAAATGAATGGAAATACAAATAACACAGTAAAATGTAATAAATGTACATAAAATTATAGTATTTTATGTACACTTCTGATAAAATTTCATAAGAAAGGTACCTAAATTAATTAGATACTTTTTCTTATGAAATTTAATCTCACTATTAACAGTCTTATTTTTTTAATTTTTTATATTTTCCATAAAGCATCGTAAACGTAAAAATGAAAGCTAAGTACAAAAAAAAAAAAAAAAAAAAAAAAAAAATTAGAGCGCTGAAAGTTTTCCTTAAAAGTAACGAGGTAAATAATTTGTTCATTTAAATAATTTCACTTCCTTCCATCCGTAGAAAAATTATCCTCCCGTAAGTTATCTAAACGTCATGAATGTGTCTTTTCGTCAATTGTCAAGCGACGCGAAAGGTTATGACCTGCTTTGTTTTATTTTCAAATTACATTTTTTGGCGCAGAAGCTAAGTAAAGCTTTGGTTCAAAATATTTTAAATAAACATTATATAATTTTTTTATTAAAATCAGTTTTGAAAAATGATAATTGATTTTTAAAAGAATATCAAAGTAAGATTTTCATCTTTTTTTATAAAATGGAAAAAAATGATTGAAAATGATGGATTATCTGTCCATTTTTTTTTTTGACAAAAAAAAACAATATTTTTAACGAAAATTTCAGACGTGCTAGGAACGATTAAAAATGTAAAAAAAATACCCCAAAAAATACTTTGATCTTTCCTCTTTAATAATAATATGAACATTAGACGATAAAAATTTTGTTTTCGTCAAGTTCGGTGTTTTTTTCATCATGCTATGCTCTTTTTGTTTACATTTTTCATAGAGTACCTTTCATTCTCACGATGTGTTTATATGGTGTTTATAAATGAAGAAAAAAAAAAAAAAAATAATATTTTGGAAATTTTAACCTCTTAAGAATTTAGCTTATAAGAAATTTTATTTATGTTCAGTTTTAATTATATAAAAAAAAAAGTTAGGAAATTGTTAAAAGAATTAAAAACTGGACACAAAAACACACACACACACACAGTTTGCATCTTACCTCTTGTTGTTTTAATGGAAGACATCTGTATATTTAATAAAGCCCAAGTTTAACTAAATAATTTGTCTTTTTAATCTTAGAAGACCAGATAAGAGTCTTTGTAGGAAAATGGAACTGTCTGCATGGTTTAGGAATAAGCAGGATAAAACTCAACTGTTATAAATAAAAGGAATTTAGAAATTGCTCCAAAGAAAAGAAATTATCTACAAGAAATTTTTAGATGTGAAACAAAAACAGATTATACAAATTATTTTTCAAGAACTTTTAAAATTTATATAAATATATGTCTTTCAAAATAATAGGAAGAACTACTTTGGAATAATATTGGCAGGAAAAAATTTGAAAAATATTGAGAACAGTATTGTGAAACCAATTTTATTATTGCGTTCAAACGTTATTTTTGAGACACATGTTTTAATAGAAACTGTTTTGTTATAAGTCTGTGTTTACATCAACCAAACTATGCTTTCTAAAAGAATTTTTAAAGAAAGACCTTATCATCTGGCAGGACAGAATGCTTGTTCATAAACATACCTGACAAATTTGAGAGAAGAGCAAAATCATGAGATAAGGCATAATCTTGTCTGTATCTTATTTTAAGGGAAAGAAAGAGGAATGATACGGACAAATAAACTTTTTTCAAGCAAAGGCATGAGACGAAAGGCATAATCTTTTTTCTGTGATGGAAGGGATGATTTTGGAGAAATGAGGATTTTTACGGACAAATACGAGAAGAGAAAAGAGCAATAATCTTGGTCAACATCCATGGAATTATCACAGATATAATTAAAGATAATTTGACAAAATAGAAAAATGAAATGCTGAATATCAATGTTATTGAAATGACTGGAGACAAAAAAAAAGTGGGCAAAATTAATTTTTTGCAACAAAGAACAAAGTGATAACTGATTTGTAAAGATGAAATTGACATGAAAGCAAAGGGAAGGGCAGGTTGATGTTTTGAGTGGACATAGGGTGGGTGGTGTTGGAATGGATAGAAAAAAATTCTTTCTAAAAGGAAAAAAAAAAAAAGTGACAAAGCTCATTAAAATGATTTGTGCTTTTAGTTAAATGAATGAGAAGGAGAGAAGTAAGTACACAGAAATTGAAAAAGTTTCATCTATGTGTTTTTTAGGAATTGGATTTAATAACATTGTAATTTTATTGACACTGACAATAAGAAAATGAATCAATTATTCGTTTTGCACTTGAATATTTAGCACAGGGGGATTTTTTTTGAAGGAACTGGAGCATTAAGGGTTTAGACATCTTTCCAGAGGTCCCGGTTAATGTCTGGAAAGTTTGACACATTTGATTGTTAGAAATTTATAAAAAAAAAAGAAATGTAACAGTTGAACTTTATAGGTGCTTTATACGGCGGCAGAGGTGTGTAATTTTTCTCAGTATACAATGAATTTATACCGGGATAAATGGGCAGTTGGAAAATCATTTAAAAGAGAATAAAATTGTGAATGTAAATAAATGTGGAGTTCTAAGCATGAAAGAGTTTGGAAAATGAGACAAAAAAAAAAATCTTAAAAAAAAAAAAAAAAAATCAATAAAATAAAAAAAAAAATCAATAAAATATAAAAAAAAAAAAAATCAATAAAAATAAAAAAAAAAAAATCAAAAATAAAAAAAAAAAAATGTTTGGGTCTTTTGAGAAATGACCATCATCGACATCCATCAAAAAATCTAAGAATAATATCTATTTTGAAAGTCAAGCGTCAAGAATTCCTCTTTTAAATTCTAAATTTTTAAGAATTTTGCAATTTTATTCAGACAAAAAAAAAAAAAATATTTGACAATTTTTGAATATATTTGCTCAGGAAGAATACAATCACTTTTTTAATTTTCTCAAAACAAAGCCTGAAGTAATTTATCAGATGAAGAACAAATAAGTTATTATGATAAATTTCCAAACTATTTTGTCATTGCAAAATATATATTGAACAGTTCAGTGTAAAAAAAATTTTAAGCCCCCAATTCCCCCCCCAAATTTGACAAGCACAATTGTCAACTACTGTGTAGAGTCAATATTTTCCAGTTTTACCCAAGTCTTTCCAGTGTCATTTTCAAAGGCTTTGGGTAAATTTCCATGGCCATTTTTTTTAAGCACTTTCCATTCGCCACACACTGAGATCATCAATAAATCAGATTAGTATTCTTAAAAAAATCTTATTTTGATAACAAAATGACCAAAGTGAGATTTGAATTAATGGGTCCATGGTCATTTAATTTTTTTTTACATCAGTTTATTGACATCCTTCATATTATCAAGGAACAAATTTTTTTTTTTTTTTTTTTAAATATATTCTTTATTTTTACATGGACAAGATTTTTGAAATTTTAATCATTAAATTAATTTGACTCTTTAAGAAAGAGCAGGGTAAAGTGATTGATGATTTTTTTATACATATTTTTTATACGACACTTGTAGTATATATATTCCGATTATATGAAATAACTATTTTTTGAAATTTGAAAAAAAATTTAAGTAATTGGATAGACAGAACTTGTTGATATTATGCAACCAAACATTCTTGCTTAATAAAACTATACCTTTTTATAATTGCTGATACCCTCTGATTGATGGGGGAGTGATTCCCAGAGGGTCTATCTATGAAACAAAAGTCAGGATGTCAAGAGATAATGACAAACCTTTTAATTATATTAATTGTGCGTGTGTATGTGCATATATATAATATATATATATATATATATATATATATATATATATATATATTATTCATACAAAATTAATCAAAATATGATTTTGTAACATTAATGATATTCTTCACAAATCACTCAATTAATGTTATGATCCGTTTGTTTTTGGAAATTATAAGCTTTTATGTTGGTCTTTTCTTTATAATAAATACTTTTCAAAATGTACATTCAGGCATAGAAATTATTTTGTTTTTTGATATTTTCAGGTAGCATCTGAGATCAAAAAAAATAGCTCAAAAATCGAAATGTTATTTGTTTTTTTTTAACTCATAACAAATTATTGATAACGGATACAAACTTTTTGCCTGATGACTGAATTATGTGTCAAAAATACTCCATTTTAAAAAGCCAGTTTTTTATAACGGATAATTTTTTAAAACAAGGATCATAACATTCATCAACATTCTTTTTGTTTTTTATGCACATTTAAAAAAAAATAAATTTTACAAATGAAGGATTTTGGCATTTTTATATCATTGTTAAAATCAATTTTTTTGTAAAATGATTCATTTGTTTAATCGTTAAATTGAACTTTTTTATATTTGAGATATATAATATATATATATATATCATTTTTTAAGCAAATTTCATTTTTGCTTGAATTTTTCAGGCCATGTTTGTTGTTTTTTGCATTCGGCCATATATTCAGTCAATGATGGGAATAACGAGCTTGTATAATTTTTGAATTGAATAATTGTTTTCATTTTTTTAAATTTTAATTATAAAAATGTATTAAGTTTTAATAAAAAATTTATTAATTTCAGAGGTTTTGATGATACACGACATTATGAAAAACTATATTTACTAATTATAAACAAAAAATCATCAAATTCAATGTTTTTTAAATAATTGTGAATTTTTTTTTTAAAATTATTATATAAATGATACCAGTATTTTTTGAAGGTACAAGGTAAATTTTATAGAAACAACATTATCAGAATAGTAGACTTATGAATCAAGAAAGCCAACTCTAATTCTCCTTTATCTGTTTTCTTGGGGTGAAATTTATCAAAAATCTCTATAAATTTTACCCTGGCTTGATTTTTTTTCAGCTTCTGAACGATATTATGGAACTGACTGTGAGGAAATACTCAGCCATCATCTCTTTGTCACCCTGTAAAGAAAAGTATTTTCCATATAAATATGTCACAATTTGCCACATTAAAAAGAATGACTTTTCTAATTCAATTTTGATAAATGTATCATGATTCTGAGACAGTTGTCTTTTTAAATATTCATTGTTGGCAGCTACAATCACAAGGGTCAATGATAAAAACCCTCTATTAAGAACTTTCACTAAGAGTGTTCATGGCTAAAATTGTATTGCTACAGCACATAGCAATGTCTGGCTGAACATCATTCATAGCTACTTTCTTGCCTCACTTTCCCACTAAACAGAAAAATCTCTAAAAATGTCCATCCAAAAATTTATAAGAATAATAAAAATTGTACTTATTTTGAAATTCAGTATTACCAGCCACCATCTCAAATACTTAACATATGCAGATAGTGCAATGTTGATAGCAGACATAGGATATTTCAGATACTCCTGCAGAAGGCAGTAAAGGAAAGCGCAAAGAAAGGACTAACTATCAATTGCAAGAACATAAAATGTATGGTTGTCAACAAAGGAACATCCCAACATGCAAATTTAAACACATACGAAATCAAATACAAAAACTTCAATATCTGGGAAGTGCCTTAACACTGGACAGAAAGTGAAATTTTGAAGGCACATTGGCATAGTGAAACTTGCCTTTGGAAAGCTAAGCAATGTAACATGAAATGGGAAAATTGTTACAAACAATAGAAACCTACTGTACTGTTATGTAATAGCAGTTCTCCTATATGGCAGTAAATGCTGGACAATCTCCTCACAGACAAAGATTTGAAACAGAAATATAGTTCTACAGAACTTTACAGGGAATACCATGTATCAAACCAGTTAGCAACACAATAACATAATTGTTAGGTAGAGTAAGAGATGTTTTCCTCTATCTCTCTTCCCTGTCAGTTTTACATTTTCCAAGCCCTATTTCCTCATAATTTCCCCAAGAAAGTTCAACACTCTTAAGTACATGTGATCATTTACTATTTTTTCTCAGAATTCATTGAAATTTGTTGAAAGAATGGTCTGTTCATAACCTGCTCTAGCTTTACAACAGTCAGATCATACGTACAAATTCAACATTCCCAGCATCAGTTGTTCATGCACAAGTTTAGCTGCATCAATACAAAGTCTGATAAAGTACTAATGTACATCATACCAAAACCTTTCCACATTATCATACTTATATATTATATATAAAAACAAAAATGAAACTCAATTGTACCCCATTTTGATGACCATTTCGCTCTTCAGGATCAATTCCCTGAAGCTTGTCAATATTAAATTGTAACTTTTGTTTTTTTTTATTTAAAATTAAAAAAGGATAGAAAGAAAAATGAGGAAAACAGAGGAACAAACCACAAATAAGGGAAGAGGCATTTAAGAGGGAGATAAAGAAAAAGAAACACTAAAATAGTGAGGGGGGCAACAGGGAGACAACATATACAAGTCTAAACAGAAGTTAAAAATAGTTGAATGACCTATAATTAAAAGGTTAACTCTTGTTCTAATTGGAAAAAATTACATGAGAAAAATACAATAATTAAAGTTAAGAAAAGGAAGAGTTTTAAAGATTGTAGATAAAAGAAAAATTAGAATGTAATATTTAAACTATTATTTAATTTTAATATTAAAGAAAAGAATTTAATATCATAAAAAAAATTAAGACATTATTATATAAGCAAGTAAAACCTGAATATTAAAGACATAAAGAAATTACAATGAATACATAAGTAATAGACCAAAAGACAATTTTACCTTGAGCTTAGGCCCTGTGGGTCTGCAAGAACATACTTCTTTGAATAGTGTTGATTTTTCCATGACCATCTTCCATTTACCAGTTAATGGATTTGGAATTTCATCATTGTAGTATCCTTGCAGGAAGTCAATGGCAGCTTTACTCCAAGGTTTAGAAAAATCTTCATTGTTCCACAGACAAACTGATCAAAAAAGAAATCCACAGAGATTTAAAACAGAACAAAAACAAAAGACACACATATATATATATATACGCACACAAAAAAAACTTAAAACATCTATAAAAAAAACTCCACTAAAAATTTATTTCGGCAGGTCAGTTTTTAAAGTAAAAACTAACCTGGTGAAATAGATTCATTATCATATTTTCCGTTTTTTTTCTTTTTTGGAGATGTGTTACTTTTTTTCCCTTTGATGAACATCATATTGCTCTAATGCAATACATTGAGCTCTCTTCACAGATCTATTATTTTTTATTAAAAAGACCTACTTATATTATCCTTTCCACTTACAAATTTATTACTAAATATTTATTTATTATTTATTTATTTATTTTCATTATTTTTTTTTTTATTTTCATTATTTTTATTTATTTTCATTATTTATTTATTTATTTTCATTATTTATTTATTTATTTATTTTCATTATTTATTTATTTATTTATTTTCATTATTTATTTATTTATTTATTTTCATTATTTATTTATTTATTTATTTATTTTCATTATTTATTTATTTATTTATTTTCATTATTTATTTATTTATTTATTTTCATCATTTATTTTCATTATGTATTTATTTATTTATTTTCATTTTTATTTATTTATTAATTTATTTTCATTATTTATTTATTTATTAATTTATTTTCATTATTTATTTATTTATATTTTTATTTATTTATTTATTTTTTATTTTATTTATTTATTTTTATTTAGTTATTTTTTATTTATTTATTTATTTTTATTTATTATTTATTTATTTTTTATTTATTTAGTTATTTTTATTTATTTATTTATTTTTATTTATTTAGTTATTTTTATTTATTTATTTTTTTTTTATTTATTTATATTTATTTATTTATATTTATTTATTTATATTTATTTTTTATTTATTTATTTTATTATTATTTATTATTATTATTAATATTTATTATTTATTAATTATTGTTATTATTATTTATTATTATTATTATTTATTTATTAATTATTATTTATTATTATTATTTATTTATTAATTATTATTTATTATTATTATTATTATTTATTGTTATTGTCTATTAATTATTATTATCATATATTTCATTTCACTCCCAGGTAAGGCAATAAAAGCCCTAAGATTCACTGAGAAGGAAATACATAGATATAAGAATGAAACAGGTTTTAGCGTTGAAAGAAAATGACTGACAATATGAAGGCAGTTCCATAAGTGACATTTACAGATGAAGAAACTGTCAGCACACAATTTATTGTTACAACAAGCAATTATGATACCTATCTGCCAATCTAGTACTGCACTTTAACTCATGAAGTTGAGATAGCAAAGACGAGGATAATAATAATAATAATAATAATAATAATAATATGTATGTATGTATGTATGTGTTTGTGCATATATAATTAAAATAATGGAAATTTTGCTAAATGCATTCCACAAGTCCTACCCATGATATCATGGAGTAAATTAACGGCTTTTATTTTACAGCTGCATATGTTATTTAAGATTTGATTTTATCTGTTACGATTCATCAGATAAAATAAATTCACATGTTTAAATATTGGCATTGAAAATATCATAAAATGATATGAAAAATAAAAAAAAACAAATTTTTGTGAATGGATGAATAAAAAGAAATTTGATTCAACTTACTGAATTTTCCCCCAGGGACAAGAACTCGATGAATCTCTTTCAAGCTGGCATCTGATGCAAACCAGTGAAAACTTGTGTAGCTACAACTAACTGAAATATCAAATACAAGACATTGATTAACAGGCTTATCTCACAAGCCATTGTCAGTGACAATAGTTTCCTAGTACATTCTCTGGCTTTCAACAAGTTTAAACTTGGCTCTGTAAATTTCAGACTCCATTATTTTAGTGCCAGATTTAGCTAAGCTTAGTAAATATTTAATTACCTGTTTCAGGTGGAGGGGATAGTCTTGCAAGACATTTCACTTGAGTTGCAAATAGTCAGCAAGCTAATCTTGCAGAGTATTACTACTTTAGTCAATTGAGCCGCTCTGGGTACTGGGGCCATTGTGGAAATTGGCACTTGCGACAGAATAATCAACATTATTTTTCAATGGCGAATACCGTGCCAATTTATTATGAGAGTCTATCAAGACCAAACACCCAGGAAAACTGACAAAAGGGGTCTTGTTTCATCAGGACAATATTTTGCTGTATTTGTCAAACTTCTTGAAGCATGGATAACTTCTTTCACTGTACCATCTTTGAATTTATGGCCTATTACTGCTCCTATTTCTATCGTCAAAGAAATTGAGACAAGCAGGACACCATATGATATATATATATATATATATATATATATATATGTATTACAATGAATCATTCATACAAAAAGTAGATTAGTAAAGTTAATGATATAAAATGGCAAAAACTCTTTGCAAACAAAATTTTAAAGTTGCATAATGTCTTGTTTTAATCTGCTAGTACTTTCAACTGTACACACAGTCATCCTCAGGCATGGAAATTATTAAAAAAAGACCTTATAAAACTGTAGTTATTAAAAACAATGATCATAACATTCATCAAGTGGTTCGTAGGTTAATGCAAATTTTGTTTGCAAAGAATTTTTGTCATTTTATATCATGAACTTTATTAATCTACTTTTTATGAATGATTCATTGTAATTTAAATTGAACTGCACCACATATTTGATATATATATATATATATATATATATATATATATATATAAAATAAGGGATTGTGGGTGAGGGTGTTTATTATAGGAAGATGCATAATCAACCTAAAGGAAAGAAGTGGAGGAGGAAGTCAAATGTGGACATATGCTGAGACGAAAATTTGTTGCATTCCCATTGAGAAAAAAGTTGCAAAGCCTGAGTGACTCAAAGCTTTATTCCTCTCTCCTCAAACTACATCATGAGTTGTAGTTGAAAAGAAAAAGAAAAAAAAGACAGAAAATCTTTTTACCTGACCAGAGGAAAGAATAAAAAATGTTAACTGAGCAATATCAGAGTAAATAATTTCCACTGATAGAAAAAGGTATTAAAAATTGTGGATAAGCAGGCAGTATAAAAAGCTGAAAGCAGAGAGGAAGAACTTTTTCTGTTGTTGTGTTGGAACAACATTTTGCGGGAGACAGTTCATGAGACTTGATCAGAGTCAAGTTGGAGAGGAGGAGAAAATTACAATGATGACTAGTCAAACAAATTGACAAATTCTTTTAAATCTTCGGGTGAAGAATCATGAGTAAAGGCACCAAGAGTGAGTTCGATTCTTTAATTCTTCAGCACAAATTACATGAATAAAAAATATTTCACATACCTTGCTTATGAGGTAAAGATATTTACAGACAAGGAGGTTACTAGTGCATTGTGGATAGCAAAAATGTCTATATAAATCAGTTGTGGGAATCCATTTGTGTTGATTTTTTTATGCTACCCAGACACAAGCACTGTACCTACCAGAGATGAAAGACAAGTTAAGAACAACAAAAGATTGGTAGCAAACAGAGAGATCCAATGCTTGTTTCTCTTCTTGTATGAATTTAGGAGAAAGTTCTTCATTTAATTCACATTTCAGTAAATGTGGGGGGCTCACTTTTACAGCAATCTTCTTCTAAATAAAGGTTTTATTTGATAGTTTCTACTTACTCTGATTGAAGAATCTGGAAAAGGTAGATCTTCTGCAAGGCAAACCTTAGTTGCAATGTTAGGACAATTCATCTTTGCTTGTTCTAGAAAACCCTCCATTGCGTCTGTGGCAAGGTATTTCACAGACTAAAATACAAAAAAAATTAAATAAATAGAATTAAGATGATATTTTTGCAAAGAAAAAACTAAAAAGCACTTTCTATCGATTCAAAAGTTACCTCCCTTAATAAATCTCTGTACGAGTTATTCCCCCTGTTGAAATAGCACTTAACATATTTCACTAAAAAACCAATACAATTTTTTTTTTATCAAGTTCATCCCAAGCAACTATCTAGCTCCGTCTTTGTCGGGTTTATTAAACGGAATGATGGGCTGTTGAGGAAGTCTTCTTTACGGTCTTTTACTCTCAAAAAGGCTTGCTTTTCGGCCAATATTCTGACTTTATTGCTAATGCCAAACATTGTGGAGATTTCTTCAGATTCTGTGTTAATATCCTCCACATAAGCAGGAACCTTTTTATAGAATTTAGTGACTTCCTCTGAAAATCTTTCTGTACGCTCTAAGGCTCATTGCATACAACTTCATTTTGTCACCCATCCGAAAATTATTTTTCAGTTTTCCAATATCTATTGATAATTTCTTCTGAAATAAATTCTTTCTTTTTCTAAACCTTAATTCATTTAAAATGCCTATAAACTCTTTTTCAAACTCCAAAAATTCTTTCACAGCAGTGGAGGTTGGGTATTTTTCAGTTTTGAACAAAGCTTTATCAGTGTCAATACCATTGTTTGCAATATTGTTTAGAGCAAAAAAGGCCTTCCATCTCATTCTACATAAAATGACTATTTTGCTTAGCATGGTAATCATGCACTCAGTGTCACGTTTATAACGTCAACCTTCCGTCCTTAGGACAATTTCACTGTACACCGTTTTTTTTTTTTATCTTTTTACCTCTCGTCTCGCTGCGACTTCTTTTCTTGTTACTGTATTTATTTTTATTTTTTTTTTTATCTGTTCCTTTCTCTTTCTTTTGTGTCTTCTAGCATAGATTATGCTTCTTTTAGCTTTAATTCCTTTTTTTTATCTTTTTTTTACCGTTATTATCTACTCTCGGCTACGTGATAAGCCACGTGAATTGTGTTTTCTTTTGGCGGGATCTTCAGAGTTCTTCTTGGTACGGTACATGCATGCACGCACCCCTTGCTCGCCGCTTCGCCTTTCCATATAACTTTGGTTTGGTATGTTTTATTTAATTCTTCTTTTTCCTTTTATTCGCTTTTGTATTGAAAATGTATTGTTGTAGCGCTACAAGTACTTTTTTGACTCTTTATTTCCGAGATGCTCATTCAACAAGCTTGTACTTTTCGAATCCAGAATTATTTGATATTTAGAAGGAATATGGGACCTTTCTATGCAGACTTTGCTCTGTCGTTTAGGCATGCTCTTTTACCATGTCTACCATTGTGAATTGCCTCTTTCTGGCTCTCAACGCTGGGCTGCCTTTCCGAATATGGTGCCGTCATATTCAACATAAATACGACACGTGCTTCGGTGTTCTTAGCCACCTTCTCCACTACCGTCTGCCTTGTGGCTGCTTGTAGTAGTAGTTAGCTTACTTTTTTCTTTCTTTGTTATCACTTGCTTCCTTCTCTGTCACTTGTCTCCCCTTTCTTCTTTGTCTCTTTCGTCGCAGTGGACTCAGTTTTTGTGTTCATTTTTCTTTCAGATTTTTTACCTGATTCACAGAATAAAATCTTTCGTTTTCCAATGAGATTCGTCCGTGTTTTGTGAATTTGAGTTTACACTGGCTGTCTAAAAGCAGCGTGTTTTTTAGCATGCTGTCCAGGGCAGCACAGTAAAAAATCAAATTTTATTCGCACGTGGCGCGAGGTCTTCCGTAATGCAGTGTGACCAGCTTCCTCTCCCATGGCTCCTTGCGGATTTCTCTACTGGACTGCTGCCGGCGTAAAATTAATTTGACAGCTATTAGCCTTTTCAACGACCCGTCACGCACCGGCACTCTTTGTCTGCCCTTCTCTGCAACAGGTCCCAGCACGCTTCAGCAAAGGCCATGGACCAAAAGTCCGTTGTCTCTAATAGAACGCGCTCCAGGTTCTCTTCTGCCTCATCTAAGGCCTTGGCTGTCCGTGCTGAACTGGAGATGGCTAAAGCAGGCCTGCTCTTCGTGGAGAGAGAGAATAAACTGCGCGAAGCAAAGGCTAAAATGGAGTCTGAAGAGAAAACTCTAGAGGCTCAAAGGGAGATAGCTCTCAAAGAAGCCGCACTAAAGGCCTTTGAAGAGTGTGTCTCGCTTAGTAAGGAAAAATCCAGCATTCACCTTGACCAGACTCCTGCCGATCCCATGCAGCGTACGAGAGAATATGTGGCCGAACAGACGGCTCAACTCAACTCACAACCTGCCGCCCCGCAATTGGTACAATCATCCGCCCTGCAACACATACGCTCTCCTGCATCTCAATTCGATCAGCCCACCAACTCAGAAGCCTCCTTCCGCTACTTCCCCGATCCATCTGATGATCATCGGAGGAGGTGCTCAACTGAAAACCGCCATGACCATTCCAGTGACCTAACGCGTTACTTCGCCCGGCGAGAATTACTTCAAGCCAGTATGCTGAAATTCTCGGACAGACCTAAGGACTATCGAGCATAGAGACGTTCATTTGGCAACTCCATTGTCGACCTGCATTTGACACCGAGTGAAATGGACTTGCTTGTGAAATGGCTCGGCCCTGCCTCCACTGAGCATGCCAACCGTTTAAGGACAGCCTACCTTAACTGTCCTGAGAAGGGCCTGCAAGAAATATGGAAGTGTTTGGAAAAATGCTACGGGTCCCCTGAAGCTATCAAAGACTCACTCTTCGAAAGGATCCATAGGTTTCCAAGGGTAACCAGGGACTACGATAGACTGAGGGAGCTAAGCGACCTCCTCACCGAACTCCAAGCAGCTAAGGATGATGGTGATCTCCCTGGTCTTGCCCTCCTAGACACTGCTCGGGGTCTCAGGCCTATAGTGGAAAAGCTTCCACCTACACTACGGGACCAATGGACCTCCCATGGCACGGCATACAAGCGAAAACATCAAGTGCCATTTCCTCCATTCTCTGTGTTTACTAAATTCATCGAACAACAAGCAGAGGACAGGAACGACGCCAGCTTTCGTCTTACCACAGATACTTGGCCCTCACAAAACATGGACCGAGCAACCACACCACATCGAACAGAAATTTCAGTCCACAAGACTCAAATTGCGTCTAAGGAAATCAAAGAGATATGCACCATCCATAACTTGCCTCACCCTCTTCGCAGTTACTGGGCATTTAGAGGTAAACCTTTTCCAGAGAGGCAAGCCTATCTAAGACAACACAACATCTGTTTCCGATGTTGTTCTACGCATGTCAACAAGGACTGCAGGTTCAAGCCTAAATGCGCTGAATGTGGCAGTGAAAGCCACAACACTGCTCTTCACCCTGGACCTGTACCACAAACGACACCCATCAGAGCCATGCCAAACCATGGCGGGGAGAACAACGATGTTACAGCCCACTGCACACAGGTTTGTGGTAGCAACCTAATCGACAAATCCTGTTCGAAAATTTGCCTGGTGATGGTACATCCCCAAGGCCAGAGAAACAAGGCAGTCAGGATGTATGCCGTGATCGACGAACATAGCAACAAGTCACTTGCTCGGCCAGAGTTCTTTGAGTTGTTCAGCGACTTCATCCCCACATCATCATATTCACTTAGGACCTGCGCTGGAGTCATAGAAATGGTTGGGAGAAGAGCCTATGGGTACAGAATTGAATCCATAGATGGACGCACCAGCCTGCCCTTCCAACATTAATCGAATGCGCTGATGTGCCGGATAATCGCTCGGAAATCCCAACACCAGAAGCAGCCCTTCATCACAAGCATTTGGCTAGCATAGCAGCAGAGATTCCTAACTTGGATCAGCAGGCCCCTATTTTGCTTCTCCTGGGTCGTGACATTATCGACGTACATAAGGTTCACGCCCAGATCAATGGTCCTCACAGCGCCCCTTATGCGCAGAAACTAGACATAGGCTGGGTGATAGTGGGGAATGTATGCCTCAGGGGAACGCATAAACCATCCACTGTAGGCACTTCTTCACCAGCACCCGAGAAGGAAGCCGCCCAACAAACTTTGGGCCTTGTTCCAACACATTCCGGACCTAGGAAAGATACTGCCAGAAAGAATTGGGCGGCTCTGTGTTTCAATTGACTCAGGAAGACGACCGACTGGCCTACTCCATAGAAGACAGAATCTTCCTTGATATCATGGAAAAGGGCGTGAGGAAGAATAGTCACTGCAGTTGGGTAGCGCCTCTTCCACTCAAGCCATCCAGACTTCGACTTCCTAACAACCGACAACAAGCAGTCAGTCGGCTCAACTCACTGACTCGCCAATTCAGGAGGAAGCCGCGTTTGGCAAAGGACTTCTTCTCCTTCATGGAAAAAATCTTCGCCGATGCCCGGGCAGAAGTGGCCCCTCCACTCAAACAGGAAGAAGAGAGATGGTACTTGCCTATGTTTGGCATTTACCACCCGAAAAAAACAAACAAAATCAGAGTTGTCTTTGACTCCAGTGCCCAATATAATGGAGTATCATTGAATGACGCCCTATTAACCGGGCCAGATCTAAACAACAACTTGATAGGAGTCCTGATCCGTTTCCGAAAGGAGCCCGTGGCAATCATGGCTGATGTCGAGCAAATGTTTTACTGTTTTCTCGTGAAGAGAGAGCACAGAGACTTTCTGCGGTTCCTGTGGTATAAAGACAATGACCCTGATAAGGAAATAGTCGAATATAGGATGAAAGTCCATGTATTCGGCAACAGTCCATCACCGGCAGTGGCAACTTACTGTCTCAGGAAATCTGTCGGAGGGACACACCCGGAGTGTAGCCCTGCCGTTGTTCAGTACGTCCACCGTGACTTTTATGTGGACGATGGACTAAAGTCAGTGCCTACTGTAGGAGAGGCCATCTCCTTGCTGAAGGAAACCCGAAATGTTCTGGCAGCATCCAACTTGAGACTGCATAAAATAGCTTCCAATAAAAAGGAGGTTCTGGACGCTTTCCCTACAGGAGACCTCGCCAGTGACATCAAAGACTGGACCTCAATGAAGAGGCTGTACCGATGCAACGTAGCCTGGGACTTGATTGGGACCCAGAGAGTGACTGCTTCACATTTCGAGTTGCAGATGAAAAGAAGCCTTATACACGCAGAGGCGTCTTGTCAACAATCAACAGCCTCTATGACCCTCTTGGGTTCGTGGCTCCAGTTACCATCCAAGGCAAGTCCATTTTACGGGAACTCACACCCGATAAGGTTGATTGGGATACTCCTTTACCTCCTCAGAAGGAGCAACTTTGGACTACATGGCGCGATTCCCTTCAGGAACTCCACAACCGCCAGATACCAAGGACTTACATCACTAAGTCTCCCACTGCAGCATCTTCCAGGCAGTTGTGTGTCTTCTAGGACGCATCGACTAAGGCAATTGCTGCTGTAGCCTACCTCAGTCACCTATCTTGATGGTACTTGTGAGGTGGGTTTCATCATGGGGAAAACGAAATTGGCACCGCATCCTGAGACCTCTGTGCCCAGACTGGAACTCTGTGCTGCCGTCCTGGCGGTTGAATTGGCAGATATGATTCTCTCAGAGCTTGATATGCAAGTGAACTCTACCATTTTTTTTTACTGATAGCAAGGTTGTTCTTGGCTATATAGGCAATGAACATCGCCGCTTTTACGTCTATGTCAGCAATCGAGTTCTGCGCATCCGTAGATCATCTCAGCCTGAACAGTGGCATTACGTACCCACGGATAAAAACCCAGCTGACTGTGGAACCAGATCAATTCCTGCCAACCAAATGTCTACTACGGCCTGGCTCAACAGTCGCTCTTTCCTCTCCAACTCCTTGTTCAACCGTTTTGAATCCAATTCCTACTGCCTTATCAATCCTGAAAACGACGTCGAAATCCGTCCAGTAGTGACAACCTTCACCACTCACTCATCCCCCGTGCTTCTCGGTGCTCATCGCTTCAGGAAGCTCTCCACATGGGCGGCACTTACACGGGCTATCGCTCGTTTGATCCACATCTCTCAGTCATTTAAGAAAGAGACTAGACCGAAGGACTGCAAGGGCTGGCATTACTGTCGAGCGCCATTTCCGGTAGAAACACTGGCGCAATCTAACGACGTGATCCTCGGCTTGGCGCAAAGAGACACGTACGCTTTGGAACTCTCTTGCTTATCAGAGCATAGGGATCTTCCCAAGAGCAGTGCACTCAGGAAATTAGATCCCTTCGTGGACGACCAAGGTCTCCTCAGAATCGGAGGTCGCACACGAAGAGCAGGACTAGACCGTAGCGAGATGCACCCTGTTATCTGGCAAGCATCATATAACGTCCCTGCTCGTTAGGCACCACCACAAGCAGGTACATCACCAGGGACGTCACTTCACAGAAGGCGCAGTCCGTGCTGCTGGATTGTCGGTGGAAAAGAAGTATCAGCAAAACCATCCACTACTGCGTAATTTGCAGAAAGCTCCGTGGACCTATGCAGGTCAAAGGATGGCAGACCTACCAGAAGATCGCCTATCTATGGAACCTCCCTTCACAAATGTGGGGCTCGATGTTTTTGGGTCTTAGCCCATTATTTCACGCCGAACCAGAGGTGGCTTGGTCCACAGCAAGCGGTGGGCCACCATATTTACATGCATGACCACAAGAGCTGGTCACATCGAGGTCTTGGAGTCACTCGATACATCAAGCCTGATAAACGCTCTCAGGCGCTTCTTTTCCATCCGGGGTCCCGCAAAACTTATCCGTTCGGACCAAGGCTCCAATTTTGTCGGAGCAAGAAAAGAACACAAAATCAATTCCACCCTAGACACATGTGCTGTGGGTAAACACCTCTCTGACTATGGTTGTACCTGGTTATTCAACCCTCCGCATGCACCACACATGGGTGGAGCGTGGGAAAGAATGATAGATATAGCCAAGAGGATTCCCAATTCCATGTTGCTGCAGCATGGAAGTACCAAACTAACCCATGAAGTGCTCACCACCTTTCTGGCTGAGGTGGCTGCCATTGTTAATAACAGACCACTTGTCCTGGTATCCACAGACCCAGAGGACCCAGTTCTGCTGACACCTTCAACACTCCTCACCCAAAAGATTGGCTCTGTTCCTGCACCGATGGGTGACTTCACCACAGAGGATGTTTCTAGACAACAATGGAGGCATGTTCAACATCTTGCGCAGACGTTTTGGAACCGGTGGAAGGGCCAGTACCTCCCTCTTTTGCAGGCCCGAAGCAAATGGACTTCCAGCATTCCAAACCTGAAACCTGGCAGCGTGGTTCTTTTGAAATACCAGGATTCAAAGAGAAACGAATGGCCCTTGGGACTGATTACCCATGTCATTCCTAGCCAAGATGAAAGGGTGCGACAGGTCGAAGTGAAAATTCACAAAAATGAGCGTGCAAAATTGTTCCTGAGACCTGTAACAGTACTTCTCCTCCCCCCTCTTCCATCTGAACCTATCTGTTAAAATGGACCTTCTTCCCCCTCTTTGATCCCCTCCGTATAACCACTTTCCTTGGCATTTTGCTCTCCCCTCTCCATGCTTTAATTTTTTTCACAGGACTCTTCCCTGCCAGATTCATGACCAATAAACATACAAACGTAAAAAACAAACTTAAACTAGAAACTTTCACACGAACTTTTGAGATTTTTCACAATCTCAGGGGGGGGGAGTGTCATGTTTATAACGTCAACCTTCCGTCCTTGGGACAATTTCACTGTACACCGTTTTTTTTTTTTTTTTTTTTTTGCTTGTTTGTTTATCTTTTACCTCTCGTCTCGCTGCGACTTCCTTTTCTTGTTACTGTCTTTATTTTTTATTTTTTTATTTTTATCTGTTCCCCTCCCTTTCTTTGTGTCTTCTAGCATAGACTATGCTTCTTTAGCTTTAATTCCCTTTTTTATCTCGCTTTACCATTATTATCTACTCTCGGCTACGTGATAAGACACGTGAATTGTGTTTTCTTTTGGTGGGATCTTCAGAGTTCTTCTTGGTTCGGTACCTGCATGCATGCACCCTTGCTCGCCGCTTTGCCTTTCCATATAACTTTGGTATGTTTTATTTAATTCTTCTTTTTCCTTTTATTCGCTTTTGTATTGAAAATGTATTGTTGTAGCGCTACAAGTAGTTTTTTGACTCTTTATTTCTGGGATGCTCATTCAACAAGCTTGTACTTTCGAATCCTGAATTATTTGATATTTAGAAGGAATATAGGACCTTTCTATGCAGACTTTGCTCTGTCGTTTAGGCATGCTCTTTTACCATGTCTACCATTGTGAATTGCCTCTTTCTGGCTCTCAACGCTGGGCTGCCTTTTCTAATTTGGTGCCGTCATATTCAACATAAATACGACACGTGCTTCGGTGTTCTTAGCCACCTTCTCCACTACCGTCTGCCTTGTGGCTGCTTGTAGTAGTAGTTAGCTTACTTTTTTCTTTCTTTGTTCTCACTTGCTTCCTTCTCTGTCTCTTGTCTTCTCACAGCAAAGGAGACGAACTTTAACTTCAATACAACAACAAACTTTGTCAACCATCTCCAGACTTAACGCTCACTCCCACAAAATATTCCATTCCACAAGAAGAATCTCTGGTTAATGAGCGATAACTCTATAACAATCAGTGAGTCAAGACAATACTTTTTCTATTTAATACACAAAAAACATCTGTTTAATTTTCCTATAAAAACAAATATAGCTAACTAAACCTCGTCATTTTCACACATACAGTACAGTAACTCAAATTCTTTCAGTAACACATACCAAAGAACTCTATTGTGTTTATCAACTTTTGCACTATATATTATGTATTTGTTGTGTTTATAAAAAATATTTATTGTTGAACAAATTCATAATTTCTTCTACTTGATTATTTCTGTTGTTGTTGTCTTTGTTACATTTGATATTTTAAAAATTGTAGAGGGTCAGTTTTTATTTCTATTTATAACCAATACAAATTGGCTGACCCACAATAAATTGGTGACCCCGATGTTCAAATGTGCAAAGCAATATTTTAAAAACAGCATTTTATAAGAGAAATACTTTAGTTGTCACGTTTTAAACGAAAACAATGGAAAATTCTATCAGCGAACATATTGAAGCGGCAATTTGCATCAGTCTTCCGACGTACAACCACACCAACGTTCAAGTGTGGTTTGCGCAGTTAAACGCAATTTTTAATGCAAGAAAGGTCACGTTCCAACATGCCCGTTATGCTTTTGTAGTTGAGAAACTTCCCTCAGATGTAGCATTTGAGGTAGCAGACCTCCTCAGTGAAGTGCCGGCGGAGAAACCGTATGATACTTTGAAAGATGCTATACTATACCGCACGGGCGAATCAGAGGAACGTCGGTTGCACGATTTGTTTAACAACCTTCATTTGGGACACTATAAACCTTCCAAATTGCTTAGAAAGATGAAAGCTTTACTAGGTGACAATACCATGTCTGACACAGTCCTCCGTAAACTATGGATGGATAAACTGAGCCCACAAACGTCACAAATATTAGTGTCACTCCCGGACGATTTGGACCTACAGCGATTGGCAGAAATCGCGGACGAAATATATGAGAATAAACCTCCGGGAACTGCTTCTGCGACACCGTTACAACCTATTGTCTCTTCAGTCCGTGACTCACAAGAGTTATCGAAAATTAAAGATTGTATAGCAGAGCTTACCTCACAGTTACAAGCTCTACAAACCGCTATGCATCAGCAAAATCGCACACCCAACAATTTCACTAGTCGACCACGTCCATCACATCATACTAGGCGAAGATCATGTTCCACATCCAGAAGTATATTTAATACCTGTTGGTATCATTTTAAATATGGACAACAAGCGCGGCATTGTACGAAACCGTGTAACTTCGACATAAACGCAGCTAAGGATAACAACACACAGCAGTCGGGAAACGACTATCCCGGCAACAAGTAGAGACGTTTGCTGCCGGAGGAATGCCAAAAAGTCGTCTCTTTTACATCCGAGATGAGAACTCCGGCTATTTGTGTTTAGTGGACACTGGGGCACAAATTAGTGTAATACCAGCTAAGCCTAATATGTTGACTAGAAAGACAGATTATACGTTACAAGCGGCGAATGGATCTTCAATCCAAACATATGGTGAAACCTCGTTAACCCTAAATCTGGGATTTAGGCGATCTTTTCCGTGGGTATTCACTATAGCCCAAGTTCGAACCCCAATCCTAGGAGCGGATTTCCTCGCCCACTTTAACTTGTCCGTTAATATGTCTTCCCTTTCTTTGGAGGATAAAACGACCAAAATTACAAGGAAAGGAATTACATCTATCTATACGAGCACATGTATCAGCGCAACTCTACCTGAAGCCAACGGAATGCAGGATCTGTTACAAAAATATTCTCAAATTACAACACCATTCCAGTATACAGAAACCGTTCGTCACAATGCTGAGCACCACATTGATACTACGGGCCCACCCACGCATTCATCTCCACGGCGATTGAGGCCTGATAAATATAAACTGGCGAAAGCCGAGTTTCAGCACATGCTGGACCTCGGTATAATTAGACCTTCTTCGAGTCCTTACTCATCTCCTCTTCATATGGTTCCAAAACCGAACTCAGGAGCTTGGAGACCTTGTGGCGACTTCCGGAAGCTGAATGCTACTACAATTCCGGATAAATACCCCATCCCGCACTTGCACGATTTCGCAGTGGGTCTGCAGGGCGCCACAGTCTTCACCAAACTTGATCTGGTGAAAGCATTCCACCAGATACCAGTGGCCAAGGAAGACATCCATAAAACAGCAATAACTACTCCTTTTGGCTTATACGAATTTGTGAGAATGCCATTTGGTTTAAAAACGCCGCACAATCTTTCCAACGGCTTATAGACGA
The DNA here is from genome assembly GCA_903632075.3 of Acanthosepion pharaonis. Taxonomy (NCBI): domain Eukaryota; kingdom Metazoa; phylum Mollusca; class Cephalopoda; order Sepiida; family Sepiidae; genus Acanthosepion; species Acanthosepion pharaonis. The sequence continues at coordinate 22,621 of CAHIKZ030003988.1, forward strand.
AGTGCTGAGAGGTTTACCTTTCACCTTTGCCTATATTGATGACGTCCTGATCGCCAGTAGAAACAAGACTGAACATCGTCATCACGTTGAACAAGTTTTCCAGCGTCTACAGCATTTTTTGGCCTTAAGATTAACGCAGAGAAATGTATTTTTTGCTGTGCCCTCACTTAAATTTTTGGGACACGTCATTGACGAAAAGAGAATAACGCCCTTACCTGAGAAAATAGAATCTATTTCAAATTTCTCACAACCAACTTCACTCCGGCAGTTACGCCGATTCTTAGGCCTCATTAATTACTACCGGAGGTTCATTCCTGGTTGTTCCCAGATTCTGATTCCCCTCACAGATTTACTGCAACAACAGCGTCAGAAGAACTCAAAGATTACTTTGGAAGGCGAATCACTGACTGCTTTTCACAGGGCCAAAGACGCCCTTGCCAACTTTACGAAGTTATCATATATAACCGATGATGGCTCAATGATCACACTGACAACAGACGCATCAGGCGACTCCATAGGGGCTGTGCTTCACCAGAAACAGGGAGATGCTAAAAAATCTATTTCGTTCTTTTCAGTCAAGCTAAACTCATCTCAGAAAAAGTACAGCGCATTTTCAAGAGAATTACTGGCAATATACTTGGCAATCCGTCATTTCTGTCATCTTTTGGAAGGACGGAATTTTGTGGTCTATACAGATCATAAACCATTAATTTATGCTCTGCACGCCAATTCGGACAAATATACCCCAAGGGATATCCGACAATTGGATTATATTTCCCACTATACATCGGATATCCGCTATGTAAAAGGGGCTGACGATATAGTAGCTGATACCCTATCGCGATCAACGATACAGTCAATTGACGCACAGACCTTGAATTTCGACTCCTTAGCAGAAGAACAAAAGACTGACACTACTTTGGAATCAGTAAAAGAAAAAACGTCACTACAGTTAAAGCAGCACCCTGTGCCATTTGGTAACACTATTGTCTATTGTGATGTAAGCACAGGATACTCTAGGCTCTATGTACCACCTTCTTTGCGAAAAAAAGTATTCGAACATTTCCATTCTCTGTCGCACCCTGGTCGAAGAGCGACTACTAAGATGATTAGTGATCGTTTCGTTTGGCCAAACATGTCCAGTGACATAAAACACTGGACACAGACTTGTTTAAAATACCAGCAAACTAAAATACAACGGCATACCAAGTCACCGCCTGGTACATTCTCTAAGCCTGATGGCAGGTTCACTCACATTCACGTTAACTTAGTGGGCCCTTTGATGGGTACTAATACTTATTAACAATAATCGATCGTTTCACTCATTGGCCTGTCGCCGTTCCTTTAAAAAGTATTTCAGCGATTTCCAGGTGCATTCTTAGAGAGTGGATCTCTATCTTTGGTTGTCCTTCAATAATAACCACTGATAGCGGTTCCCAGTTCCGGTCAGTCCTTTTCAATGAATTTATAAACTTGTTAGGCGTAAAGCACATTTCTACAACCGCCTACCATCCATGTGCAAACGGCCTTGTGGAACGATTTCATAGGCAACTTAAGGCAGAACTAGCAGCAAGTGATGACTCCAGGACTTGGCTGGAAAACCTACCACTGATTTTACTGTCATTAAGAAATGTAGTCAAAGAGGACTTAGGATGCACTACAGCAGAACTTGTTTTTGGGAGTATGCTAACACTCCCTGGACAGTTCGTGGAAAAGCATACTCCTTCCAGACCGATTACCTATTTCATCCAGGATTTTAAACAAAAAATGGAAAACCTAGCTTTTACTCCAACGCGTGCCCAAACAAGGGAGTTCTTTATGCCGAAAAATTTAGACAGTTGTGATTACGTCTTCCTGCGAAAAGATGCAGTTAGAACCCCAACCCCCACGTATTCCGGTTCACATAAAGTAATTAATAGAACGTCCAAGCATTTTACTTTACTTTTGCACGGAAAGCCTAACACAGTGTCAGTCGACCGGTTGAAACCGGCTTACATTGATTTATCTCATAAATCGCTTCCTGACCCTGAGCTAACATTTTCGACCCATCCAGCGCAGCTTGCACCTTCAGTACCACCCCCGGAAGTTACTACTAAGTCTGGCAGACACGTTCATTGGCCTAGTAGATTTAAAACGTATATTACATATTGAGAAAATTTTCTCTCAAAAACTTTCACAATCTGCGGGGGTGGGGGGGTTTATTGTAGAATCAGATTCCTACATTTTTTTTTAAATCTTAAAATTTGTGCAAGTTAAACACATAGAGGCTCCCAACCAGATATAACAACTGATGTATTTTGATTGGTTGTAAAATATTAATTAGGTGTCGTCAACTACGTCCAAAGGTACCGACCCAAATTTTGACCTCTAGTTGACGCCATAAAATGTAAACATGTTTACGAGCCTCCCCACGTGACCAAGAGAACTAATAAAAACGAAACTTCGACGCGACTTGGTCAGTGGGCACTTAAAATATTGAACCAATTCACTTGACTTCATTGGAAATCAACACAGCAAAGGAGACGAACTTTAACTTCAATACAACAACAAACTTTGTCAACCATCTCCAGGCTTAACGCTCACTCCCACAAAATATTTCATTCCACAAGAAGAATCTCTGGTTAATGAGCGATAACTCTATAACAATCAGTGAGTCAAGACAATACTTTTTCTATTTATTACACAAAAAACATCTGTAAAATAAAAACAAATATAGCTAACTAAACCTCGTCATTTTCACACATACAGTACAGTAACTCAAATTCTTTCAGTAACACATACCAAAGAACTCTATTGTGTTTATCAACTTTTGCACTATATATTATGTATTTGTTGTGTTTATAAAAAATATTTATTGTTGAACAAATTCATATTTTCTTCTACTTGATTATTTCTCTTGTTGTTGTCTTTGTTACATTTGATATTGTAAAAATTGTAGAGGGTCAGTTTTTATTTCTATTTATAAGCAATACGAATTGGCTGACCCACTATATGTCTTAAACTCTCTGTCAAGCAGGAACCACCTTGTTTGTGTGAGACTAACCGCTGTTCTGCCTCAACAAAAGGACATAGCTATGTACGTATGTATGCTATAGACTGAATGTCCAAGAAACACTGCTCATCTCACTACTTCCCAGACTTTTAAATGATTAATTAGCTTTTGTGGAAATTTCTCTCAGTAACTTATAAAATCTAATAGATAAATCCTAGTTATTTTCAGGTGTCAATTTGTGGGTCTTAGAAAATGAAGTCATTAATAATTATAAAAAATTGTTTTTAACTGCCAACCTGTAAGTTTTAAGTTTTCAAAAAGATCAAGGGACTTTTGGTTTTGACAGACACACCTTAATTTTACTTTGAAGATTTGTTGAATAAACTTTGGGTTCTACCTTAAATCTGATTGTTTATGTTAAAAAAAAACATTGAATGACATTTATTCTTTGGTGATTATTTTAATTTTGCTGTCATTTTAATATCTGCAGTAAGACATAAAACAAACTGTTGCAAATTGATAGAGTTGCAACTCTACTCTTCATGCCATTGGCTTTCTTTGCCTACCCACTTATTCACTGTCACAGACTTTATATGCATGTCAAGGCTGATACACTAATTTGTCAGTTTTACAATTTGGGTTATTCCATCAACAATTTTTTTGTTTTTAATGATGAGATGAGTTTGCTTTTATTTTTCTTTGTATAATGTAGACAATGGCATTGGTAAGTGCATGTCCTCAGATGTTTTTAAGGTAAATGGATTTCTTCTGTACAATATCACAATAAAAAAAATAAAATAAAATATAAAAAGAATGATTGTATAGTTTTTCATTTCTTTTTTTAAATAAAAATAAAAAGCATTTTAGAAAAAAAATATGAAATATTTTCAACCTTCTTGATTTTGGGAAGAATGGATTTTGTAAATTTTCCAGTTCCTGCTCCCAACTCCAAAATATCAGCAGACAGGTTTTCTAGAAAAATTAGAAAAAGAAATTAAAAAGTTAGTGTTGATAACAAATATGAAATTAATTCTATCAAATCCTGGAAGAAAAAATACCTTCACCTGCTCTGTTGCATCCATTTATTTCATTATTTCTGATATTTACACAGTTTAGATTTGTAAACCTGAAAAGCCAAATGGTGGATGAAAAAGGCAAAGAAGATTTTGTTAGACAAATCCTCAACATAAGGAAGGCATGTCTTGGATATCAGCATTAGAAATCCCAGCATTTTGCCTGGATTAGAATCTCAACCACTTGCATGAATGAGAAATACAATAGTTCTTTATTCATGCTTTTGCTTTCAGCAGTTTCACTTTCTCACATATAACCAGAGAAAAAAATAACAATTCTTCTATTTTACTTCACACTTCTGCTTCTGTAGACATACATATACACCTTTACAAATTCTACATTGACTGCTGTTGATATATTTAAGCAGTATATCTTCATTTAAGCACGTTTGGTTGAATAATGTATGTCTATTTTAATCCTCTCAAATTCATGGATCAATTCCTTACTGCTGTTATAAAATTGATTATGAAAAGCTCTGTAGCTTTGGACATTTCTTTTATTTTCCCAAGTTCTTTGGAAACGCCCTCTTGAATGGAGACATGAACATGCAAGTGAAGATCAACATGTGAGTGTTAAAGGGAAAAAAATGCATATATGCAAAACATGGATATTTAAAAAAAATGATTTTAATCCCCGTGAGGAGTGGGCATGATCCACAAAACAAGGGGGAAAATATAAAAATTCTAAAACACACATTAACACAATAAGTAAATTATTCTTTTTAAGATATATTTTAGATATATTTTAAATGTTAGTCCCTTGTGATTTATATTTTTTTGGTATCAAGTACCTTGCAGTTACTGCTACTTACAAAATCAGCATAGTTTAGTATATTTTGTGTTAAGTTTGTCGTTTACTTGAGTCTCCTCTGCAAAATAGCTGATCAAGACTAAAATGCTGGCACCAATGAGAAAATACCATCAGTCTCTTTATAATTATTTATTTCTAGTAAATGGAAATTTTTTGTTTTTCTTAAAACAGCCAGGCAACTATTCTATCACAATGCAGCAGTAAAAGTGTTAATAATAGTAGGTAATTGAATGACAAAAAGAAAAAAAATCACTTTTTTTTAAAAATTGTTTCTCCTAAAGCAAAGTTATAATGCCAGAGAGACACAACAGGTGTAAGGATACAAAAGATGATTATCACCTTTTTGACAAGATAATACGAGGGCCACGTGATGACTGCTTACTGATGTCACTCCATACAGTGATGAAAGTGGCAGTCAATTCCAATCAATTTACAAGAGCCTACCTGAAAAGTTGCTTTTTAGCCAGTGTCCCCAAACGACCTCGTCTGAGGCTAAATCTTCCCCAGGAAGAAGCAACTTACAAGTCCATGGTGCCATTTCCCTTTGGGAATATATCTTCAGATATGGAAAGGAACTCTGGCTTACAGTCCTTAATTTGAGAAAATCCAAGACTCACTATTTACTACTCATGGAATATGTCCTTGCCTGGGATATAGATGAATCTGGCCCATTTGAATCAGGAATCCTAAATATGGCTTCTCCAGAAACACAGAAGAATCTCCATATTATATGCAAGACCCTTACCTTTTGTTTCTTCTTATATTCTGCTTGCTGTGTTGATAATATATTGTTCTCGACACGGGACACATGTACATATGTATATATAGTTTGGTGCATGTCTTAGTAATATAAAAGTCTCAAAGAAAAAAAGCATCTTCGTCATTCCTTTCCCTTCAGCCATTGCGTTGCATCCACAAAATAAGTTTTTATTATATCAGAAATAATAATGCCCATAATGGGGGAAATAATGCAAGAATAATCCTTTCTTCTATAGCTTTCTCGTGATATAGCGGTTACTAAACATGAAACAAGATGAGAAAATGTTAGTGAAGAGAAAATAAAAGAACAGGATTTTGGAAGACAGAAGATGGCACTTGATGTTTCATTCATAAAATGGAAACAAAAAGATATTTATACATAGAATCAGAAAAAAAAAAATTGAAATTTCTAGGACATATCATCAAGAAAGAAGGCTTCGATAACTTGACACTCATAAGTTATGCTGAGGGTCAGAGGTAAACAGCAAGCTTGTGTAACTGCATGCATTAATTTCAACTCTTCTTAATAACTGCATTGTTTATTTCAGGGTAAACTGATATATGTCTATTCAAAGAAAACTGTTCATCCTGTTGGTCAAAAAATCATCAACACCAGATATGACGTCGTCATCACTGTGATACCAGCCAAGTGTTTTTTCATGTTGGGGAACAGATGATAGTCAAATCAGGAGAATATAGAGAGTGTTCAGTCAGTTCTAAGCCACAGTCACACAGCATCTATTGAAACCAAGGACTTGTGTTGATGACCTCTTTTATCTGTTTTCCTGGACGTCTGATTTTGGTAGCCTTTCATATCTGCCTCACCAAGTTGGCATAGTACTCTCCGATGATAGTGTAGCCCTTTTGAAAATAGTCAATAAAACAATGACTTTTGCATCCAAATAAACTGAGGCCATCACATTCCCTGCAGATGAAAAGACACTGGCCTTGAGCAGGTGATGAAGAGTATTTCCACTGGATGGATTGGATCAAAGTAATGAACCCAAAATTCATCTTGGGTTAGAAAACGTTCAAGAAAACTTGTGTGCCAGAGCATTTTCTGATGAAACAAGACACCTTTTCATCAGCTGCACTAATTGATAAATTCTTGTATTTATAGATTTTCCTTTATAGACTTTTAGCTAACTAAGATTTCCATGATAAGGAGGATAGATAATGATTGATCTTTTGAAGACGTTAAGATTGTAGTGATCAAGGACATTAAATTCAGGTACTCTCAGGAATTAACAGATAAGCATAATTAAAGAAAAAAAAGAGAAGAGCCAAACTTAATGTGTAATAATAAACTTTACCCAAAGGTTCCAGATTGTCCAATTCCATATACTTCAGAACTGCATCAACTGTTTCACTGCTATAATGTGGTCGCCTTGCATCATACAAAGAAGCAGTTTTCTGCAAGTTTTAAAACATTTTAATCATTTCAAAATTATATACACAAGCAAAAGAAATATTATTTTGACTGGAAAATTCTCATAGCCAAGTTTAACACATCTTTGTAGATCAAAACTTGCACATTTGAAATTTGTTTTTTTTTTTTGTGGGGTACAATGAAACCATAATAAAAATGGCAAAATAAAGAACTCTTATAATCAATTGCTTGTTTTGCCGCATATCAAAACCGCTATGAGTTATTTAATACCAAAATCTAAATATTATAGACACAATTTTATTTCATTCTCTGAGATTATAATGCTTTAGTGATACAAAACTTACTAATTAACCCGTACCTGGGGAGAGAAGAGTTGCATACATACCTTTCCCAAGAGTTATTGTGCATATGTGAATTTAACAAACACAACAAGAATTGGAACTTGACTCTCAAATTAACAATTCTGAACCATTATCCATTACACCACCTGCACATCCAAGCTTACAGCACCTGGTATTTCCAAACAGTCACTCATCTAGTTACTGACCTGATTTGCCATTGCTTAACTTTGGTTGTGAGCCTCAAAAACAAGAAAAGTCTTCTGAAATTACTTGGACATACAATGAGAAAGGAGAGTTTGGAAAACTTAATCCTCACAAGGCATATTGAGGGCAAGAGAGATTAGGAATGGCAGTGAGATACTTATCTGATAAGCTTGTGTGAATGGATGGTAGAAAGAGCCTCATGAGATAGGAAGTTGTGGAGAGTCATGCTTGCTTATGTCCTGAACAGATGCATCACATAATAGAAGAAAAGATCAATACCATGTTTGAAATCTGAGTTTATGATAGAGCGTTTCCTATCATATTAAATTGAGTCATAAGTAATTTCTATTTATGGAAACTAAATGTAATGACAAATGTATCATCCTAATGAACGATTCATTTAATATATCACAACAGGTGATGAAAAATCAGTTAAATATGATAATATTTGTCTATTTCTGAGATGAAGTGTAACTATTTACATATACCATATTTCAAAAGTTTGAAGCCACCCCAGAATTAGCATGGTTGGTTGGTTGGGTTTTATGCCATATCAACCAATGTAGGTCATTAATACCAAATTTAGTGTGTATATATATATATATATATATATATATATATATATATATATATATATATATATATATATATATATAGCTTCGGGGCCCAGTCTTCGACATTGGGGATAGCAGTACAGGGCCAAACAGTGTGGAAAGGGATTGTCAATGGAGTTCCAACCAACCATAGGGAGGGTGAAGGATGATGATTACTATATTCACAATGTTTCAGCCATTGTACACTCTAGCCTTCTTCAGGTGATAGGACACATGGCCCATTTGATGAAAGTATTGAGCAATCCAAAACATGACTTGTTACAAAGAGTTCTGAGTTCAATACCTGGCCACAGCAGACTTGAACAAAAACTTAGGGAGTTGAGTTACTAAGGGGAATTGACTGAGATATCCACAGTCATGGCATGAGCAATTGGAACAATCTTTGACTGTGGACTAAATAAAGGGCTTGGTTTAAAATTCCATATATCACCTGAAGAAGGGTGAAATGTCATGAATATGGCAAAAAAAAGAGGACAGTCTGAACAATGTAAATATATGCAATAATATTCAGTACAAAATTCAATGCACAGACAAGGATAAACCTCCACAAATGACCCTCAAAGCTGAGCTCTTTCAAAGAAAGGTAGTGTGTGTGTGTGTGTGTGTGTGTGTGTGTTGTAATCATAAGAGTGTTATTCGTTAAAAACTCTTAAAATGTAATGAAACACAAAATGTACACTTATTCATCCACTAGCTGCAACGTAGATACAAAAGTTGAAAAGTGCACGTCAATGAAAGACCACATACAAAAAAAGAATAACTTTGGAAGAAAAGATCATTTTGCAGCTCATTTGCAAATATAAAAAGAAAATAGAAAAGCTGGAAAAATTTACACTCCCCTTCTCCTGAAAAATACAGCTGTGTATACAATACAAAGACCTAACAAGAAAAAAGTTAAATGGTATAACTATTCCTATGTAAGTAAATACTGGAAATGGTGTCACTTTAATCCCAATAAATTTCTGGAAACAAATAGGAAAAACCAAATTAAAAAGAAAAAAGTTATCTAAGACTAAGACACTTCGATGACAATGTCATCAAAATATTAGGTTGTTTTGAGGGAATTTTTAGACCAATAACCACTTTGAAATTATTCCCATTATGGTAGTGAAATGTGAAAAAGTCATGGAATTGTGGGAATAAATGTCTTAAAAGTTGATACAGCAAAATTAATCAACAATGTGGAGGCAGAAAGAATTGTCATAAGAATGTTAAAAGGGTACAAATGAAAAGGAAAATAGTTATCCCTCTTACTTTGAATCTCACAAACTGTCCATTCACATTCTATCTTTAATAGTTGCTAAACTGAAAACAATGGTGGAGCAAGGAATTTTAGAGCATGTTCCCCCTCGTAGTAATAACTGGATCTTGGTGATTTAATGATATGAAGGATTAGAAAATATGTGTAACCCACAAAATATGCTCAGATTTGTTCCTTTTTTCTAACATTGAAACTATCATTCATGCATTGTCGGAAAGTAAATACTTTGCCAATATTGACCTCAAATCAGCCTATAACCAGATATAAATTGATAAAAAATTTAAAGCAGTTACTACAATTAATTTTCTGATAGATTTACTCAGATGGAATTGTATGATTTATGGTGTAAAAACAGCAAGGGCTATTTTTCAGAGGGCAATTGAAAATGTACTAACTAATGATGCTTTCAGTAGGAGACGTTTAAAACAAAAAATGGATTATGATTAAAACAAATTGATGGCTTTCCAGTCTACCACCAGCAATTGCATGGAATTGCAGAGAGAATGGGTCAGATGGTGAAAATGGGGTCAAAGGTATTTTGACCCATACAGAGACACCATAAATAGCTTATCTACAGAGACGGTTACAGAATTATAGAACCATTCTACATGAAGGTAGATTTGAAGACAAATTAGATCTCCTACAACAATTTCCTATTTGACAAATGAAAATAATGTAGTACAAAGTCGTCTCTACAGACCAAACAGAGTAAGTGACCGCTGAACTGTGTACCTACCGCTCATCTCTAATTTGCTTGTTTATAGCAGTAAGTTACAATGCAATAATAAAATCTAGTTTTTATGCCAGAAATTCTTTTGTTCTTTACTTGTAGATAATTACCTGGCTGAAAGATCATTTTTAAGTTACAAACATTTGACTGGAAGAAACAGCACCCTGTCAACGAACCTGGTGTCTGATCAGAGCTGCAATGCAATACTCACTAAGGAATCTAGATGCAAGAAGCATCCTGACCCTTCATAATCAAGTCCTGAAAAGCAAACTTTATTGTATAAAAGGCACCTAATATTGGCATAATAACTACGTACAGACAGAATTTTGCTGGCTGACTCTGATCAAATAAGACTTAGACTTGATGACAAAGAAATCAAGATGGAACAGAAGGAGGAACCTGAAAGATAAGAAAGGATGAATGCTTCTGATGAAGAAAGTGAATACAGGAAGAAAGAAACTATGGAAAGTAGTACATACAAATATGACATAAAATCTGAGGATCAGAATAAAGAGGACTTGATATCTAGATCCCCAATAAAAAGAACCAAAAACACATCTGAAGACAGACAGACAGATATACATTATATATATATATGAGATCTTGTAGTATAATTAGGATCTGTCAAATTCAGTGAAGAGCATAAACCTCGTGTAGTGAGATGTGCAAAATGGACTTAACCTATTTTGCATAAAGTCAAATGACTACAAATAATTTAGTCAGCATGAAAAGACAATTGCTCCATTACAAACCAGAAGACAACGCAAACATGAACATTAGTTTAAAAAAAAAAATAATGCTTAACGTACCTTATTAAAACCACCAGCAGCTACTGGATGGACAATGGGCTTAGTTGAAATATCCTTGTCTCCACTTTCCATTTTAAAGATGCTTAAGTTCAGTGGATCTGACTGGAATAAAATCAAATACCAGCAATGTATATTTAGAATACATTTATCAAATGCATTTTCACAGACTAGTTTTCAAAAAACATTTAATTTCAATTTGATATTTGGTCAAGATAGGATCATATGGTTGCGACAGACGTCAAACTTAAAAGACATTTCAAAAAATTAATATTTAGCAGAATATTTCTAAAAAAATAAATTATGTCCAATTCAGTTGATGTTTATTTTATATTTCTATCATTGTCAAATATAACAGATGAAACAATAAATATTTTCAACAGAGAAAAATTTGTTTTTTTTTTTTGCTTACAATTTAATCATTGTGTCTGGATAAAAAAAAAAAAACAAACTAAGAAATGACAAATGTTTATAAAGCCATCATGCTACTCCTGGTGGTGCTGAAACTTGGGTCACATATCAGTGTCACCTGAACCTCCTTGAACACTTCCACTGGTGCTGTGTCTTTCATCTGAGTTCATAAGAGACACAAAAATTGTTCTAATTCCCAAACTATGGTCAAGTTGGCAGACAAAAAAAATGGGAGCGTAACTTAATACACAACCCGTAGATCGGCGTCCTTGGCCAATGAAGGCCAAGCGGCCTGCGTAGCCGACCGTTTCGGTCGCCGACCGCCTCCCCAACGAATCTGGGAGAAATCACTGGTTCAGCGTACCCGGATTGAAGGAGAATTTAATACGGGATACCCTGCCCACAAAATACAACGCAAATTTCAAGAAGAAACAACACGATAAGGAACGTTTGTAAAAAATAGTACATTGTATATTTATTATCTTGTGAATAGGGTAAAAAAAGATTAATGTTTTAGTTCGTTTAAGCAAAAATGTGATTTTGATGAAAAAATGTCTGTGTTCGCTGTCTTTTAACAGAGTAGCAGAATAATATTCTTTTTTATAGTTGCAAATGAAAAAAGGGGTATCAATTTAAGTTGGAAAAAAGAGAGTGTGAATGAGGAATAAAGATAAAAGGAAAATGTACTTATGAATTGTTCTGGAGTCAGTTGTAAATTTGTTGTTGTTGTTGTTTTCCTAATCCACTTTTCGGCTCTTAGTGTAAGGTTGAGTCAGTGATGAAATTTACTGTCAATCTTCTGTGATCTTTGCGCCTTTCTCTGACTGACTGGCGACTGACTTGAAAACTCTGTATTTATTGTTGACTTTTTTTTTTCACACTGGCTTATCTTTTTTTTTTTTTTTTGGTTTAGCAAATCGCCTCCTTTCATTGGTCAGAAAATTAATTTCACACCTTATTACGAAATCTGTTTTTAATCGTTTTGATCCGATTTTGCGGGTGTGCAAATCTACTTTGTGTTTTTTTATTCATTTGTTGGAATGATATAGGATTTGTATCCTATAGGTGCTGTCGGAATAAAACAATCTTGAAATTAGGTATTTTGAAATAAAAAAGTACAAAATAATGGGTATGCAATGCATTGAAATTAAATTCGAATTTTTGAATCAAATTCAATAACAAATAACCATTTTCTACATTGTGTGGTGTTTTAATAAATATGAATGAGAAGAAAGGAAAGGTTCATTAACGCGCATTGAGGTGTATTGTTTATTTAAAAAATTGAAAAAAAATGGAAAAGCTTTTACACATTTGAGTTGTGAAAATAAAAAATTTGAAATGAAAAGAAAATTAGGGACTTAACTTTGTTGGAAAATCTACATCGGCACCCGGGAAATACGGATTAAGTTGATGATTGATCTATGTCTGAGTTCACAACATTGAATCCCATTCTCTAACTCCTTTCTCTTTGGTATTTAGTTTCCAGGTAAAATGAAGACTTTCAAAAATTAAAATGCATCGTTGTCAGTGGTCGAATAAAAAATATGAATCGAAGTAAAAAAGGCTGCTGAATGTGCATTTTTTCGGAGCCTAAGCATAAATATCTGATTGGAGTCATTCGACTCCTGATTTACTTACATGGAAATGGCAGTACTAAATCTTCGTCTTATACTCAAGGATGTAATTTGCCTACAAAACCATTTTCCAACAGAAACACAGGGTTGTATATGGTAGGTTTAAAAAGGGCCATACAAAAACACAGCAGAAATAGAAATACAGCTCTGAAATAGCCTCACAGAAAATAAAACATGCAGACATAACAGTGAGAGTGAATGCATAGTAAATTATACATTCATTCATATCATACAATTTATTTATGATTACTGGTGTATTGTATTTTTTGGTTACAAATGTTCATGGTGCATGTAATGAAAGGATGAAGTGAACGCCATCTCAGAGAAAGCAAGTTGGGCAACCTGCCTGAAATTCGTTTCTGTGATCAAAAAAAATCTTTGGCGAGATGTTCGTATTTCCGGCAGGGAAGTTTTTTTGAAATGCTAGGAGAACTTTTTTATTATTTTTATTTTTTTATTTAATTCATTTTTAAACAATGTTTTAATGAAAATTTTATTTTATTTAAAATATTTCATTATTATTGTTTTATATTTTTATTTTATTTATTTTTTATTAATAATGTCCGTAAATGTTCTCTTTTCTTCCTTCTCGACTTCAAAAACGAAGCAATAGTCTTTCTTGTTTTCCTATAATTTTCTTACTAATTGTCACATCAGTTTATTTCTATCCATGAAACAAATCAATTCGTTTCTACTACATCAATTAAATTAAATACCAGTCTCTAATGTGACTGAGACGGCAATTCCTTTCTGACTTTGTAATCAAAATTCTATAGCAAAAATTTAATTCAACAGTTAAAAAAAAAAAAAACCTAAAGAGGTGTATGACTTTTTATTCCAATTGATAAAAAACTCAAGAATCACTGTCTTTTGCCCAACATGTGTTTGACAAAATACCTATTAGAAGGCTCTCTTTAGGTCTATATAAAAGTAAAACATTTCTTTCCTCATTTTTTAACTCTTGCATTCAGATGTAGTCAAACGTAGGTAAAAAAACAAAAACAAAACAAAACAAAACAAAAAACGCTGCCACTGGGTTGCGTTCGTTTTTCTTGATCTGCTGTTTTTTTTAACCCTTTTACATACATGCTTATCATACATGCTTGTTTCGCACATATACACACAGGTACAGAGATATAAGCTATATTTCCGTGTCTTTTCCTTCATTACAATTTTTGTGTACAGGCAAATATTTTACAAAATACATGCATCAATTGATTTGTTACAAAATTAATTATTTTGTGTTACTTATTTTTACTCGAACCCACATGAGTCCACTAATATTGTTTGCGGGACAAATGTTATAGAAGCTCATAAATGTTTAAATCGTCCATATACCCGCAACTCTATCCAATCAAACCACGCCCGTTTGCAACTTAAATTTAGCAAGTTTCGACATCAGAGTTGAAATCACATCAATTTTTATTCATGTTTTCTATTTCTTAATAAAACATGCCTTCATTTTCCATTTTTTCGTTTTTAAAAAGAAACCATGTTAGTAACATTCTACTTTTAAATTAGTTTATAATAAAATTTATTATTATTATTTTTTACTAAAACATATTAATTTTTAAAAATGCCAACATTTTCTTAGTTTTTATGAAATCTTAATATTCTTATTAAAAATAAATTTCTGTATTAATTTTACACAGTTCCAACATTTGAATTATTTTTTTGTACATTTTTTATATATATTTTTTATAAAAAATAATTTTGATCAACCAAGATCAAATGGTCTGGTTAGAGAGATCTGTGCAGGTAGTGAAATGAAATTAAAATAAAAGACCTAGCTTGAAAAGTTCTTATTGAACTACCAGAACATTCCATACTCAAGTCACAAAGATTCTGTACTGGTAGATTCGAACGAACACGGATGCAAACTAAGCCAATCTTGGAGAAAACGCTTGAATTTTTTTTTTAAACAAAAGACGCTTTTTTCATGGTTGATGATTCATACAGGAAACATTGTCAGGGAAAGAAAAACTAAGTGGCCCAGCTGAATGCCTTGGGCCAGTATCCTATATCATTGAACTGAATATGATAGTCGGATGGTGAGACATTACTAAGACCATCTTCATAAACATACATGTGCATCTGTGATTATTCCTGTCAGAAGGTGAATTTTGAACATCTTTTTACAATGTTTATTCACATGCAAAAAGATACACTTCTACAGAGATGAATGACCAATTTCTGTTCCCTTGGCGACAGGACTGCTACAATGTTCAGTCTAAGTCAAAGAACCACCCTTTGTGCACTTGATTTTGAAAATCGAACTTCTGAGTTAAAGAGGGAGCAATGTGGTAATTCCAGGTTGACCAGGCAACAGGAACTGAAAGTGTTGTAATCAGAGGGAGAATCGGTGAAAGAGTGTGGGACTACAATCATCTTATATATGACAATAAAAAGTGGATGACAGCCAAATCTTTATTTCATGTTATCTTTAAGGATATTCCTTAGAAATTGGTTTTCATGTAATCCCAAAGACATTTTAATTCACGAAAATAAATTTTCAAAGAAGGCTCCAAAAATGTCAATAACTATTTAACATAAACAGAAAATGTCATTAAAAATATAAAACAAATCTCAAAATTTCATTTATCAATTTTTTATCAGGTTCTTCATTTTCCTCACTAAAAAATATCCAGTTCATATTTTTCAAAACTGTTAAGATGGATTTATGTTTTTTGATAAGATAATTTCATGGATTTAAAAAGAAAATTAAATTAAATACAATCTATGAATTAATACAGAAAATAATTTCATAACTTAGTTTACTTCAACACCATAACTAAAACCGATTAAGTATTTTAACTGTCAACTAGTGATCTAGACTTGGTCATATTTAATTTCTATATGTCGTGTCCCTCCAGGATGTAGTCGATAATGGCACTCCACAATTTCTTGTCCTTTGTAGCTTTTACTAACCCTCCTAATCCCTGTTCTGTCAATCATTTAGGTAGATCATTCACTGCTTTCCCGTGAGTATCAAATTCACCAAGCCCTCTTTCATTATGTGCCCTATAATTTTCAGCTGTCTCTTTAAGTATCCTTTTGTGTCGGAGAGCGTCACCCTTGAAAATAATAATTATAGTAATATAGAATTTTGTTTATAGATGAGAAAAACAATTTAGGTGAAGTTTGTACCCAGAGGATCTGTGCTGCGTCAGTAATATAACATGTCAAAACAATAGAGTTTATATGAACTATGGAATACCAGTTGGGAAGAAGAGACTATTAGGGGGAGAGGTCAGTAATCAGGCCGTATTCTAGGTTACCCACACCCCGCTGTTTGTTGCGTTTATTTAAGCGGGTGTTTGTGCGAAATCGGTGAGTCGAAGTCTGGAGTTGGGTAACGTGAATTGACAAACAGTTTTGTCCGCCGACCGTCACGCAGGGCGCTGCTGCTGTTGCTACTGCCGCCATGACATCGTCACCATAACAAGAAAGTTGCGGACCGGCCATCACGCAAACGACTACTACTGCTACCGTCATAAATACATTTATATGCTAGAAAACTTTTATTTGATAGCTTATCTCAATGTTTTCAATGCGATGGTTGACTTTAGTGCTTACTGGCTCTTACTCTAGGTTCCATGCTGCGTAGATCTCGTTTTGTAATTTGCAGTTTCCTTGTTTTTGATGTTATAGACAAGCGTATGGTTGCAAGAAAGAAATACGACAACAGTAGAAATAGATTTACGTGGTTTATTTCAACAGGAACGTGAGGGTTTGGGACAGCTACCTTGTGGTAAAGTTCATAAGCCGGTTTTCGGATCTGGTCGATCTCTCATAGTAGTTCACACATGTTGACGGTGGTTGACGCTCCCCTGCTGTCAGCAGCTGGACGTGACAGGTCTCTATCCTGGGCACCTGTGGACTGACCGTTGAACTTCCGTGTACCCCTTTTATAGCGATTTTATGGCTTAACAGGCTCGAGAAATGAAGCGAGTATAATTAGGAGGAAAGCATTTTTATTGGACGAAAAATAGAGCACTTTAAATATTTTTTTATTTTTCGACCGGAACACGTGTGTCGGAAACATTTGTAAAGAAAGTTAATGGTCATTTTAAAACGGGGCTTTGACCCGTTTACAAAAGTTCTCGCTCTTGGATTTGCCTGTAAATCAGCCGAGATATGTCTTATTTTATTTTATAACAAGGATCCCCCAGATCTCGGTCTCATTTACAGTGAGCGTTATTTGTATATTTGGGTGATTAATTCATGATAAAGTCTCTGAAGCGTGTGGGAAGTTGTCCTCGTGTTCTTCTTATTGGCATCTGTTTTGGTATGGGGTTATTTGCTGAATTATGTGTCCCCGAGGATGTAGAGGAGAATGATCCTGGTGACTGTTACATGGTGGAGGCAGATGGATTGTGTTAGAAAGATGTGTTGGGCGTGGAGCCAGTCGTCGGATATGTGCACGGTGAATCCAGATTGTATCACCATCATCGTTTTGCACCTGACACATGATATTGTTCGTTTTTATAATGGTGTAATTTCCTATCCAGGGCAGATGAGAAGATTGGGCTACAGTTGAGTATGGCCGATGAAGTAAAACCTTGTCGCCTACTTGCATTGGGTCCTTGTATGTGAGGCGATTTAAGTTAGTCTCAAGTTTGTGGTCGGCTTCATCGTTGGCCAGGGTGACGTGGTGGTGAACCTGCTTTAGCAGGGCATTAATTTGCATTCCATATGCTGCAGGATCGTCGCTTGTGATTTCTTTTCTGTGTAGTGTAGGTAGGCCGATGTTGGGGTGACGGCCGGTAATGGCATAGTGCGGGGAGACACCGGTGGCGCTGTTGGTCGTGGCATTCTTGGACGAAACGACAGATTCTAGAACGTCTGTCCATTCACAGTTCCTGTCTTCGCATAACATATAAAGTGCGTTCTTCATCGTGCGATGTTGTCTCTCGATATTTCCTGAGCTTTGCGGGCGCCAAGGACAGTGAAGTTCTTGCATGATTGACATCTGGTTACAGAATTTTCGATAGACTTCTCCAGTGAAGTGTGTGCCTCGATCAGAGGATACTATGCGTGGAATCTCTGTGTCGAAGGAAGAAATGGTACAATCCGCGGGCGGCGTCGATAGCACGGTCTCTCGCGCATGGTATGGCTGTAAAATGTCGGCTGAAGCTATCCAAGATGGTTAGGATGTAACGTTTTCCCTTTGAGTTGGGCATTGTGACAAAGTCTATAAAGACGAGATCGAGTGGTCTCTTTCCTCGTTTGCAGTGGCCAATGGGCCAGTGGGTACGTCTACCGTAGTTGCCTTTGCACTAATCACACGTGTCGCAAGAATCGACATAGGCCTTGATGTCGCGGTTTTTGAATTCCCACCAGTAGCTGGAAAGGAGTTCTCGCATACGGGTGACACCTGAGTGGTTGTTGCCCTCGTGTGCCTTGTAGAGGTATCTGGGTCGTAGTTTGTATGGTACAACCAATCTCGGAGAGTGTTTACTGTCTCTTATCATCAAAACGGAGGTGCCTGGTTCTAGAAAAAATTGGTGTAAATGTTTTTTGAAAAGCGTAGCTCGGTGGTCGTCAGGATCGATATGAGGTTCGCTTGGGGTGGGTGACTGGAGGGCGCTGATGATTTTTGCCAGGGCGTCGTCCTTCAGTTGTTCATCTGCGATGCCGAGGTGGTTGCAGATTCTCTCAGTGGGGATGTTGGTGGTGGAATGATAGGCGAAAAATGCGTTGGTGACGCGCTTGTGGGTGCGGGCGTTTTGCGGTGTGTGAGTTTTTGGGAATGAGCTGTAAACCGTTAAAATCGCCGAGGCACCAAGATGGGATGTATACGCGGAGGTCTGAACCGCTTACTTCGAATGCCGGTGTAGGGTTGTTCGGGGCTTTCGTTTTCTTATGTCCGCAGCCTCTGCATGTCATTTGATTCGCCTTCAACATATTCCAAGACGAATTTATAACATGAAATTTCTTCTTGCCATCGTCGTATTTTGGCATTATTGAACTCTCGTTGGTCCAGATATGTTAGCGATCTGTGATCGGTGATGATGACGAAGGGGCGTTTGCGAAGGAAATAATCAAATTTCAATATTGCCCACTTTATTGCATATGCCTCTCTTTCCGTCGTGGACCAGTTCTGTTCCGTGGAGTTGAATGTATGGGAAGCGACTGCTATGATATCTTTCTTCCCGTTGTCGGCTTCTTGCATTAAGATTGCTCCACATGCGACGTCACTGGCGTCGGTAGTGAGTGTGAAAAGTTTGGAAAAATCTGGAAACGAGATGGCGAGTGGCGAAGAGAGACGGTCCTTGATTTTTTTGAAGGCTCTGTCGGCATTTTGCCTCCAGACAAACGGTTTATTAACCTTGTTGAGTTCGTGTATAAGTTTTGAAAACATATCTGACCTGATTTGTTCGTGAAGACGTGTCTCTAGGAATTGTCTGATCCACACTAAACGGCCGATAAGGCTTTGTAATTCCTTTTTTGATGTTGGAGGTTTCATTTCCCTGATGGCACGAACGTATTCTGGATCAGCCTTGAATCCTTCGCTGTTTACTATGCGTCCGAGGAATTTTGCCTCTGATGCGAGGAAGGAACATTTATCTGGATTCAGCTTGAGTCCGAATTTTCGGAGGGCAGTAAAAAATTGTTCGAGGGAGAGTATGTACTCCCTAAATGTCCTAGCGTGGACCAGGTTGTCGTCGATATAGGAAGAAATGTTGTCACGGGATGTGACCGTGGCTAGGGCTTCTGCTATGCAACGGGAGAAGATTTGTCCGGCAGATGTAAGGCCGAAGGCCAGGCGCGTGTATTGATAGCATTGGTCCTTCCATGTAAATGCTGTTTTGTATCGGTCTCGCTTGTCGATCTCAATTTGCCAGTAGCCACTGCGTAGATCGAGGGTAGTAAAATATCTATTGCCTTTGCCGATTTTGTTGAACAAGTGGTCAATCCTTGGCATTGGGTAAGGGTCAAGATCAACTAAGACCTTGTTGAGAGTTCTTTTAAAGTTAGCAACGACACAAATCGATCCGTTTTTCTTGCGTACGGCAAATACAGGGCTATTGATGCCTTTGGAGTCGCTGCAGTTTTCAATGATACCTTCATCAGCCATACGCTTAATTTCGGTATCTACGTCTGCTTCCAAAGCCTGAGCTATCGGGTGTTGTTTCTGGCTGCGAGACTGGCCGTTGGTTGGTATGCAGATGGGTCGGATGAATGTGCCTTTGCTGCTGCTCTCTGTGCCGATAATGTCAGCGTAGCGAATGAGTAAGTTTGCAGTGGCCTCTAGTTCGTCTCGGTTCGGGTGGTTTGGTAGCGATAGTCCCGTGTTATGTTTTAGCCAGGTTAGCTTTTTGATCCAGTGTCTGGATGTTGGGCTGTAGTTCCATAGTAGGCTGGTTTTGGATGATGTCAGCTTGGGCGCCATATGCTAGATCGTTGGTTGACGATGACGGTGATATGGTTGCGGCTGTGTGTGTTGTATATCCTGAGGAAAGTGTGCGTCTGAATTCTATAGTCGCATTTTGGTTGTTGATTAGATAGGAATCGAGCGTGTTGTGACGTAGGATATTTTGGCCGATCAGGATTGGTGTGGTTTGGGTAGTTACCAGCACGTTAACCTTTTTGAATGTGGGTGAGTCTCGACTGCCGATGGTGATGTCGCAAGTCAGTTCGCCGAGAGCGGTGGTGCTGCCGTTGATTCCTTTTACTACGACGTCGGAGCGGGTCATGAGTTTCTTGGCTTCTCTGGGTAACCGAGATATTGGTACGATGCAGGTGGAGCATCCAGAGTCTAGCATTGCTACGCCAGAGAAGGTGATGTCCCTGAAGTTGAAGGTGGACTGGACGAGCGGTGAATGGTGAGCGAGTCCTTGAAAGTTGAAGGTGTGATGGCTGACATAGGGGCATGGCGAACGAGGCATTACATCTCGTCCTGCCCGAAGCGAAAATCCTGTTCCACATCATTTATGGCTTGTATATTGTATTTCGTTGCGGCGATATGGGCCTGTGCCCGAGTGCGAGGTGGGTTGCGATATATACAGTTGCGTCCATGGTGGCAGGGGCGACCTCTGAGGTAGTTCTTGCACACGCTGATTCGTGGTGTGTGCTGATGGTTTCTGCGTGTCGGATGGTGGCCATGTTCCGGAGGATTGGTGAGGCCCGTCTGCTGTGGGTTTGGTTGCCTGCTGGGTCGGAGTGGCGCATTTCTTTGGTATGACCGCTGTGGTTTCTGTGTGAAATACACAGTGTCGTGCGAAGTCGTGTCGTTGGATTTTACAGCGCGATCAAGGTATATTTAAGCTTCGGAGGCTATGCCAATGGCTGAATAGTGGTTGTCCATTGTCTTGACGAGATGTGGGTAGAGATTTGAGTTCCAAATTTTCATCTTTTCGCTCATTAGCATAGCGCCGATGATGGAAATAAGTCCATCGACTGTTAAGTCTGTATTTTTGTCTTTTTTATATTTGTTTTTTATGTGGACGGCTGCCTCTCTAAGGGTGTTTTCAAGTCGACCCACGAAGTCTGTTAATTTTTCGCCGTCTCGCCGTTCCAGGTCCCAGGCTTGACTGAGGTGTTGGAAGTTAGTCATCTGGCTTCCGTGGGCTCCTAATAAGTATTCCTTCAGTTGTTCGAAGGTGGATATGTCCTTTTTTGAGTCAACCATTTGCTGAAAAATACTTTGGTCCAGTAAATCTTTAGCAGACTTGACGAATTCGCTTTCCAGGCTGGGATAGGTGCTGAGTTCTGGCGTGACGTGGATTGTGTATGCTTTGTTTAGGGCCGTGATGAATCGGTTCACGTCGTGTCCAGGGTGAAAAGTTTTCTCTAGCTTCAATGTGTCGCGTATAGTTTGTTGGCACATCATTAAGCTGTAATCGCCGTTTGTTTGAGCGGTGGGAGGTGTTGAAGCAGTTGATTTTAGGGCAGTCAGCATGTCGTTTATGTCGGCTTGAATTTCCTGTATCGTGGCTTCGGAAGGCTGTGTTGGTCCCGTTTTCAAGTTGAATAGTAGTGTTTTCTGTTCCTTGATGAGAGTAAATAGTTCGGCTCGGGTGAAGCTCGTGTAGTCGGCCATATTTCTCTTGCTGTACGCTTCTGACACCAGTGTTATAGACAAGCGTATGGTTGACAACAAGAAAGGGAGGATTAAAACAACAATTTAAAAAATTTTAAAAAGTAAACCCAATGAGTATTTACAGTATGAAACAAATAACTATTTACAAGAAACTAAACAAAATCGTGTTAGTAATAAAATCCCCACAATTACTAAATATGGCAGAAACATCAATAAACTAGACGAAATTAATGCGGGTCTATAAAACTTAAAACATTCATTCATCTCAAGCACTCACACAGGTATGCACTCAATCAAGCACAACAACAGATACGAAAAATCACACCCGAAATGAAAAACGCCCCGCATCCACCAGAGAACCGACGTCACTGACCACCTAACGAGGGAGGGATGGGGAATTAAACTTAAAGAAAGATAGGGACAGAAATAAAAGGGGCCAATGAGCATACATACCCTAGCTAAGTTTACTGAAAAAGGGAACTAAAGACTCAAAATCTAAACCTAAGCTAACCTAAATTTTTGGGGTGGGTTGACCGTGTTCAACCCAGCTATAGCAATATCCTGATGCCTAATTGGCATCAAAGTGCCACCATGTCAGCCCCTTTCACACGACACAAACGCGCAAGATTCACCCATCTTTTGCCGAATTCAGACGAAGTGAGTTGCCGCCTTTCCGACCTAATCTTGACTTTAAGCTGATGTTTAAAGTACAAGATCAGCTGGGAAGAGGTAAACTTCTCGCCTCCATAGAATCCCTTCTGACGTGTCGTCCAAATCACGACTCTCATAACACCTAGCAAGCATAAGAACACATAATGTTCAGCCCTCGTCAACGGCGGACCCACATTGCTACAAACAGAAGCGGCCTCAGGGACAAAGAACTTTCCAGGCAGCATACGAACCATGAGGCCTTCAACATACCTGCACAACGGCGCTACCACTGAGCAATGAAAAAGGCGTGACCAATGGTCTCGACCTCCCACTACAGCGGCAGCAGTTTGGATATTTCTCCAAGCCCGCTAAGCAAAGTCTTTTGGCGACCCAGAAGGCCCCACGCATCACCAGCCAGGTGAGTGATGACTCATTGTTATTGAGACATTTCAACCCGGGCGCCCAAGGCCATATCGAGTGAGCAACCCGCTTCGTAAAACCGAGCTCGTCAATCAAATCATCACGAACGGCCCCCCTAACTAACACCTGATATAATGCCTTACGAGACAACGCCTGGGCGTTGGAGAGGCCATCCAACGCCCATAAGAGTCGTTTCAGAGCACGACGACATTCACGGTAGGAGCACTCGGCTTTGGGTAAACGGTGAGCCTCCTCCTCGGCCGAGTACACACTTCTCAAGGTTGAGAAGTTCTTACGGGCGTCTTCCTTCCAGAAGGCGCCCACCTCATCCGGTTCGCGACACATTCGATTCAGGAACCCTATGCGAAGCATATATTGACGAATCTCAATGCTAGATATACCTAGACCGCCTTCAGATCGATGAAGGCAACAGATCTCCCGAGAGACTCTGGCAGCCTTGCCTCCCCACAAGAAGGAGAACAAGAGCTTCATTAACGCCAGTAAAGTGTCAGACGGAAGTGGAAGCACAGAGATTCGGTAAAAGAGAATCGGGTAGATGTGTGAAAAACATACTTCCTCCGAGACCAAAAATTAATTGCGATCTCGGCCTTCCCTTGCACCTCCGACCAATTCATATCCAACTGGAGATCAGGACCGAACCAGACACCGAGAATCTTGACCGGCCCATCCGTCCAGAGGAAAGGTGCTGGAAGAGAAACTCCCTTCCACGCACCCAACCGCAAGCCAACAGACCTATCGCGGTTGATCTTGGCCCCTGTCACCATCTCATAACCACTTTCATAACCACATTTCTTTGCTGACTTCGTTAATCTCGGCCCTGCTCGACACAAGAACCGAAACGTCATCAGCATAGGCGGAATACCTGGGCGCGTTGGTAGCGCCAGGTAGGGAAATTCCACGTAGGACCGGATTCGTCTTTAACGGAAAGGTTCCAACGCAAGAACGTAAAGCAACGGCGAAAGCGGTCAACCTTGACGAATGGAGCGAGACAATACGAAAGGCTCTGATCGTATCCGTTCACCTCCACCAGCGCACCGGGGGCGCATAGCAGAAGTCGGATCCAGGTGCGAAAGCACGGCCCGGAAACCGGCCGCCGAAAGAACAGACTCCAGAAACCGATGGTCAACTCTCTATCGAAGGCCTGGACTGATCTAAATTGATCAGCGCAGCTTCACTGTCGACTTGCTCGATGATCAAGTGTACCATATGAAGGTTGTCCTGAATACTGCTGCCCTTCACAGCACAAGTCTGTTCGAGCCAATCAGACTAGATAGGACAGCCGCAAGCGGTTTGCCAACACCTTAGCCAAAATCTTTAACTCTGTGTTTTAATATAGTTAAAGGGCGAAAGTTATCTAACCCATCCCCTACCGTTTTCATCCTTACATAACAACTTGATTACGCCCTGTTGAAAACGTTGGGCATACCCCTGCTTCAAATCCAGTTGCCGAAAATCAGTGCCAGC
>CAHIKZ030003989.1:0-46055 GCA_903632075.3 Acanthosepion pharaonis
ATTGTTGGGATTGCTATGAGTTTGAATATCAGAAGGTTTTATATTAAGATGGTTAGTTTACGGGCATGTTCACCATATCAATCCACAATAATATAGAATATAGACATTCAAAAACGAATCAATCACAAGGCAATTGAGTAAGAAACATCGATTATGAGATTTCAATAAAACAACATGCATTTATGTACAATTAATATACAATTTGAAAACTTGTAGTTTGATAATGCAAGAAATTGACCATTGGTAAATTGTGTTTCTTATTGATTTACAGTTCAAATTTGTTCAAGTGTTTAAGAACTGGTCAAACAGAATTAAAGTGGAAAATATTATTTATACAGAAATTTGTGTAGTTTGCATGCGTGAATAAAGTAGGAGTTTGTATTTGTGTATAAAGTAGGGTTTAATTGTTTAAATTCTCCAGAGTTGTTTACCTTGGATTGTTCTGTGTTTGTCTTTGTTTAAAATACAACATCTATTTTAGTAGTGTGTAAGAACACTTTTCTTAGAAAGTTGTAAGTGAGATGTGAGAGGAGATTATGTTGATGTTTGAGTCAGCAGTTGACGCGCGAAAAGTATCTTAAGTCAAAGTAGTGACACGCGTGGATTAGTGTGGCATCTCTCTGAAGTTTATTGACTGACTGGTGAATTGGGTCGAGATGATCCTTTTTATTTGTTTCTGGAAACCAAAACAGGCTCCATCGAATTGGGCGCGAAAACAGTTTTTCGACAATTGTTACATGTCTCGACCAATAGAAAGTCGAGATTTGCAATGCGAGGTGTTGGTTGGCTAAAACTGATTCTGATGGAAGAGTATATTTTATTTCGGAGGTGAGTATGAAATATGGACGATTCTATAAATACCCACTCGAGATTAACGCTGAACGTAGTATGGACATTAATATGTATAGAATGTTGTGAATTTCGCAGGCCAATGAACACGCCTGCCGGTCGTATTCCGTGTAGGTAGGTTGGTTTGTGTTTCAGGTGTTGAGGATGGATATACGTGTGAGGGTTCTGAAACAGGTGATTGTTGAGTAGTCAAAGATCTATCGTCATCACTGATGTAAAGTTGGTTTCAATCGGTCGATACTGACCGTAGTATGTTTTCCGGCTAGATCTAATTAAAGTACTTCGACGCACAAGAAATAATTTTTCGGTCTTGTGTAATTAGGGGTTAGCGGTTTGCGAACCATATCTCTGCGGAGAAAAACGAAATTGGCTCGATGTAGATCAGCTGGAACATAATATGGCTTATGGTAAGCTCTGGTCGGCGTATAAATCGTTTCAGACATTTTTTGCCGAAGGTCACTGACAAACTTGCTAGTAGGTAGGTTATCTGATACAGGGCCGAAAATCTGTCCTGGCAAGGTTAGGGAAGTTCCAAAAACCAATTCAGCATTGGTACAGTTCAAGTCCTGCTTGACAGTATTTCTTAAAGCCAGCATAATCAGGGAAGTTTATCAACCCAAGTTTGGCCGTTGGTTGAAGCAGTAATTGCATATTTAAGCTGTCGGTGAAATCTCTCTACAAGGCCATTAGAACAAGGGTGATACGCTGTAGTGGAAATGTGCTTAATTCCTAGTAGATTAGTGAATTCAGCAAAAAGTGCCGATTGAAACTATGGACCTCTATCGGTAGTGATTACCGAAGGGCATCTGAAAATTGTAATCCAATGATTGAAAATAGCATTAGCCACTGATTCAGCTGTAACCGATTCCAAGGGAATAGCAACTGGCCATCGCGTAAAGCGATCAATTATTGTTAAAATGTACTCAAATCCATTCACACGTTCGAGTGGACCCACTAAATCCGCATGCAGGTGTGTGAAACGTCCGCCAGGGTTGGCAAATGTTGATGCAGGTGCTCTTGTATGTCTGGTAACTTTGGTGGCTTGGCAACGTAGACACGTGCGGGACCACTGTTTAATGTCAGCTGCCATACCAGGCCAGATAAATCTGTCTGATATGGTCCGCAACGTTGCCTTGCCTCCTGGATGTGCTTGCGAGTGGAAATGATCAAAAATGAGACGGCACATAGACGGTGGTATATATGGACGCGGGTTACCCGTACTGGTATCGCAGTTGACCGATCTGCTCGTAAATGGGAGCGATCGTTTCTCAATATTTAAAGAAGTATCCGATCGGACGGCTTGTAAGGTTTTATCTTTCATCTGTTCGTCTGCTAAGTTGTTAAAATTAAGTGTTGTGTTTTGAATTGCACTAAGTGTTGTTCGAGAAAGTGCAACAGTGTTGCTGGTTCCACTAATGTAGCGAATGTCAGATGAAAATTGTGATATATAGTCCGTGTAACGAATATCTCGTGGACTGTGTTTATCAGACATGGTGTGCAGGGCGTACATTAGTGGTTTATGGTCAGTAAAGATGGAAAAGTCACGTTCTTCCAAAAATATACCGGTAATGTCTGATGGCTAAATAAATCGCCAACAGTTCACGGGAGAAGGTACTATATTTCCGTTGGACCGTATTAAGTTTGACAGAGAAAAACGGTAACGTTTTTCCACACCGTTAACGACTTGGTGTAGCACTGCACCGACTGTATATGACAACGCATCAGTGGTTAGTGTCAGCTTTGCGTCGGGCGAAGATGTGACATACGAGAGTTTTGTACAGTCCTGCAGCGCTTACTTAGCACGATGAAAAGAATCTAGCTCGTCCACAGATAATGTAATTTTTCGGGTTCTTCCGCTTGTGCTTGGATAGAAGATTTGTTAGTGGGAGGAGTATGATAGCGCAGTTGTTAATAAACTGTCGATAATAATAAACCATCCCTAAAAATCGTCATAGCTGTCGTAAGGTGGATGATGGTGGGAAATCTTTGATAGCCTTGACCTTTTCGTCTAAGGGAGTTAACCCATTCTCATCAATGACGTGACCAAGGAAAGTTAATTTGGGGACGGCGAATAAGCATTTATCGACGTTAAAATTGAACGTCGTAATGTTGTAATCTTTTAAACACTGATTGAAGATAGTCGCGATTTTCTTCGGGCGTTTTGCATGCTATTAGTACGTCATCAATGTACTCATAAGCATACGGCAGACCACAACGGACCTCATCTATGAGACGCTGGAAAGATTGCGCTGCATTACGGAGTCCGAGATGCATTCGGATAAATTCGTATAAACCGAATGGTGTCGTTATCGCTGTCTTATGGATATCAGACGGTTCGATAGGTATCTGATAAAAGGCTTTTCTCAGGTCTAGCTTGGTGAAGACAGTAGCGCCTTCCAGAGATAAAGCAAAGTCCTTGATATGGGGGATTGGATACTTGTCTGGCACGGTCTGAGCGTTTAGAAGTCTGTAGTCTCCACACGGTCGCCAACTATCAGCATCGTTCTTGGGGACCATATGTAACGGTGTGGCATAAGGACTAGAAGATGGTCTTATTATTCCCAGCTTGAGCATATTCTCAAACTCATCCTTAGCCACCCGGAGTTTAGTTGGGTGTAAACGACGGGGTGACGCGTGGACTGGGGATCCGGTTGTTTTGATTGCATGTGTTTTATTGTGTTTCACGGGTTCCGCATGCGTGAAAGGTGATAAGAGAGACTTGTACTGCTTAAACAGGTCTTCGCAACCGTTTGCACTAGGTATACTTGCATTTAGTCCAACTGTGGAAAGTCTTGATAATACTCCGCGTCGTTGTATATCCGTGCGCATATCAGTAAATGTATGAGACGATAATTCAACAGACAAATCGAAGTGTGCAAGGAAATCTGCCCTAAAATGGGTATCTCGATATCGGCTATCGTGAAGGTCCATGTGAATTCTCTCCGTAGGCCGATGCTTAGAGACATAACACGCTCGCCATACGTGTTTATAGATGTGCCGTTCGCAGCCTGTAATTTTAGGAGAGTTTGTTTGGGTATCGTTGATAACTTGTTACAATAGCTCAGCGGTATAACGCTGATCTGAGCTCCTGTGTCGACTAGAAATTTTAACTTGCTGTTACTGTCGAATACGTAGAACAGGCGATTTCCATTATCCGCCCTGGCAGCCAACGCCTTCAATGGGTGCCAGGTTGGCCCGTTCCCCGCGCTTTGATAAGCACATGGTGACCGACATTTCTTAGCCCGGGTGCCAAACACTTCATGGTACCAGCAATAGCCTTTCTGGCGGTGACGAGGTTGTCTTTGATCGTCGTTGGTTAGCGTTGTGCCGGGATAGTTAAATTACTGCGACTCCTTCTGGGTATACTTTGGATATTGTCGAAACCTAAGGAAAGCTTCCTTAGCTCTGTGGTCAAGAATTGGAGTTTGCTGGTTAACATCAGGAATCGGGTCATCTGATGGCACGACAGAGGAAATTTGGCGAGTTGGTTTTGTGTCCATTATTTTATCAGCGATCGATGCTAGCTTGCGGACATCAACCCCCTCTGTCAAGACGGCTAACATCTGTACTATGTCAGGCTGCAATTTCTCCAGCCACATTTGTTTCAACACTGTCTCGGATATAGTGTTGTCGCCGAGCAGCGTTATCATTTTTTTCGCAAAAGTTGGGATGGTTTGCTGTTTCCGAGCGTAATATTAGTAAGAAGATCTTTGATCTTTTCCTCAGAACGTCCCGTTCGTTGCAAAATAGTCTGCCTGAGCACCTTAAGGCTTTTCGGGCGGGAGACTGGTAAGAATATCCGCTACCTCAGCAGCTACCTCCGCGGGCTTCTCTACCCCGAATGCGAATTTCGATTGTTGGGACGTTATGTGTCTGGCTTGAAAAAATCGCGTCGAGCTGGATGAACCAAGTCTTTGCATTTCCGTTGTAGGTAGAGAGTTCTAATCTTTGCAGCTTCAGTTGGTGGTATCGGTTCTGTCATGTCGACTGAGGTTTTTGGTAATCAATTTGTTATAAAACGTCGGCGTTACCAATTTTGTTGGTCGTTGTTAACTTGAACGTCGAAATGATCACTTTTGTAGTTGCTGTTAACTTGAACGTCGGAGTAATCAATTTTTTGTTGTTGTTATAAACGTTGGTATCACCATTTTTTTTGGTTGGAAACGTTGTGGTCACCAATCTTTTGTTGTTATAAACGTCGGGGTTGCCAATTATGTTGGGATTGCTATGAGTTTGAATTTGTTATCAGAAGGTTTTTATATTAAGATGGTTAGTTTACGGGCATATTCACCACATTAATCCACAACAATATAGAATATAGACATTCAAAAACGAATCAATCACAAGGCAATTGAGTAAAAAACACCGATTATGAGATTTCAATAAAACAACATGCATTTATGTACAATTAATATACAATTTGAAAATTTGTAGTTTGATAATGCAAGAAATTGACCATTAATAAATTGGGTTTCTTATTGATTTACAGTTCAAAATTGTTCAAGTGTTTAAGAACTGGTCAAACAGAGTAAAATGGAAAATATTATTTATACAGAAATTTTTGTAGTTTGTATGTGTGAATAAAGTAGTAGTTTGTATTGTGAATAAAGTAGGGTTTAATTGTTTAAATTCTCCAGAGTTGTTTACCTTGGATTGTTCTGTGTTTGTCTTTGTTTAAAATACAATTTCTATTTTAGTAGTGTGTAAGAACACTTTTCTTAGAAAGTTGTAAGTGAGATGTGAGAGATTATGTTGATGTTTGAGTCAGCAGTTGACGCGCGAAAAGTATCTTAAGTCAAAGTAGTGACACGCGTGGATTTGTGTGGCATCTCTCTGAAGTTTATTGACTGACTGGTGAATTGGGTCGAGATGGTCCTTTTTATTTGTTTCTGGAAACCAAAATAGGCTCCAGCGAACTGGGCGCGAAAACAGTTTTTCGACAATTGTTACATGTCTCGACCAATAGAAAGTCGAGATTTGCAATGCGAGGTGTTGGTTGGTTAAAACTGATTCTGATGGAAGAGTATATTTTATCTCGGAGGTGAGTATGAAATATGGACGATTCTACACGTATTGTTATGATGACAATCCTTTGTGCAAAGAGACTGAATTTCATCTTTCTTGGCGAGATGTCCGTATTTTCGGTAGGAACAGTCCTTGTTGCATGATGGAAGTAATTTTATTATTTTTATTTATTTAATTTATTTTAAATGAGGTTTAAATTTTATTTTATTTACAATTTTCATTATTATTATTATTATTTTATATTTTATTTCCATTTATAATAATAACAATGTTCTCACAGGGTCCTGATCGAAAAGAAATGTCTGCCTGAGAGAGATAACCGTTTTCTGTGTTCCAAGGGCAAATAATTGATATCGTTCCACTTTTAAAGTTTTGTTGTACTTTTAAGAAAGAAGTTTGTTGACGTTTATCATAGATGGAATAATAAACATGTCCTTCTGATCAACAACACAGCCAGGAATTTATTGCAGTCATCAGATAAATATTAATACAACACCTAACGATAATAGCATTTACTGCGTTCATGAATAAATAATTTATTTGAGATCACTTGCTCAGTTGCCATATTTATTTTAAGAAGCTTTAAAAACGTCAGCCTCTCAAAGTAGATAACAGCAAGTTTATTCTCTCAAAACAAATAAAAACTAAGTTGAAACCAAAATGGTAATATTCATTGACTGTTAGTGGCAGAGACTAAATTGATATTCATGTCATTACAAAAAATGTTTTTTAGTCACCATATTGACTTTCTGTGCTGGCGTGTTATGAAATTAGCAGAACTCTTGTAGAATTTTTTTTAGGCTCGGTTTATTATTATTTTACTGCTGCAAGCTAGTCTGGGTATTTTGTTTGTTTTCATTTTTTTTTCAAAGATGACTTCATTCTTTGTTGCTTCGACTGGGAGCACTAAAGTGTTTTCGTTTCTTCTCGTTTAAATTACAGAATTCGATTCACTCATGTTTTATGTTTCTTTTCTCAGCGTTTCTTTTCATTTTAACAATGAAAGAAGTCTATTATTTCTTTTTCTTGAAAGAAATAGAAAACACGTTTACGAACAGCTATCCATAAGCTGTTAGAATTTGCTAATGAGAATAACTTCTCTTATGTGCTGTGTCCTTTCAGAACTTAGGCTATCGTGTCCTTCCACTTCTTCCTGTCCCTTGTAGCTATTAATAAGTTGTGTCTTTTTGTTATTTCGCCATCCACTTGCTCAAACCCATTGAGTATATGGCGTATTACTTCCCCTGTCCCTCTTTCTCACTATCCGTCCTGTGAGTATCAGATTTTCCAAACCCTCCTTTCTTATTACGTGTCCCAGAAATTTCAGCTGCCTCTTCCTGGTGTTAAGTAAGTTTCCTCTTTTGTACATTCTCTCCAAATTTTCCATTTTTTCTTCCTTAGTTGTTTTAATAATGGGTTAAAACTTAATAATTATTTTATTCTCTTCTCCCACGTTATTAACACCGATCCACAAAACCATTTCCTCGCAAACTGATGGTGTGTGTGTGTGTGTGGGGGATAGATTTTTTTCACTCCCCGGCGCACTGGTATGTATTCATGTCTGTTTGGGGACGCACACACCCACCCAATAAAACTGTCAAAAGACCAGCACGAATCCACCCAGCTCTTATCTTAAATAACAACTCAAAAGAGACTGTTTGACCAACACAAGGACTGACCAAAATTCATGTTAAAAAAATTAAAAAAAAACAAATGAAAACTACAGTCAAAAGTTCATTTTTTCTCCATCAAGACATTCATTTCTGTAGTTTACTGCTACTAGCAAGCAGATTTTTTTTTCTCCTGATGATGGCCATGTTGGCCGAAACTAATCGAGGAATCTAACTTAAATAATAATAAAAAAAAAAATATTAACATATAACCCAGTGTGTCTGAAGATTTTAATTCTTTAATAGTTTTTATTGTTCAATATATATATATATATATATATATATATATATATATATATATATATATATATACGAGGCAAGTATCCTAATGTCGGAATGTCGGTAACTATACCGGCTACCCCACTTCATGTTCTTGCAAGTGAGGCGGGTTGTTAACAACTCAGTAGGACGTAAAATAAGACCTAACAAAGGACGGAAGGACTCTCGATGAGTCAACGGCCAGGTAACTAGTGATGTCCATAAACCACCGTGGAAACCACTTCATTATTAATCCCAATGTGACGTCGCTCCTCCTGGTCGCTCTTCGCTGTTCCTCCTGGTGCCGTTCCAACCCCTTGGTTAGATGATCACCAGCCTCGCCTTTCCCAACCCGCTTCCAATACCTGGTTGCTAAAGCAACTGTACTGATCTCCGGTCTGTCTACCCACGTTGTGTTTAGATCTTAGACAGACGGGACCAGCAGGGATTGGGCCGTATGCAAGTTGAGTCCGACGGGGGTGGCAAAACACAAGTAAAAGAAAAAACTCACGAGACAAAAAATTACTGATAAAAAAGGGTAACAACCTTTTATATCTAATGTCCGTTACATAAAAATTGTTCTTATTTCCCGACCCGCTTTGTGGACTATGGCACCAAGCTTCTATCATACAACTTAAAGATTTAGAGTTGTCTACTCTTTAGAATTGTGTATGTCGGAGTGTGGTTTAGTTCGACACTGGGGCTAATCTCTATCAGTCGTTCGCAGCTGATTCTTCTCTTCGGCTTGAGTTGTATTTCTTCACTTCGATCTGGTTTGGTCGAATTCTGATCTCGGGCTTGGCTTGATTTCAACTTCTTCTTCCGTCCAGCAACTCTTTTCTGTCGACTGAGGTGGAACTGATTTGCTTATTTGGTCTGCAACTTTACTTCTTGTCTGGCCTGCAACTCTTCGGCCTGTCTTTGACTCGGCTGCAACTTCTCTGCGGCTTTCGAGCAATCTTCTTCTTCTTCTTCTTGGGTGGAAGGATTTCTTGTCTTAGGATTCTCTTGCCCGCAAAGGGACGGAATGAAACGGGCCTGATGCCGCGTTCAGGTTCTTTCGTCTGCCCGCGGTCCAACTCTGCCACAACTCTCTACGACTTTCGAGCAATCTTCTTCTTCTTCTTCTTGGGTGGAAGGATTTCTTGTCTGAGGATTCTCTTGCCCGCAAAGGGACGAGTGAACCGGGCCTGATGCCGCGTTCAGGCTCTTTCCCTGCCCGCGGTCCAGCTGCAACTGATTTCTGTCGACTGGGGTCCTGCTTTTATTGACGCAGCAACAAACCGGGGTGGGTTTGTCGGCGTCAGGGGTTTCTCGATAATTCCAATAGCCGCATTATTTCTGTTTTCCCATTATCGCTATTATTTTCACCCCTACTTCCTCACAGTGCCTTTGGTGGGAGGCGCACACCCATCTCTCCCGGTCTCTCGTATGTCA
This sequence comes from Acanthosepion pharaonis, assembly GCA_903632075.3. NCBI lineage: Eukaryota > Metazoa > Mollusca > Cephalopoda > Sepiida > Sepiidae > Acanthosepion > Acanthosepion pharaonis. The sequence goes on from CAHIKZ030003989.1 coordinate 9,240, forward strand.
GGTGACCGTTTTCGACCAATGGTTCTTGATCAAACATTCTTTCTCCTCTTTCCGCATATCACGTGACCGTTTTCGGCTAATGGTTCTGGTTGGGCGTCTCCCTTTGCCTCGCGACGTCCCCAATCGGGCGGGGTTTATCCCGTCCTCGCTCCGGGAAGGACCGTTCTTGTTAAAAAAAAAAAAAAATCTAATTTGGCCTTGTTCGCACGTACGAAAAATGATAATCTTAGCTTTTTCTCACCTGGGTTCTGTCAAAACAGCCGCCGCTAATTAGATATGACTTCAGGGAGGATTGTTTCCGCTTTTTTTGCCGTCCTGTGTTAGCCAAAAGCAATTGTCTTTTTTCACCCCTTTGTATTCGTTCAGACCTGACAGCCAAAAAATCTTAATTATCTGAATTGAAAATGTCTTTACTTCATCATCGTGGGAGTTCTGATCCTTAACAGGTCAGAATCTGTACACAATTCCAGCGGTCACCCCTCATCCAAAAAAGACACCTTTCCTCCGATTAAAATTTCGTTCCCATTGTTCTAAAAATTCCCTTTCTCCAAATTGATAATGAGTCTCTCTACGCAAAAAGTCGGTCATGTGCTCCGACCGACATTTTTTTTATCAATCGCCTATACGCTTATCCTTTCCCCTCTAAATGACTTTCCCTTCTAAATAACATTTTTCCATTGTCTCTCGAAAATCGGTCAAGATGTTGGCCTAAATACCTTTCTGATACCTGTTTTCGCTAATAATTTGTATTTCTCGACCTCTCTCTTTTCTTCCCTGTTCCTTCCTTTTCTCTTCCTCTCTTTTTTTTTCTTTTAGGATCGTCTAAGTACAACTTAGTGAATTATTTTCAACTCAATTATTCTTCGTCTAAAAAAAAAAACTAACAACTGGTTAATAAACCGAGTAAAAAAAAATTAAATCATATTTCTATGAATATTTCTAATAATGCAAGGTGCCACAATCCTCCCTAACCGATTTGTCATTTACCCGTAAATGACACCTAAACCCAATTACATCATTTAACATGCACCATGCATTTGTCTCATGCAATTCTATTAATGTTCTTTTACTTTTTTCTAACATGCAAGGGTAATATTCTTTTCATGCAATGTAATGTAATGTTCTTTCCATCTACTTTTGTTCTACATGCAATGTAATGTTCTTTTCATTTTCTGTGGTTTTGTTCTACATGCAAGGGTAATGTTCTTTTCACGTTTTTTTCTTTTGTTCTACATGCAAGGGTAATGTTCTTTTCATTTTCTTCTGTTCTACATGCACTAGGGTAATGTTCTTTTCATTTTCTTTTGTTCTACATGCAAGGGTAATGTTCTTTTCATTTTCTTTTGTTCTACATGCAATGTAATGTTCTTTTCATTTTAATTTTTTTTTCTAACATGCAATGTAATGTAAGCCTCTACCAATCATCTGTGTCTGTAGGTGCAGATATGGGTTCACAGGGTAACTTGTTCTTCTTGGTCAATGTTTTTACTCTCAGGCTGATATGAGGTTTTCCGTCCGCACATGGTGTGGTAATGCCAGTTTGTTAATACCTCCTCCTTTTGGTCTTCCCCCTCCTTCAAATTTCTATGCACAGTCCTGTTTCTGAGTCAACGAGGTACAAGTCCCCAGGGTATCATCTCTACATCCTTCTCCCTTCTTCAGCTGATAGCAACATGAATTTGTTCTGCGAATTTAATGCTCACTAGACTGTCGTTCGCTAATTCCCAAACCTTGATCCTTTTAGGGAACTCTTTATCTTCCATATCTAGTAACGGGACAGATATCACTACCAATAATGCCTATTTTTAGGTAACTAGTGGTTGTAATGTTCCCAATTTAGTGGGGTCCTATTGACCAACTTATCGCTGATCTGCTTCATCGTGACTCAGGGTTTCCCTTGGGGAAGTCCTAATGACAGCACCTTCGTTTGCCCTCACGTGTTCCCAAGGTCGTCAACGACTGACTAATTTTTTATTTATCGTCTTAATTGTAATTCCATAGTTTCTGTATTATTAATTACCTCTTTCTATTGGCTTCATTAACCAATTATTCTGGCTCTATTTTTGGATATTTTAACCTTTCACATTTAATATCGTAACATTACCTGGGCAAGCGTCCTCTGGTTTCTTCACTATCGTTTCCCTTATAATTCTGTTACAAATTGACACTCAAGCCTTTCCCCAATCATCTCTATGAGTGAATCTTTTTCTTCATATCTTTTTCTTCCTTCTGGTAATATCTCGAATACCTCTCGTTATCTAGTAACGGGACATACGGGTTCAAATATTGACCAACCAATAATCGCTCTAAAATTTTCTAACAAGGTCATCGTCATCCAAGGGCATTATCACCAACCCTTTATCTTTCCTGAAAGGTAACAATTCTTTAATCAATTATCCTCGACTCATAATTTCTTCTTACTAAGTTCAGCTCTTCCCTCCTCTAACTAACCTCTAGCAGACAGAATGGTCTGGTCAGGTGTGCGTGGCGCCCACTCTAAAGGTCGTACTTCATGACACCACTGATGGCCAATCAACAATGCCAATAATTCTTCCGTCCCTCGTGAGGTGCAGCCCGCAACTCCATCCCTCCACTCACATCTACCATAGTCAGCCCGTGGGTTTTTGGATGAGCCAGTGTCGTTATCTGTTGACACTAAATGCTTCTATTCTGCACAGCCCTTTTGTTCTACTGAGATTTGGGGTTCTTCTCCCTCCCTGATCTCATCTTCTGAGGTGATTCCTGTTCAACCTCTAACCTTCTTTCTGTGTTTAACTCCCGTCCAGGAGGTTTTTTTTGTCCTCTTCTTCATCCCCTGATTCTTCTTTCTGTTTAGAGTCTTCGCCTTGAATGTCTTCAATACCTCTCGACTCTATGTCTAAACTTCTCCTGTTCCTTATCCTTTCCTTAAGCTGGGAAAGGGGTATTCGATCCTCCTCCTCCCACTCGCTGGGCCCTTCGTCCTGTTCAGGGTGCCTCTTTTTAGAGCCTTCGACTGCTTGATTGGACCTCTTCGTCTTTTTCTTCCTTTTCTTCGGACATGGGGGTGTGATGGCGATCTCACGGGGTCTTCTCTTCACTGATTCAGTCGACGACTGAACATCGCTAATCCCCGTTGAGGGTTCCAACTCTGTCACTCGGGCTGCTTCGTTTATCTGGTCAAGTCGACCTATCTCCTCATCTTCTTCGGAGTCTTCCTCCGTCTCCATTTCTTCCGGTTCAACCAGAGTTACTTTCCTTTTCCTTGTCTTCTTAGGCCTCGACTCGCTCATTTCCAGGTTAGCTATTTCAGCCTTCTTCAGATCATTGGCATGAACCCTCCTCGCTCGTCCTGCCACTTGATCCCATATTACATATGATACTGGGCCCGTCTGCTCTACTATCCGGTAGTACGGTTCCCATCTCTGGTCCAGTTTTCCTTCTCTCTGGTGGATTTTATAGTAGACAGGGTCTCCAACCTTCAATTCTACCACCTTTCTTTCAGCATTCACCCTCTCATTTCTTTTCTTCTGGGCCCTCTTTATTCTTCTTCTGGCCTGTACGAATATCTTATGTTGCTGTTCCAGCAATAGTTGATGATGATCTTCTCCCATATACCTTCTTCGGGGCTTCAGTAGGTTATCTACAGGCAGGACCACGTCTCTGCCAAACAACAACAAAAAAAATAAGGAGAAAATCTGGAGGTTTCGTTTATCGTAAACCTCACGGCCGCCAGAACCTGCGTCAAATACAAGTCCCAATTTCCAGTGACCAACTTGGCCAATACATCTCCCAAGGTTCTATGAAACCTTTCCACTTTAGCATTTCCCTGGGGGTGATATGGGGATGTTTTTATGTGCTCTACATTCAAACGTGTCAAAACTTCTCTCATGATGCTGTTTACATTCTCCGTGCCATTATCTGTTACCAATTGCACAGGGGCACCATACCTAGGGAAGATTTCACTTATTATCAACCCGGCCACAGTTCTGGCCTTCTTGTCTGGTACTGCAAATGCTTCAGGCCAATTTGTTAGCCAATCGACAAAACTCACTATATAGTTGTTTCCTTGTGCAGTTTCCCCATATGGTCCTGATACATCCATACTCACCTTCTCGAAGGGGAAGTTTGGTACGTCTGTTTCCTCCAAGGGTGCCAATTCCTGCCTTCTGCTCTGCGACTGGCACACTACACAACTCCGAACATAGTTAGTGACTTCTCCGTACAGTTTGGGCCAATAGTACTTTCTTCCTATGAGATCACATGTCCTATCAATTCCCATGTGACCCAACCTTTCGTGGCACTGTTCCAATATCTCTGGTCTTAGACTTTTGGGCACATACAACTTGGGCTTGACTTCTTCATCCCTTCCTGAGAGATAATACAGCCTTTCCTCTATTATGGCATACTTGGTGGTCTCTCCTGCCTTCACCTTCTCTCTCAGAGCAGCTATTTCACTGTCTGCTTGCTCCTTTTCAATTCCTTCTGTCCAGTAGGGATCGGTTATTATCTGGGCGTCCCCTTCTTCGTCCGATTCTAACATAGGGCGATCTTTTAGCTTATTAGAGTTAATTACTCCTATTCTATAGGCTTTATCATCTACTCCCTGTTCTACCTTTACAGATCTTTCTTCCAGTTGCTTCGGTATTCTTGAGAGTAAATCTGCGCACGTGTTTTCCTTTCCTGCCAAATACTCTATCTTACAGTGGTAGCCACTTAACTTAAGTGCCCACTGTTGAATTTTTCTTATTATTTGTCCCTCTGCCTGCAATAGGTACTGCAGAGGCTTGTGGTTTGTTTTTATAGTGAAGACCGCACCATTTAAATAGTAGTCCAGTTTTTGGAGAGCATACATGATAGCATATGCTTCCCTCTCTATTACTGGCCACCTCTGTTGTGTCTCTGAGAACTTATGGGAGAGGAAGTATATCGGTACTTCCTCTGGTATGCCTGGCACTGGTCCTTCCTTATCAGGACACGGCTGGGTAAGTACTGCCCCACACACTGCTCACTGGCATCCGTGTATAATATCATGGGCTTGCTGAGGTCTGGGTACGTCAGCAGTGGGACGGTCGTCAACTGTTCCTTTAGCGAATCAAATGCTCGTTGACAGTCCTCTGTCCACTTGAACCTAGCGTATTTCTTCGTCAGGGCTACTAGCGGTATGGCAATTCTTGAAAATGCCGGGACGAAGCGTCGGTAGTAGCCTATAGCTCCTATAAAACCTCTTACCTGCCTCACTGTTTTAGGCTCTGGCATTTCCCTTATGACCTTTACCTTATCCATGTCGGGTTTAATACCGTCTCCGTTTATGACGAAGCCTAAATACCTAGTTTCTTCCCTCAGAAACTGACACTTTGACAATTTCAATTTTAATCCGTGTTTCCTCAACCTTCCCAACACCTGTCTTAAATGAAAAAAGTGTTGTTCCACTGTCTCCGAAAATATCAAGATATCGTCTAAATACGCCATGGCAAAGCTCTCGTATCCTCCTAACACTATTGACATTAGCTGTTGGAAGACTCCCGGGGCATTAGCTAAACCGAATGGCATCACCCTGAACTGAAACAGTCCCAGGTGACACGCAAATGCGGCCTTCTCCTTGTCAGCCTCATCCAGGGCTACTTGCCAATACCCGGACCTCAAGTCCAACGTAGAGAAGTACTTTGCCTTCCCTAATAATGCCAAAATGTCGTCTATCAATGGCAATGGCACCGCCAACGGCTTCGATATAGAATTCAGCTTTCTAAAATCTACACAGAAACGGTGCCCGCCATCTTTCTTACCTACTATTACTATTGGGAAGCTCCAAGGGAGATCGATCTTTCGATCATCCCAGCTTCAACATTTCCTCTACTGCCTCTTCTACAAGGGGTCTTTTATGTATAGGTGTTCGGTAGGGTTTTAATTTCACAGGGGGTGGTCTCCGGTGTCGATTTTCATTTCGACTGTGTGGGTCTGACCTAGCTCCTTGTCTGACTGGGCCACCACATCTCGATTGTCCCTTAACAGACCCCCACTCTAGTTCTAAATTGATCCGGTGCTAATATGTCCTCATCTAAGATTCCTTCTGTTTGCTCTACTAGCTTCCTTCGTTCCTCCTCGAATCTCACCCGATTCAGAGTTCGTGGGGAAGTGCTCTCCTATCTTCTCCCTCTCCTAACCTTTATAGTCTTTTGGGCCTGGTTCACCATCATTATGGGCACCAACTCGGCTGCCTCCACTACCGTTTCGCACAGGGTTACCTCGTTATCTTCTAGGCCCTTTCCTTCTACAGGGACCAACTGCAGAGGTCCTCTCCATACCTTTTTTTCCTGACATTAACCTACCCTTTCCCGACACTGCGGTCCTAGGAGGTAACTTTACATCTTCCTCCACCACTATGGTTATCTCTTCCTCTGGTGGGCATCCCAATGGCGTTCTCTCGCCGTTCACCACCAACACAGTAGGATTAAACTCGATCTGGGCCTTCTGGCTCCGGAGCCAATCTTCTCCCAAGATTGCCTCTGTACACAGGTCGGGGGTTACGTAAAAATTTTGGGTGCTTTTCACCCTCCCAATCCTCACCGGGAGCCTCACCATCCCTTTTATCTCCAGGGGGGCCCCATCCGCTTGCGTGACCTCTATGTCCGCTTCCCGTAACCTTCTCTTCCGTTTCACCCGCCTGTATGTTTCCTCTTTCATCAATGACACAGATGCTCCTGTGTCCACCAAAGCCCTCATCTCTCTACCACCTATCTCTGCTCTACAGGATAGTTCTTTCTCTTGCGTTAGCGAAGAGAACACTTGAGCTTTCTTCTTCCTGGGTCCCCACCTTTGGGTTAACCCAGCCATAGGCGCCGGTAGTAATAAATCACCTTCATTTTTTTTCATGAGGTGGAGTTCTGCGCCCCCTGCACCTGGGCGACCCTGGCCGGACCTCTCCCGGTCTCCCATGGTCGTTTCTAAAAATACAGTTTCTTTTCAGGTGTCCTGGCCTCCTGCAAAACCAGCACCTTCTTGTTGGACAGCTTGCCGCAAAGTGGCCCCGCCCGACCACATGTCCAACATTTTGCTCTTTCCCTTTTTAACTGGGTTGGCCTTGTGTCTATCCTCGGGGAACCCGTCCTCTATTCAAGCGGTTCGCCCACCCACTGGTCCAAGTTTTTTATTTCTCTTCTTTTTAACTGGGCCACCCCTCCTCTTAATTCTGGGGTGGTGGCCTGGCTTTTCCCTGGGCCGGTCTCTTGGGCTCAGCCTTCTTTGTTAATATCGGTGGGGCACCCTTCCTCATCCCGCACCACTTGGCCAGGTGTCCTTTCTTACCACACCTGGTGCATCTGTCCTGATTGAAGTCTGGGGGCAACCCCCACTTCGTCGGACATTCCGCCGCCCTGTGGTCCTCGTACCCACAGGTCCAGCAGACCAGCCCGTATCGACCCGGCGTGGGCTTATAAAAGCCATGCCTGGTCGACCATGCCCTTCTATTGGGGTCTTCCTCCCATAATTCTGCCCGATCCACCTCTTCCTTAACCCTCTGATTCCACGCGGGGGATCTTCCGCCTACCCCCCTTCTTCCAGCCTCCTGACTTGGTATCTGCTTCTTCCCACACCTCTTCACTTTATCCCACACGCCCTGGCTCTCCCTGGCCAGCTCTATCGCTGCCGACAGTCTGAGCGGTCCTTCTTTCAGTACGTCGTGACGAACACGCTCGTCGCTCAGCGCCTCTACATACAGGTCCGCCAGTTGGGCCTGCATAACTGCATTATCCCTGACCACTTCGGGGAATGCCAACGACGATAGCTTCCCCGCTCGGGCCCCTAATTCTCCCGGGGTTTCATCCCGCAGCTGTGTCAGTTTTAAAAGGGCCCTCATGGCCTCTATGGCCGTACCTTCGTCGGCGAATTCCTTAGTTAACAGTCTTTTTATCTCTTCCCAAGACAAGCAGGGTTGATTTTCCAAGAGCCCCCTCACGAACTCAGACGCTTTTCCCTTTGTGGCATCGTATGCCAAATACAGGGTTTCTTGGTCCGAAAGCTCGTAGATGATTCGGCTCTTCTCAAGGATTGCCAGCCAGTTTTTAAACTCTTTCCCGCTGCCATCAAATACTGGGACCCTCGGTCCACCTAACAGCTTCCTTAAATCCACTGACAACCCCTGCCTTACTTCCTCTTCACCCCCCACTGCCCTATCTGAATCATAGTCTGACATATCTACAGTGAAAGACAATCTATGCAGCAACAATCGAGGTTGGGAAATAAAATAAGGTGTCCTACCTTGCAGACGATTCTGTTCTTTTGGTCGGTGGGTCATTATTAGAAATTTTGAGTTCTGTTTGAATTTTCAGCAACGGCGGTCGATCGATGTGATGTGACGTGGTTGTCTCAGGGTTGATCCGTTGGTCACATGGCCAGATATCGGTCAAAACATCTGACCTACTTTTTGCGTAGAAAGGCCATTATCAATTTGGAGTAAAATTTTAAGAGCGAAATCTTAATCAGAGAAAAAGGTGTTTTTTGGGTTGAGGGAGTGACCGGTGGAACTATATACAGACTGACCTGGCCAAGGGTCGAATCCTTTGGTTACGGCGCCAACTGTGACGTCGCTCCTCCTGGTCGCTCTTCGCTGTTCCAACTTTTGTGCCGTTCCAACCCCCCCTTGGTTAGATGATCACCAGCCTCGCCTTTCCCAACCCGCTTCCAATACCTGGTTGCACCCAACAAGAGAACTTCCAAAGCAACTGTATCTGATCTCCGGTCTGTCTACCCACGTTGTGTTTAGATCTTAGACAGACGGGACCAGCAGGGATTAAAAGGGCCGTATGTCTCAAGTTCAGTCCGACGGGGTGGAAAACACAAGTAAAGAAAAAAACTCACGAGACAAAAAATTACTGATAAAAAAAGGGTAACAACCTTTTATATCTAATGTCCGTTACATAAAAATTGTTCTTATTTCCCGACCCGCTTTGTGGACTATGGCACCAAGCTTCTATCATACAACTTAAAGATTTCGAGTTGTCTACTCTTTAGAATTGTGTATGTCGGAGTGTGGTTTAGTTCGACACTGGGGCTAATCTCTATCAGTCGTTCGCAGCTGATTCTTCTCTTCGGCTTGAGTTGTATTTCTTCACTTCGATCTGGTTTGGTCGAATTCTGATCTCGGGCTTGGCTTGATAACTTCTTCTTCTTCCGTCCAGCAACTCTTTTCTGTCGACTGAGGTGGAACTGATTTGCTTGTTTGGTCTGCAACTTTGTTTTCTTGTCTGGCCTGCAACTCTTCGGCCTGTCTTTGACTCGGCTGCAACTTCTCTGCGGCTTTCGAGCAATCTTCTTCTTCTTCTTCTTGGGTGGAAGGATTTCTTGTCTTAGGATTCTCTTGCCCGCAAAGGGAGGAATGAACCGGACCCGATGCCCGCGACTGTTCCGCGTTCAAAGGCTCTTGCGTCCTTCCTCTTTAGGCTTGGGCTGGAATCTTCTCTTGTCTTCGACTTGGGTGGAAGGATTTCTTGTCTGAGGATTCTCTTGCCCGCAAAGGGGCGAATGAATTTGCCCGCGTTCAGGTCCCTGCCCCACGGTCCAGCTGCAACTCATTTCTGTCGACTGGGGTCCTGCTTTTATTGACGCCGCAACAAACCGGGGTGGGTTTGTCGGCGTCAGGGGTTTTCTCGATAATTCCAATAGCCGCATTATTTCTGTTTTCCCATTATCGCTATTATTTTCACCCCTACTTCCTCACAGTGCCTCTGGGGGTGGGGAGGCGCACACCCATCTCTCCCGGTCTCTCGTATGTCAGGTGACCGTTTTCGACCAATGGGTCTTGATCGAGCATTCTTTCTCCTCTTTCCGCATATCACGTGACCGTTTTCGACCAATAATGAGATTCTGGTTGGGCGTCTCCATCCCGTGACTTTCTCTAATCGACTGTGGTCTATCCCGTCTTTGTTCTAGGAAGGACCGTTCTTGCTAAAAAAAACAAAATCAATTTGGCTTTTTTTCGCACGAAAAATGATAATCTTGGCCTTTTTCTCACCTGGGTTCTGTCAAAACAGCCGCCGCTAATTAGATATGACTTCAGGAGGATTTTTTCCGCCTTTTTGGCGTCCTGTGTGAGCCAAAAACAATTGTCTTTTTCACCCCTTTGTATTTGTTCAGACCTGATAGTCAAAAATCTTAATTATCTGAATTGAAAATGTCTTTACTTCATCATCGTGGGGTTCTGATCCTTAACAGGTCAGAATCTGTATACAATTCCAGCGGTCACCCCTCATCCCAAAAGACACCTTTCCTCCGATTAAAATTTCGTTCCCATTGTTCTAAAATTCCTTTTCTCCAAATTGATAATGAGTCTTTCTACGCAAAAGTCGGTCAGATGCTTTGACCGACATTTTTTATCAATCAATATGTTCTTATCTTTTATGGTCCTTTCTCCCTCTAAATGACTTTTTCCTTCTAAATAACATTTTTCCATTGTCTTTCGAAAATCGGTCAAGATGTTGGCCTAAATACCTTTCTGATACCTGTTTTCGCTAATAACCGGCTTTTTGTATTTCTCGACCTCTCTCTTTTCTTTTCTTTCCTTTTTCTTCCTTTCTTTTTTTCTTTTTCTTTTAGGATCGTCTAAGTACAACTTAGTGAATTATTTTTCAACTCAATTATTCTTCGTCTAAAAAAAAACTAACAACTGGTTAATAAACCGAGAAAAAAAAAAAAAAATCATATTTCTATGAATATTTCTTTTTTTTTTTTTTTTTCTAATAATGCAAGGTGCCATACAAGATATTAATGGCAACTAACAAAACATTTATACTATTACAAATGGCTCAAATTGGATTAAACGTAAACAACGAAAAAATTCGACGTTGCTATGGGGACCGACACACTGTAGTAGGTGTCATCTGACCGTCATATAGCGATGCTGGACAAACGGCGTAGGATCAAAAACACTCGGAACCAGGTTGACAGTTTAAAGAGACGATGTGTCTAATAATTGTCACCCAATTATAATGGTTCTCATCAAAATAAAAAATTATTAATTTTTTGAGGACATGGAATGTTTAGAAGATAAAAATATTTTTCTGGCAGTTAAAAAAGATAACTTTCTTGAGATTAATATGTTAAATTTCAACAATATTTTTAAGCCCTTCCTAAAAAAAAAACGGTGAAACAACTAATTTTATAATGTCCAGTCAAGGATTATAAAAATAGATAACAGAAAAAGAAAATTTTAAATTGATTGAAAAATATTTTAAAGACATCAAAAAAAAAAAAATGGTGTCCAATCAATTATCAGTCCAAATTCTTGAAGTTATTATGAAAGAATAGCCTTTCAACAAATATTAACATAGTGTATAAATAGCACAAACTTCGGAAAAAGAAAAAAATTTTTAATGAATCCATCTATATAATACCAAACGCTAAAAATAGCAATTTTGGGAAACAAGAATGCGAAAGTTTGCCAAGAAGATTTAAAGAACTATAATTCTAAAATTCCAAAACCCGCAACGAAAAAAGAAAAATGTGTCAATGATGCACTTCAATGACCAGGTTTTAGCCAACATATAGACCGTTTCATACTGTAATTAAAAGATTAAGCATTTTTAACGATAAAACTAAAAACAAAAACTTTTACATAGGAAATCAACAATAATTAAAATCAAGAACTCAGTTGTTTACTGCAAAAATATATGTGTCGAAACGACTACCTCCTGTTATATTAAAATCCTTGAAACTACAGAAACTGAAAAGCCTTTAACAGCATCCAAACGCAATACGAAGAAAAATCCGAACCTTGAGGAAAATGCATGTATGGACAGTGTGAAAAGAAAATGGACGATCTCTCCAAAAGAAAATGGAAATTCGAAATGAGATCTACGTTGGAAGCTTTATCATGAGCAAACGATATCATCGCAAAGGAAAAGGATAATGACATAAAAACCGAATGGATTACAGAAAAAATTCTATTTTTTATCAAAGGCAAGAAAAAAAAAATCTAATTGCCAAGACATTTGGAATGGAAATTATATCCAGGGCTTGGACAATGAAATAAGGAACAGTTTTGACCTATGTCTAGGGGAAAAATTTCAATAAAAATAAAAACTAGGAGAGAGTTAATGAACAGATAGTGAACTGATATCCAAATGCATAAAAAAACATAAGGTCCTTAAAATATATAAAGACCATCAACAGGATAGTATAAAATCATCGATGACATAACATATATTAATGTATACGAAAAAACTGTATATTTATGGGATTGATATTGAGAACTCTTATACATAATTATGTTTAACAACCGGTAAACTCATAAATGGTATATATGTGTTTTAACACCAATAACTATTTGGATAAATCTCTCTCTCTCTCTATATAAAAGTGAAAAGGACATATAAATATATATATATACAAAATATAATAAAAATTTTCATTTTAACGATGTTTTTATTACATTAAGACGAGTGACATCATCTAGAGGTTTTTTGAATAATATAACTGGTGTGACCAAATTAAACATGAAATTATTCCTTTTCTGAATATATATATATATATATATATATATATATATATATATATATATATATATATATATATATGAAGATGTATTTGGTGTAAAATATTTAATGGGTATGAGATTGTTTTAATAGTTGTAATAAGTGGATATTATGGTATTCTATATATATGTGCATATATTTGAATATATATAATTTTTTATATAAACACTTTTATACAGGACGTATTATTTTGTTACCTGATTTTCATATATATTTCCATTAGATCTTGTAGAAGGTCGAACTGATTACTCAGTAGTAATTGTTGTATATATATATATATATATATATATATATATATATATATATATATATATATATATATATATATATATGATGTGTATGTATGGCATACTTTATTTTTGTAATTTTAACCATGTGCATTAATCTTTATTAATTTGTAAAAAAATAAAAAATCTAAAAATTTTCCCTGTGACAGGTCATTTTAAATGCAATGTAAAGATGAATACACCATGTTGAATGTCCATGTTACAAAACCCATCCCAAGGTAGTTACATGTTAATTTACTATTGGAATTCACCCCGACGTTTTAATTTTAGTAGGGATATAATATATAACCCAGATCCTTTGCCCGCCTTATTTTTTAAAATTATTCGTGGGCGTTAATTTTTGGGACTGTTGATTTTTTATATATTTACATAATTTTACCATCCCGCTACAACCTTTTCTTAATATATATATATATATATATATATATATATATTAGTGTATATTTTAGAATTTTTTAATTATTTAAGGAGATTTATCATATATATTTATATATTTGAAACCTGACTCAAAAACATAAAAATATAAAAATATATATATATATATATATATATATATATATATATATAGTTTTATTTTGAATAGATCTTTTTTGTTTAAACGAAATATTTCATAGGTTCTAAATATTTGAAATACTTTTTTAAAGGTTTTAAACCAAATTTTTTTAATATAAATTATAACAGGTTTTTTGTTTTGTTTTTTTACCTTGAATACACATGTGTCAAAATTTCTTAACGAACAATCAACAGAATTTCCATTTTCACTCGCACTTAAATTCAATTTTTCATATATTCTCAATTTCAACAGTTAATTTTAACGATTTTTAAAACATCTTATAAGAACCATTAACGTCAAATAGAATATCCGTGAATAAGTGAATACAACTGAGACGACACACAATTTCCTAAACCTTAAAGCCTAAGTCAGTAACAACATTAATTTCAAACAAACTCAAACTGTTTATTTTTTTCTTAATTTTTTAGATTTTCCCAATTTTCATTTGGTTTACAGACCATACAACAAATTATGATCTATCAAACCAGAAATTTTGATTTACTTTTCATCTAAAATAAAAATACGTTTGACTTTTTAAAACCGCCTTTTTCAGTTGTTTGTCATTATTTAATATATAAAATTTTATTCATTGTTGTTTTAAAACTGTTGTTTTTCATGTTGTCCTTATATATTTTCTTGAAAATTAAAATTTAATTGAGAATAAATTAATATACATTTCATCACACACACACACAATTATATCATATAATTTTTATATCAATATAATTTATATATATATAACACAACCCCCCACAGAATCATCTTTGAATTTTCCACTTGCTTAGTTTTCTAGAAATGTCTCAGTTAAATTTGTTGGAAAATTTTTATAAATAGTGTTTGTACAGATTTATTTATCTTTAATTGTTTTTATTTCTTTTTATTCTTTTAATTTTTTTTTCTTTTGTTTTTTTTTATTTCCAATGTTTCGATTTTCGTTTTTGTTTGAGAATAACGACTTAGTTTCATTCCTAGTCTTTCTCTACTTCGTTTTGTATTGCAAAATTATTTTTATATTTATCATTTTATTTTTGGTTCTAATAAACTTTTCATATATATTTTGTTGTATATATGTATATCCGTTTTTAAGAAAATTTCAAAAACCACTCTGATTTGGGGAAAATGGATTTCCCACTAGTTATGAAATGCTTGCAAATTTTATCAATAGAATACATATTTTATGTTAGCGTTAAAAAGTTGGATAACGAGCTACAACCTCTGAAAAAAAAAAAAAAAAAAAACCAAAAAAAATGCAACCATACCCAAAATTCTTTTTAAATTAAATCCTGACAGAAAAACAGTGATGCAACGAAGGCGGTTGGCTGTCAAAAATTTCAAGCACAGTACATCTGCATCCAAAAAAATAAATGAAAAATGAAATGAAAATAATATTTTGACCCATCTGTCCCTTTATTGGAGGGGCACCATACACAATATTTGGTATTTTCTCGATTTGAAACCTGTGAGGAGTAATAATCAGTTTTCACCATGAATTTTGACGGTTTTTTTTCAAACACGACACTAAATTTTCCTCTTGTCCCTTTAAATTATGACTGTTTTTATTGCTTTATTTACATTTTTTCCTTCTAATAAGATTTTTTTAAATTCATTAGCATCACTATTTCTTTTTCAGATTTATTTTTTTTTTTTTTCACAACTTTTAATTTTTATCTCGAGTAGAAAATGTCCCAAAAATAGACGCATCACCAGGATAGAGAATAATTTTTTATCGTTTAATCCCCATAAGGACCGCAATTCTGATATTTTTATCTAAATTAGAATAAATATCATTTAAAAAAAAATGAATATCTTTCAGATTTTGCAGTATCCTAAAGGATTTAGCTAATTTTGGCTATCCCTCCGTCTTGACTTGCATAGCTCAAAAGTTCCTTCCCTCTAAACTGTCCAGACGACATTCTGTCATTTCTCAGATAAATGGCCAAATATAGAACTTGATTTGCCTGTCTTTTTTTCTTTGCCGTGTCCTTTCAGGACCTCGATCGTTGGCTCTCCATCGGTCCTTCTATCCCTTGCATCCTTCTAGAACCAAGTTCCGTTTCCTCTGCCATCTTCATCCCCAGAAACGTTCTTTCATCCGTTGGCGTAAAAGGATAGATATCAGGTATGTCATCACGTTGTTTTTCCTTGTCTCTCTTTCCCCCTATTCGACCGTGAGTATCAGATTCTCCAGGCCGTCCTTCCTCATTATATGCCCCAGAAACTTCAGCTGCCTCTTCCTGATGTTAAGTATAAGACTCCTTCTTTTTGCATCCTCTCTAAGATCTCATCGTTGCTCACACGCTCGGTCCATGATATCCTTAGCATCCTTCTGTAGAACCACATCTCCGTTGCCTCGAGTCTCTTCTTCATCTTTGAGGAAATCGTCCAACATTCGCTGCCGTAAAGAAGGACAGATGTCACGTAACAGCTCGGTATTCTTTTCTTTGTTACCAAAGAAATCCTGCTGTCTCGCAATAGACTGCCCAGCTTTTGGAATGCATCCTTGGCCATCCCAATACGTCTACGCATCTCAATGTCGCATTTACCGTCCTCTGTCAGAACGCTTTTCAGATATTTAAACTTCTGCATCTGCTTGATTCTAGTGTTCCCGACCTGCAACTCGCATTTCAGGCTCATCCTTTTACTGATGACCATGCATTCTGTTTTCTTGTAGTTTATGCATAGTCCGTTCTTTTCACTCTCCGTCGCTACCTTCTGTAGGAGGTTTTGTAATTTCTTTTCCGTGTTTGCTATCAGTACTGCGTCGTCTGCGTATTTTATGTTGTTAAGAATGTGACAGCCAATGCTAAATCCCGGTAGGTTTTCCAATTCTCTATGAATTGCCTCGCTGTATAGGTTGAACAGGTCGAGTGAGAAGACGCATCCTTACGTACGCCCCTTTCTGTTTTTGTATATTGACTGAACTTGTTCCCTATGGGCATGTATGCTGTTTGCTGCCAGTATTGGTTCTTGATTATTCTGATATCCCTCCTGAATATATCAAGGTTGTTGAGCTGTTCCATCAGATCCTTGTGGCGTACTTTAATGGGTTATTTAAAGCCACATCAATTTCGGATTGTAGGAAGTTGCTTACAATACTCAGTGTTTCTAAGCGGTGTTCCCATCTAATTATTGACCTGGCTCGAAACTGTTTAACTCCGGTGATAGAACCAGATCCGGTGGTTTTAAAGCGTTTTTTAGCCGTAAGCGGTAAAAAAAGTAGCTTCGAACGGATAGAACCTGTAAATCTTGGAAGGAACGTCCTTCTCTGAATCTCGTTGACTGGCGCTACAGAATCAAAAAGAACTGTACCAAACAGCAGGAACAACATCTCTTGAGGACCTTCAACAGCACTATACAACCACTTTCTAAGATCAATGGTTAAAATGGTTTTGAACGAGTGAAACATGTAGGTTTTAGAGAAGACCATACATTTTCGAACCTTGTGGATTGGCGCTACAGAATCAAAAAAGAATTGTATCAAGTAACAGAAACAGCATCACTTGAGGACTTTCAACAGAAATAAAAACTAAAATGGATAGTACATGTAACATGAAGAGAAAATAATAACATAAGATGCTGACGTTCCACACGACTTCAAACAAAAGCATAGGAAGGAATCCATAGTCAATACTGAAATAGTTACTGGACTTGAAAAACCTATATTCCCGAAAAACTGTTTTACGAAAACATTTTTATAAATATCAACCGAAAATAGCACAGGCAGCTCGATCAATGAATGCCAAATGTTTTCTTATAAGGAAACAGCTAATACCATACCTTCATTAGGTGCCATGCATGATGCACGCATTAGCGATCATGTCTGTTTTCGATTCATAACAGAAGAATTCTTGTAGAAGGCCGCCGTGTACATGTTTAATTCGAAAATAACAAAGAAATTTTGACAAAATCGACCGTTTTGGAGTTATCGACAATAAAATTTCGGACTCATTCGCGTCGCGGTGTGAAGTTGAAATTAATTCTGCATCCCTTGAGACTTGTCAAGTGATCTCCAGTGAAATCCAATCGGTACTAATGGTGTAAATTGATTGATTGATTTGATTAACAACCTTTTGCAGTTTATTTACATCTCGAAAATATTTTTAAACTGTAAAAAATTTTTTTGAAATAGTAATTTACTGATACAATTCCTACTCATTAATCCATAGCCGGAGAGATAAAAGGCGGATTGATACCTTTTCCAAGAGAATTTGTGCGTAAGTAAATATAACGAATCCGACTGGAATTGGAACTCGGCTCCTCTCCGATTTTTCATTCCTAGCCGTTAGCCATTATGCCACCCCCATATACAAGTATGGACCAGGATCAACGTTGCTTAACTTCGAGGATTGTACAAACCGGTGTTTTCACGTGATATGGCCGTAAGTCCTGATGGTGTAAAAATTATTTAATGTAAACGATATAATCCTGTTGAAAACGGACAAAATAAGACCTTCAGAAAGTGAGCCGATAATATGAGCAAAAATAACACGATCTTTGTAGGTAACTACTGAAATAAGATATTTAGAAGAAGAACATTATTAATGTATTTGTATGTTCATCTAGATTCTGGTGGTTATCATTGGAAATTGAATGACCTCCTCCAATATCTGCCAATCTTAATCACATCTGACGGGTCTTCATTTTCTTGGTTACAGCTATTAAATCTCGTCTTCTCTCTTGAATGATATAGTCTATCTGAATATAAAAATTTCAGAGTATATTATTGCTTTTTATATTTCGGCTCGTAATGATGCCCTTTATTTACAGGGTCGAGCTTAAGTCATTTACATAATTCCCAGTGTATGTCTTTTCCAAGTTTATCTTACGTATGTCATCTTTTGAATAAGCATGCTGCACATGCTTTTTTTTCTTCTTGAAAATAAGATCGACCCAAATAGAAAACGATTTGAAAAAGGAACTTTTTTCTCGTTTTACTTTATAACTTCTGTCAGACATGTAAACCTTTTGCATTTCATTTTTTAGATTGTATGCCAAAACCTTTTTTTTAAATTGTTCAAATATCTCTTCTCAATCATTATCAGTTTGACATTGTTACTGATGGAATATGTCTTCAAGAAAAAAACAAACAGTTGCAAATTATTCACCGTTGCCAGAAAGTCAGTGTTCAAGTATTCCGAATGCCGATTTTAAGGTAAGTAAACTCTAAAAACTTGATAGATTTGTATAACTCAGTATTTTGACAACCTTTTCCTGCTGATTCGATCTTGTATCGTAGCAACGAACGAATCCTCTTCTAGTCCATTTATTATATACCCAAGAAGCAGAGTGGTTAGGACATTATCATTTCAACGATGAAAACTGGGTTTGAATCACATAGTCGATTTGTCAAGGAGGTGACTTCTTGGTGATACCCACCTGGAGAAATTCATTCCATTGTAAGCAACTGAAAGCCATACCACGGATTGATCCAAGCCTTGTGAGTGAAATTGGCTGTTGATGGTTGTGCTAGCATGAAGTCAAAGTCATCGTAATCATTTGAGCCTACTGGACTTGTTCAACTACTGATCATGCCAGAATTTTCACTCTATACCAGTAACTACAATTAAGGTGAGACCAGCATAGTTATAGTATAAACCACTGGTTGGTTCTGTGGGCGTTGAAAAAACACAAATATGATTGAGCACTCGTCTGCAATAGGGATTAGGTAGTCACTCTAGCAGACAAGTATACCCGGAAACGAGAAACCTTTTTTATCTCACATGGATTGATAGAAGCAGGAACAAATCTGAATAAATTATTGGATTAAATTTTGCTCAGATTTTAGAAGGTTGAATGACTCGAGATCAGACGACAGAATACGTTTAATTCCTTCATCTTCGTTTTATTCTTTCATCTTTGGAAATATTCCGACATTATCTTTTAAAGTTATTGTAAAATGATGAGCTTATTATACATTGATAGATGTTAGCAAATAGGAAGTTATTGCATTGTTCCTGCTCGCCTGAATACGTTCCAATATTTACCGCCAGAAGATGACTATAGAGGAGCAATAAGACACGGTGAATAGAGATGTTGATGCTGAACGAGGACTGGGTTAAACAAGTTAATCGACAACAGCGCCGTTAAAAGGCCACGAAGTGACCATGTCTGTATCATAGCAAGAAGACATGTTGAAGAGACATTGGAGAATGGTGTACATATAATATGGAGAAGTTGGAGAATTCGACATATATTTGCTTGTCAATGAAGGCACGGGTAATGCAACGGTTAGAGATTCGAAAGAGAAATCAGCGAACAGAGTTCGAATTCTAGGAGAGTTCGTTGCATTCATTTTCGCACGATTACATACGAAAGGGGTAATTTTCCAGCGCGCTCACTTCGGTACCGAATGTGACACAAGTTCGAGGGATTAAAGTTGTTTTAACGGCAGTACCGTGGAAAAACCGTCAAGGCCCCTTGGCACTTCCCTTTTGAAAGTACCTCAGGCGTCGGGCAAGAAAAACCCAGCCCCTCACGAAGGAGAGGTACGATTACATACGAAAGTAATGAATCTATCTCTTCTCCCCTCAGATAGTGATTTTCTGTCCGGCTTAGATGTGGCACAAGGTCGTAAGTATGGGGCACCCAGTGAGGATCGAACTCACTACTCAGTCATAACTGATCTAGCAAGACAAGCTTTCTAACCATTACACCACGTCGAGGTGCCCCTTCTCCCCTCAGATATGGTTTAACTGAATCCTCTTTCTTTGAGGTGGCAACCAGTCTAAGAGAAGGAAAACTCAATTCAAAACCAGCCTGAAGAGAGATGGACACCGTCAATTTATCTTTACTTTACATACACCACTGATTCTACGGCTCCAACGACCATTATGGATTCGTGACGTGACGGCCAATGATGGAAAATCAAACTATGTAGGAAAGGCCTACCTAGAAAAAAATAACTATTCGAAATTCTTGCTTTTTCCTAACATTGAACATTGACCTCTAGCATCAGCAGGAAATGGGGCGATCTTTTCGCTTCCGCTTTTGATATTTACTTACCCAAGAGTTAAACCGAAAAAAATGCGAGGAAAAGATTGTGCTGCACGAGTCTTCAAAGTGTGGAAAGCGTGTTTGTTTTCACTAAAAAAAATCATCTTCCAAAATTTAAGCTTTTATCCGTAACCGAACAGCAACTCATGGAACTTAATTATCTTTAACCATGTGTCAGCCTTTACTCATTTGTTCTTAATATTTACAAGGCACAAAAGGAAATTGGGTGAACGGAATTTTGGTTGGAATAGTAATTCTCAATTTCAGGCATGAATTCAACTATCCCAGGTTTTATTACTATTACATTTTCTGCTTAGTATAGCATAGAATAAATTCTCTATTAAAAACATTTTAAATTGGACAGTATAAGATTTGTTCTTTAAAGATATGTTCGCTGTTTGTGTATTGATTTCCGTGCCAGTAACAATTCCTGTCGATCCGCAATCCCCGTAGATCACTGTAGAAACATTAATATATTTATTGTGAACTTTTACATAGATGGATGCCCTGATAATACGTCTGGGTAATAACGGGTCTTAAATATTGTGAACTTATTGACGTGTTCACGAATGAAGTGGCATTGGCAAATCAGCCTTTCTTGTCTTTTCAGAACAAATACTCAACAGTTAAGTCATGAACAATATATATTTGCACGTCTATCAGAGAAAAGAATTTATATTGGATTATTTGAAATGTAGATATATTATTATACGCCTCGCCACTCGAACTAACATGCACATCTTGTTTGTTAAGCTTACGACGTTTCTGTACTTTTCTTTTGTCCTACACTCCGGACTTCTTCAGCTGACTGTCGTCATACTCAGTAACCTTCAATGGAATTTTTTATTCAATTCCCGGAGGTAAATTGTGCTCATGATACTTTCCATGCTTAGTGGATATTTCATATCAGTTAATACTAACCAGCTTCTTCAAGGTTTTGCTTTTTTTAATCAATCCCCCCCCGCCCCAAGCAAGGGGGCTACTTGGAGTGAAAGAGAATGAAAAGACTTCAGAAGGAAACGGAAGCCCAATACTAAACATGAGACAAAGGATAACTTTAAATTCCTGTACAAAAACCGGGGAGGACTGTGAACCGGGTGATAGGTGAAACTATCTACTTCTATTGAGGGAGAAAATAAATAGCAAATGAAATTTCAGTTTAGGCAGAGACGTTAGAAGTATACAGTTGAAGTTGACTTTAGAAGAAACCGGAAACTCTGTCTTAAACAGGAAACAAAGGATAAATCTCTACTTCTGGCTTGAAGACCGGGGAGCAGCATGAACCGGACGACGAGAGAGCTTATCTACTCCTGTTACACTTAAAATTTTGAAATAAACTCTTTATTCAATCCATAGAGATAAATTGATTCCATTCCGTTTTCTATGATTCGGGAATATTTCATATCAGTTAATACAGATCTTATTCAGCTCTTGTGTAACTTGTCCGTTTCTTCCACCGAACCAGAGTATGTGACTTTTCTGAACTATCGGACCCAGAGATTGAACACACAACTGCCAGGGAATCAGATATGCTTTAATCTACTAGGCCATGTGAGAAAGAAAACAATTCGGAAGAAGGAGATGCAAACAATTGTCAGACTATTTCTGGATGGGTGTATTGAACAGACATGAATCTATTAGCAGAGATGAGAGCATTAACTAAAAAATATGAGCTGGAAACTATTACAAACAAAACTTGTAAACGTTATTTATCACAATGGCAAAAGATATGAAGCAAGGGAGATATTATGTAGAAAACAAAACAAGAAAAAAGTTATTGAAAAAGTTTGAACAAAATAGATGGTTTTTTTGCCTATCCTCTGCCAGCCGCAATGATGGAGAAAGCATTACCTCGCACCATCGCCAGTGAGACACGCTGCAAGAGCCACACTATTTCGCGAGGCTCGTCCCTTAATTGAGACGCCATCCCGCCAACCCTCTGAAGGAATGTCATCGAACGAGGGCCAATAACCCCATAAATCTCCACTGCCACAGTAGTAAAGAAAATCAGCAAGAGAAGAATATTTAACTATTTTTTTTTATCTCTGTGTCCCAGGTGACAGACCCTGGCTCAACTGCAGACCTGATCAAATTACCAGTCGAAAAATGTATCAGCACAAGTCGCATTCCAAATCATCGACTTTCTCATTTAAAAAGGGAAAATGGTAATGCCATCCGACCGCTTTCCATTCAGCACGGTCGAGGCCTACCGGTTCGATTTGGGAAGGGAACCCAACTGCATCCACACCTCTTCTGATAATGTCGTTTATTTAATTTGAGCCCAAGACGGATCGCGACTCCGACATTGAAAGTATATAACTCATCATCTAGAAGGGTACCGGTAGATGAAGAGGGCACTGCGTTGAGCCAGGCTCCACTACTCGGTTGTGAAGCAGATAGTAGACAGGCGAGGCGATGCTGATCCAGAGATAGCCTCAAATTAGTAGAATTGACCTCGCAATTTATTTTATCCCAGCTTTTTCGTTTTGATGTGTCTAGTGGGATAGAAAGTAATTCTTGGGCCCAGACGCTGCAAGCTTATTTAAAAAGAACTACCTGAAAACAGTGAGACGAGTATCTCATCAATTAATTCGCGGCTGGAAGAAATTGAAGAAAGATATGCTGAAAGGGCCAAATCTACCATTTTTGATCGAAGGCCCAGGCCTCCGAAACTCAAAGGGAGTTTTGCCTGCCTCCAGCCTGTGTCGTCGAAATTAACATTGCAAATTAACTCCGCGCATCTATTTGTGATATCCATCTCATTTAAGAAATCCTGTTCGAGGTAGCAAGGGCACTTCGGACAGTGTAGAGGAACCTCGGTAGCGAAAACTTTTTTTTTTTTTTTCAAGAGGAAGAGGGCTGGGTGTGCATCAGTTAATTGCAATTTCTCAGTCGTTCTTGTTAGAATGACATGCTTAGAATAATAAACAAAAAAAAAAACAATTGTGAAAACAATTCGATAAAAAACAAAACAAAAAACGCGTTTAATTTTTGTGATTGAAGCACTTTTTATTATATTTTATAACTTTTATAATTGTTGCCAATATTTAGGAGTTTGCAAAACAGCACAATCTGATAAATTTTTAAAATCATTTCACCTTAATCTTGGCAATAAAACCACTGTGATACAAGGGCTTACTGAGTTACTAACCTTAGCTTAGTTTGACTTAAAGCGACAAATGTGGGTAACTTATTAAGGATTGAACTAGAATATTAATGACTTGCAAGGCCGAAACATTGCTTAATATACATTTTATACATTTAGCTTAGAATAGCACAAAATTTCAAACGTTGAACACGATTTTGATTTTTCTTTTCATTTTGTGCTAACGTTCAAAGTTATTTGTTCTCGTGACCTTCGGCATATTCTGAATGTTATCGGAAGTCATTTTTGGAGAAAAAAAAAGAGTCGGTTGGGGATGTCCAATTAGAATTTGGTGGTCAATGGTCCATTAAGAAATATCAGATTGGAAATAGATACTGTGATTTAAAAGTAGATCTAAAGGAAGCTATCGGTAGGGAAACAGCCGAAGCTATGTGTAACGTTAGTTCCTCTTGAGACATTAATATAATTTCTTGACTAGAACAACGTGATAGGTTGCAACAGCAAAGTAAATGAATTTTTTTTTAATAACACTGAGAGTTTCATCCCGACAAAAGCGATGGATTACAAGAGAAAACTTTAACTAAACAAGATAGAGTTGGCTGACTCAGTAAGATACCAGATTTGATTTACTGTTCACTATTAGAAGCCTCCGTTTAATTTGAAAATTCAAAAGAATTTTACTTGTAATCATAAATTCGTTGGGTTTCTAAACCAGAACATTTGAGTAGTATTAAACTATCAGGTATTTACCTGATAGTTTAATACTACTCAAATGTTATTGATGCAACATTATCAACGATGTCTAATTTTTGGCGTGTTTTTTAAATTTTTTAATTTTAGTTGCTTTTTATCACAATCAACTACAAAAAATACTACAGACAACAGTAAATAGCAATAATACAAGAGCTTTTATTTTCTAAGATGAAGGAAAGACGTGTCAAATATGCATGACTGTTAACAGCGCTACATCTAACTGAAAACTAAAGAATGTGTATTGATATTTCTTCCAAGCGTCAATAATATTCTGTTCATATGAGCGTTTAGTAAGTTGTTAATGCTCCGGAGTTGGAAATGAATGAAGGTTCACATGCTATGATAATGGCAGTATTTTAGCGTGACGGGACTAAAATGTCTTTAAGCTTATAACATGTGAAATTAAAACAAATTTTATTGATTGATACCGACTTTTAATATGAAGAAACTCAGTTTTTTTATCGGTATATATATATATATATATATATATATATATATATATATATATATATATATATATAAGTTATTATGAAGAACTTGATAGTCCGTATGGGTAATCCCAAGGAGGATGAAATTTTGAGAGCTCAATGTAAATCCAGAGCTAATATTTTAAAGAAAAACAGACCACTTTAAGGTACCATTATAATAATTTATTTCATCAGAGCCCTTTTAAATGACGCCGGATCATCAGATAACACTTTCAAAAATGAAATGAAACGAAAAATGAAATTAAAATTGATGGGTAGTGTATTTTTTATAATTTAACAGAGAGTGTAAAAAGGGGTAGTTAAAGAGACATGGTAGAGTTTAGGAGAGATTAATTTCATATCTCTCTCAATCATTTTAGTATATATATATATATATGTGTGTGTGTGTGTGTGTGTGTGTGTGTGTGTGTTTGTGTGTGTGTGTGTGGGTATTGTCATATTATATATTATATTTTATATACTGTCATACTTGTGACGGGGTAGGATGGTTTATTTTCCCCGTTATTATTGGTTGACTATAAGGGGATTGACATGACAGAGATT
The DNA here is from genome assembly GCA_903632075.3 of Acanthosepion pharaonis. NCBI lineage: Eukaryota > Metazoa > Mollusca > Cephalopoda > Sepiida > Sepiidae > Acanthosepion > Acanthosepion pharaonis. The sequence continues at coordinate 34,469 of CAHIKZ030003989.1, forward strand.
AAAATGTTGACATAAATAAAGAATTTGTATTTTCTTTTTTGTGATGTGAATTACAGAATATTGCTATTGTGCGTTAAAATGTTCTCAGTGTCACTTTTGTTTAAAAGTCACTTGGTTTGGTTCCGAGAATTTCGTTTCTTGAGGATGCATTTGAAATCGCCTGTTTTCGATCTTCCCGGAGCGCTGGCAGTCTTGTTTTTTACTGCTACTTGTTACCCGTATACTCTACTACTGACTACTGTTATGAGTGGCCCTAATTTAAACTACTCTACTGACTCTCTTGTGGTGGAAGGTTTTTTTTTTATAGATGAGGGTTAAGGTAATGAAATATCCTACCACTGATGACAAGGGTTTATTTTTAGAATGATGAAATATCCTCATCATTCTGGATCATAATATTATTATGAGAGTAAATTTTCTCACTATAAAATTTGCTTTTCAACAAAATATTTGCGAAGTAATACAAATTACTGTAAATAATGTTAAAGTCGAAAATGTATAAAAAGTTAACAAAATAAATGAATAAAAATACAAATATTTTAATTAGGGATATGGGACATTGTGTTCATCAATTATGTTTCTATGGCCTATTTTTTAAATATATTTATAAATAAAAAACATATATGCAATAATATTTTTGGTCTATCTTCTTAAACATGCATATATATATATATATATATATATATATATATATATATATATATATATATATACATTTCATTGAATACGACAGAGAAGGTTCTTTGATTTAGTTTTTTTTTTATACAATTTCTAAATGCAATCTAATAATTTTTTTTTTTTTCAGATGATAAATTATATAAAAAATGTCTGAATGTTTTTTTATTCTGAGCGCTTTCGGCTATACATTTAGCCATTTTCACGGGTGAAATATTTTTAAGTGTTAAATAAGCAAAAAAGAAAACATTATATAAATACATACATGCCGCAAACTATTTCATATTTAACAGTTAAAATATTTCATAATTGAAAATGGCTAAATCTATTAGCCGAAACGTTCGAAAAATAAAAGAACATTTATAGTTTTCATATCAAAAATTTTTAAAATGAAAAGTTTTATTTTAAAAGATCTTAAATTTGAAAAAATTTTAATCTGTAAAAGCCTTTTTTCAAAAAAAAAATATAAATTCTAATATATATATATATATATATATATATATATATATATATATATATATATATATAGGCAGCATTCATGTACATTTCATTGAATACGACAGACAAAGAATGCTTTGAATTTATTTATATATATATATATATATATATATATATATATATATATATATATCACCACAAAATGTATCCTTTCCGGTGACATCTTTAATGTATTAGACATCCGACAACATTCATATTTCTCTCACTTAAACCGTCTTTGACTCACCTCTCTAAAACTTCTCTCTGTTAAGTTTTAATCTCCCTGTTCTCGTCTGTTTACCCTCTCTTTAGCTCTAACATTCGTCCCCACTCTCATACTTACAATCTCTCTAAATTCTATTTTTTATTTCCGGAGTTGTTTTTCTGTTTTTCTTTTTGAATTTGTAGGTCTGATGAATTGAATCGTATTTACGATTCCAATGGAATAAATTATGACCATGGAATATAAGTATTTATGCCTTTTTTTATTATATTTATATATATATATATATATATATATATATATATATATATATATATATATATATATATATATATGTAGTCATAAAAAATGTGCTTTGTATCGTGTTGGACTAAGCATGAAGTGTGACAATTTTCATCACAAGTGGTCGGAACATTTTCTAAAACCATACCATTTCGATAACTGACCATATTCCCTGATATTTGTAGGTGTAGGATCTTATTTGTGAATAGACCTATTTACGTGACATATATATTCGATTTGGTGAACATAGTAACCACACCATTCACCCAAAGTTTCTATAATGCTACCCAAACCAATCCTGGGTAATTAGGATCTGATAATATAGAGCAATATCCTGCTAGAGTTCATCCACCATTGTTGGGGATACATGGAGTCAATGAATGTGTGAAAATGAGCACGATGAAGTGAAACGTAGCCATCATAGGTCAGTAAACGTGTTTATATGGACCAACGGATCCAACCCATCTTTGTCACATGTCACACGACATTATTGAACCACCGTCACCCTGCCATATTGACAATTGGGCTTATGATGAGCTTATTGTGTCGACGCCACACACCGAAACCTACCATTACTCGGAAACAACTGGAGCCGTAACGGAAAAGGACAACTCATTGCCTGTTCTCCAGGGTCCAATTAGAGACGTTACTAGCCCAGGTGTGGCACCAGGCTCTCCCATCTCGAAAGCGAAAAAACCCTGAACTGGCCTGCATCTGGAACCTCTTGCATTGAATGTAAATATGATTTGGGCCATTGTCGCTTGTCTGTTACTGCAGACAATCCTAGCAAGACGTCTCGGGTCACAACTATCAAGCACCTGCGGTTGGCCCTGTGCTGTCCGTGATGGGTAGCAGCGCCTACAATGAGGTTCCACCCGGTAGAACACATGACCGCGTAGATTGAGGTATGTCAAATATCAGCACAGATTCAGAAATGGAATCTTTCATCCATCTGTCACTTACTATCATGTCCCGTTCAAACAGTAATAATGCATGACACTTTGACAGCTGAATCGGTTCAAAGCTGACTCACCACCATGACAAAACTGTTATATATCTGGCTATTTCCATGACGTCAGTGTACGGTGGTGTCACCTACCATTAATTTACATACATATTCTTTTTTGGCACGTCATGTATATACAAACAGACATGATCGTCGTTTACATAAACGTCTTATATCGACGTCTCTAAGTATCATGTAACGCCATAAACTAAACTATTTTTATGCCTTCCAAAAGCTAAGTAAAGCATTAAGAAACAGAAAAGATTCCTTAGAAACAAAGAAAAGAGTCCTGAACTGTTATATAATATCAGTCCTCCGACATGGTAGTGAATCCTGGACAATTTCCACACAGATGAAGAAGAGACTTGAAGCAACAGAAATGTGGTTCTACAGAAGGATGCTGAGGATACTATGGACGAAACTTGTGAGCAACGGCGAATTTTAGAGAAAATGGAAACAAAAAAGGATACTTATACATAACATCAGGAAAAGACGGTTGAAATTTCTAGAATATATAATGAGGAAAGAAGGCTTGGAAAATCTGATCCTCACAGAACACACTGAAAACAATTTTGGGACAGAGGAAAACAACACATAACCTACCTAGCGAGTTTGCGTAAATAGATGGCGAAAACAAAGTTTAGGAGAGATAACAAAAGACAAAATTTATTAAGAGCTACAAAGGACAGGAAAGTTTTGGAGAGCCATGATTGCCAACGTCCTGAAGGTACATGGCAACATAGAAGAAGTCCTGATTCAGTCTAACTCTTATATAAAACTAAGAGAGTTAAAGAAGATATAGAAAGGTTATGGAATTAAATTTCATTTGACGTGTTTTCCGAATCTTATATCTATAATTCTCAAAAATGTGTGTATGAATGTATGTATGTATGTGTGTGTGTGATCGGATGTTATTTATGCATTTCCACAGTTTTCATACGATTTCGATGAATTTTTTTTTTGTTTGATAGATAATTCTTTCAGTGCCGGTTTTGAGTCCAAATTGTTGGCGACAATGGCTCTCCACTACTTCCTGTCCATTATAACTCTCAGCAACGTTTTGCTATTTACAATCTGTTCTTGGATATATATCTTTCATAAGAACTTTAATATAAAAAAATAAATAGTTTAAATTATTACAATAATATTATCTACATTTATAATTCTCAAAAATGTGTGGGATCGGATGTTGTTTATGCGTTTCCATAGTTTTCATCCAATTTTGATGAAATTTTTTTTGTTTGATAGATAATTCTTCAGTGCCGGTTTTGAGTCCGAAGACCAATGCAGCCATCGACTTTCCAGATAAGCATACCTGAACGTTACTGCGCGCGAGGCTGACAATGATGATCAAAGGACTCAACGGCTGAGGAGAAATACCTCTTGAGCTGCTGCTGCGCGTGAGGCTGAAACAAGATTGAGAACGCAAAAACGGCCCTTTTCAGAGCCACCCTCCCATTCAAATTCTTAACCCCTCCATTTGGGGATGTGCCTCAGTTGCATCCAATTGTTGTTACTAATATTGATTTTCGGGTGGGCTGACTTTAAACTTAAACTCCTCCAATTAAACAGCAAAAATTCCCAGTAATGAAACATCCGGACGAAGACGGGTTATACTGCTAGTCTACAATAATTTTTGAAAGAGTCAAATGTTTAAAAGTTCTGTTTTCAATTCTCATGGTTCTTCCTTGATTTTTCATTTGTCAGCAATACTTCAGAATTTGAAAAACCGGGTAGTATTAGAGAAAATATTAACTAAGATCCACATGATGTTCTTACATTTTTATGAGCGTTATTTAAAAAAAAAAAGAATTAAAACAGCAGAAACACCACGAGAAAAAAAGTGAGTGAAACCTGCTCATATATATATGTTCTGTATGCTTTTCTTTCTCTAAATTTTATTGAATAGCAATAACAATTCTCATTAAAGTCATCCATTATCGCTGGGAAAATATTTTCGCCAGTCCTAGAGCCTCAGAACTGCCATGGCTCACTTAGAATAGAGCAAACACGTTGACGTCTGTCTTTGTGCCCATTAAATTCTTTACATCCTTGCTGTAGATGACGGTTTCAACAAATAAAAAAGCTAAAATCTACATTTAACACGAACATGCTAGTATATTTGTTAGTTATTAACAAATATAACTTAAATGGCACAAGGCCAATTTAATAGGGCATATTTAGTCAAGATGAAATTTTTTGCAAGTCCGCCAGACAAGTTTGCTAATTGTAATATCGTCGTCTAAAGTGTCGTAGGTGATACATACATACCCGAAATCAGAAAGACCCACATCGCCGTACCGCGTCCCAGTCTTGTGTTTGTTCGAACCCTTGCACCATAACCGAGGAGTCCATTATTTTCTGTCGCGGTTCGAAGTAGGGGACAAGTTCCTTTCTTTGAGGCGACATGAGGTGGATTTTTGCTTTCGAAGTTACCCTCTACAGTAGCAGGACCTACAAGGCAGCAACAGTTTTCCTTCTCCTAGACTGAAGGCTAACCAAGGCTATAGGGCCCAGTCTGTCCTACTATTTTACCATTAGCATGTAAATGAATGAAATAAACTCGACTGGAATTCGAACCCGGCTCTCCGATTGCCTCAATTAGAGCCGTTATCCATTACTCCACCATATATATAGTAATCCAGTAATATAGTAATCATTAATGTGGTTATTTAAAAAGCTTAGCCTCGCTTGGCACAAGGCCACAGTAATCGGGCGTCGTTTGATGCAGTGTCAAATATGAAGAACTGGTTATAAAAGGGATAGATCAAATAACCTGTCGAATCAAAATTGGAATCGTTCTTTCATGATTGAATACACAATTTAATTGAAATAAGATCGTAAAAAGCCAGGGAAAATACTGAATTAAATAATGATGTTGCAACTTTATATGAATAAAAGGATAACGTCATAGAAAAAAACGTCATGTGGCACCCTGTGAGGATCGAACTCACTGCTCAGTCACGATTTAGGAATGTAAAAATTGATATACTACAGTCGAAATATAGATAGAAAATAACACGAAATTTATTAAGCAAATGCATCAACACCTCTATTTACTCCAATCATAAACTATAATGAGATAGCAAATTCTAGTGAGGGCAAGGTTACCGAAAATTTGGGCAATTTTTAGCACATGGTCTGTGTTTGTGCGTTGAGGATCCAGAAAAAAAGGTATTGTCAGTGGTCGCGAATTAATGCAAGCATTACTAATATAAAAGGACTACTATATAATAATATATAATTTCTAGACTGCATGTCTTATTAACATCTCTTTAGAAGTCTTGTGCAATCAATCCTACATCGCATTGCTGCAATAGAAGAGACTCTATCCCATGGCTTTTGATATATATGGTATATAGTCTAGCCGATTTCATTGAGTTTCTTTTTCGTTTTGTTTAAGTTTCGATCACTTTTGTTATTAAATATTTCACATTGGGATAATATAAAATCTGCCAATCTGTTGTTCATAGTTGATTTTATCATTTTTTATAAGAGTTTTCATTATTTTTACGCGTTTTTGGAAGTTGGAGGTAGCCATCGACACACACATTATTTCGAAAGCTATTTCATTCTGCTTCAGTTCTTCACCGGATGGGAATAAGGTAAACTCGAATGTATTTTTGGAATATATGCTATGATGTTGTGAGTATTTTGTGTATACATTTCAATATCACTTTTTCAGCGAAAGTGTTCAGCAAAAAAAAAAGTCTATTGTTTCTGTATTTGTCACGTGAACAGTGTAAGTAAAGTCTGAACGAGAATAGTAAATTTCAAATTGTTATATATATATATATATAATCGGTGTTATCTAAGTAATGCAGTACAGCCACTAACACTCAAGGGGTTACAGGATGTGGAGGAATTAGGAACAGAAGCATTAGTAATGAGTAGGAAGAGAAAAAGGAAATCAGGAGGACAGTAGATAGCGATTGACATTGCATTTAAATTTTTTGGGGATTAAAGTTGTCTGGAAAGGATGGAACAGGAAGGGAGTCCCACAAGCGAGATGTGCGAGAAAAGAAACTGTTAGCATAGAAGTTATGGCTACATCTAGCTAGTACAACTGTAAATTGATGGGATCTCGCCGCCAGCCTAGTATTGCGTTTAAATTCATACAGTCTAGGTACCATAGCGAAGAGCGATATTTATTTGTAAAATATTTACAAAATGTGGCACAAGGGAATGGAGGTAAAGGATAGTCTTTTTCTGTCTTAACATTAAACTTAGCTAGCCACAAACACTGACCCAAACATACAACAATATTCCTTACACCAAAGCAACGCATTCTTGCTTACCATTCTTACCACATTCACCATAATACCTCATTGTCTCTATGAAAGTTTTAAGTAGTCCCCTTATCTACAATTCATTGTTTGTGGGTGGGGGGATAAAAAACAATTTAAAAATCTAAATCCCAATGAAGCGCTCTGCCGAACAATTACCACGAAAGTATTTATAAAAAAAAAAAAAACACGGAGAGGCAACCTTTCTTTACTTATATATATAATATATATTATATAATATATATTATATAATATATGTTATATAATATATATTATATATATATAATATATATTATATAATATATATTTTATATATATAAAATATATTATATAATATATATTTTATAATATATATTTTATATATATATATATATATTATATAATATATATTATATATATATAAAATACATTATATATTATATATTTTATATATATAATATGATATATATATATATATATATATAATATATATTTTATATATATATTATATAATATATATTTTATATATATATTATATAATATATATTTTATATATATAATATATATTATATAATATATATTTATATATATATGTTATATAATATCTATTTTATATATATAATATATAAAATATATATATTATATAATATATATTTTATATATTATATAATATATATCTTATATATATATATATATTATATAATATATATTTTATATATATATATATATATTTATATATATACAATATATATTATATAATATATATTTTATATATATATAATATATATTATATAATATATATTTTATAGATATATAATATACATGATATAATACATATTATATAATATATATTATGCAATATATATATAATATATTATATAATATATAATATATTATATAATATATATATATATATATATTATATAATATATATATATATATAATATATATTATATAATATCTATATAATATATATTATATAATATCTATATAATATATATTATATAGTATATATATGATAAAGTCGACTTTGTCCGGGTATGTCACCTAGCCAGCTTTTTTCCTCTTGACACAACCTACAACACTGCCATTACAACAGCAAGGCTTAATCTTTCTCAAGACACTTTATCTCATTCCGGAGCTTTTATTACATTTTTTAAACTCCTACACATGGCTTACCAGCTCTGTACAAAGGCTAAGGCTTTCCAGTTTAAAGGTGAACATATGATTGTACTACCTTTTCTTGAATATGCCGTCTGTACATCCCACGTAGACTTTGCTCTGCCCTGTGAAATCCTCCACTTCCGCCTTATAGACCACGCTCGCGGAATTACAGCTAGAGTTCAAAGGTCACTTGCAGTTGCAGGGGATAGTTTCGGTGTTGTTGCTATGCACGGCCGTTTTGAACTTCCTCGTGTTATGTTTGTTTATAATATTATGTAAACTGTTGGTGTAGCAGTAATTGAATTTTATATTATTTCTCTTAAAAATTTTGTGTAGATTAGAAGTTTTTGGGAAGTGCATAGTGAGCAATTTGAAAAATTTTTTGCATACATTATTTTTTACTTCTAAATTAAAAGTGGTGGTGTACCAGATAATATCTCTCTTCCTATTTCCATTCTTGGCTTGCTGATTGGGTTGAGGATTAAATGTCGATTTGTTTTTGAGCCCCTCCTATTCTAATACTGCTTCATACGCTTTTTTTTCTTTGATTTAAAGATATCTTTGGACGAGGAATTTTTTGATAGTCTGCACTCAATGCCCTACAGGATGGTCTTAATATTGCTTGGAGGGTGGTTGGAGTTGAAATTTATATATTTCACTATAGTGTTCGGTTTAATGTATGGAGAGGCAGTGCTGTCAGCGGGTTTAAATTCAACATCTAAATATTGTATGAACTTTTTGTTCATTTCGACCGTAATTTCAAATTTAAGGCCGTGGAAAAGCTTAAAAAGCACTTTACTGATCTTATCGTCAGCCTTTCTATTATCAGGCATAATAATTAGACTATCATCATTGTACAAGCTATGGTTGTCAAAGTAGACAATTTTGTTGATTTTATTTAATATAAACAGACCATGAGCTCTGATAATTCGACACCATCAAAAGATCATTGCGGGACGTCAAAGCCATTTCTGTTTGTCTTCTTCACCCAAACATCGCCATTTTGGTATAAAGTGGATTTGCGACAATGCAAAATTATATCAATATGTTCAAGTGGGATGTCCACAAAACTTTTTGCATACTCTAGTGTTTCAAGCAGGCTTTTCTTCGATATCCTGAGGAAAAAGTCTTTAATGTCGTACTTGAGAAAAATATGCCCATTCTTGTCTTCAATGCCATGAAACCAGGAGATACATTCACTTATGACTTTTCATTGTTTTGCTTGTGTAGCTAATCGTAACAAGTTGTATATAGTCTTTAAGATTTTCGAGCTAATCATGCCGACTTCGTTTTTGGTAGGATTTATCAGGCGAAACGAAGGGCTTTTCAATTTTCACTATTTTGCAATGCGAATAGTGCTTTCCATCACAGTCTAATGAGGAAAATTTCAATCCTGCTTAGCAAAGCAAGCATATATTCGTGTCTATCAGGTGTAGGAATATTCTTAAGAGAGTATGGGGCATTAGCTTCCTGCATCGTGAATAACTACATAACGTAAGAGCAAAGTGTTCCTTTTGAATATATATATTGTAATATATGATGTATATATAGGATTTATAAATATTAAATATATATATTATATATATATGTATATTATATATATTATGTGTATATAATAAATGTTATATATTATATATAATGTTATATATATAATATATATTATATATATAATATATATAATATAATATATATAATATATATATTATATTATATTATATATAATATATATATTATATAATATATATAATATGATATACAGTTAAATCATACATTTTAGATGCATCAAGGGTGGTCTTCAGTGATGCACTGTTCTCATCGCCGATTTCATATCGGCTCCAACAGCAACTCCGACCTGATTCTAGACGAGTCAGGCCGCCTCTTTGAAAGCGTCGTGCTTTAACTAAACCTACATGCTTATCCATCCAAAATCTATCCTATACTAGCACTTTCTAAAAAGAAATTTGCTATTCTAACTATCAGGTCAATCTGTAACACTTACCTTATACTCTTATTCAAACAAAGTCTCTCTCTCACACACACACACACATCACCTGCATGTACGTTCCTGCATCCACGCATAAATGTAACTACACGCACACACATGTACTGACACACATACATAACTTCTATCCCTGATTTACTTTAATTTACGAAACCATTCACTACAAATTAACTCATACTAATTTATCTAAATTGCCTTCCCCGTTTTGACATTTACTGACTAAAATAATTCGATGACCTAATAACAAAAAATAAATAAATAATTATGCTATCTACTCAATTAAGTAACCTATACACATATTTACAAACTGATACATATTTCTCAAAATAAATCTGCCCAATTAGTACTAGCATCGACTCCCTAAATTTCAGACTATTATTACTATGAAACTGTTTCTCCCCATTCCATTCATAATAAATATGCAATTAGGCTTTAATATTGAAATAAAACTGCGAGTAAACGCAAACAAAAAATAATAAAATAATGGCAATCAGTAACCGAAAAACAAAGGAAAAAACCTCCTATCCATGCCCCCCACACACATACACCAACAATTCTCAACCCCTATCCATAACAGTTTGACTACCCTAACCCAATATATTGCCTCAATATTCTCTTATAATGTAACCCGTCTCCTAATTATGATTCTGAGATTTCCCTTATCGTCCTCATCATTTCTTCCATGGCTTTGATCTCTTAAGCCAAATCCATTTTTGGTGCAGTTAGAACTGCGTTGGTAATGTCCTTCAGCACTCTCACCTAACTGCCCCCACTATGCCTATTTTTGCTAGAGCTCTGCACAACGACTGTCCAGCAAAGGCCCTGCAACCAACTTCTACGGGGTCATAGTATATCTTCCATGACTTCTGCCGACATTGTTCAACCAGTTCTTGGTATTTGGACCTCTTTCTCTCATTAGCTAGTGTAATATATTCCTCCCATGACACAGGCAGTTCCAAAATAATGCACTGCTTTGTGTTGTCGGGGTGCAATATCAGATCCGACTATGTGTCTGGGGAACTTCAGCTGGGTCTACAATCAACTGCCAATCTCCCGCGGAAGATAACAGGCCCGTTCTCTCTCTCTTGTTTCTGTATCTTATCTCCAGCTTTTACGAAGTTAATCTGATTCAATTTCTTCCCTGGTTGATGCTTACTAGCCCTTATAGCTTTAGTCACCTCGTTCGCAATTGCATTGAGGGCTTTGTCGGGACACCAACGGTACCGACCATTACCCAAAGCTTTTAGGCAACCACTGAGGATGTGTTGTAAGGATCCTTTCCTTGCACATAGTTGGCAATTGGGGGTCTCACTCTTCCCCCATATATGCAAGTTTGTTGGGCTCGGTAGGACATCATATACTGATTTGATGAGAAATCGAATCTTGCTAAAATCCGACCGCCAGCAATCTGACCATGTAATTCTTTTCTTTTCTACATTCTCTCATTTTGCCCAGTTCTCTATATAAAGAGGAGACAACCGGAAGATGAGAGA